>JARIHO010000071.1:0-581269 GCA_029282495.1 Mycena albidolilacea
TAAGTGTAACGGAGCACTTCCCCACAGTTATTATTTTGCGTTCGAAGCAACTATGTCATTTTTATTATTATTTACTTTGATGTTAGCGGACAATCCGCCGACATCAAAGTGAAAAAATTTCATCGGCTTCTATTTCTCACTGTCCGCCTTCGAGCCGTTCCCTTCCGGTGCTCCAACTAACCACGCTCGGCCAGCTCGGGGATGATGGCATCAGCGATCAACTATCCCATCAGTTCGACTTGAGGAGCGTACGATGGAACAACGCCGGAGTGGAAAGCTAGGCATCTGTCGGAACTAATGAGAATATGGTGAATGTGTCGTACTTATTGAGCTGTGTCAGATTTGCTGAAGGCCTGCCGCCGTGTCGCTGTGTCGGGTTTTAGGGAGCCTCCATGGCAAAGAATCCTTCAAAAAGTCCGTCAAGTTAAGACGGCTTAAGGAGGATTACGGAGCTCAGTTCTTCTCTGAGGCTCTCTCGCGTTATATTACAGAGGCAAGGAACCCGGACGCTGTGGAGGAGGTGGATGGCCGAGACGTGGAAACGTGTCATCAGGGCGTCTCGACAGTTCAGCTATCGACATCGAGGTTTTACGGCAATTATTCAACTTAATGCCCCAAACCAACGACATTTAGGCTCATGATTTTCTTTTTATTCTCCATGTTCATTTTCAACTTACTGATGAACGAATTTTACGAGTGTTTTATAGGAAATTTACGATATACACGACGGGCGCTTAGCCGGCGCTATTCGGACTTCAAGTCCGAATACACCAGCACGTGCTCAACCCTCGCAATCACGGGCAGGGTTTTGACTTCGAGAACTCAAGGCAAGCCTCGGTCCATCTCCGAGCCACTTCCACATTAAATCCCCTTCGACATCCCTGGCCGTCTCGCTTGGGCGTCATCCCAATTAGTTCGGTTTCTGGGGAATATTTGATGCATTTATCATTTTACTTTTAATTGTGTACCTTTTCTGACAGGTGGCCAAGCGGGCGGGCGCGACTGAAACCCTAGGGATGTAGGTCTAGCAGGGAAGGGTGCTGTTGCGGGGCAGCACCGGGGCCGTTGGCGGGCGGCCCCCTCGCTTCTTTTGCAGATTTCGGACCGAGCCATTGCGAACGATCACATACCTTGGATGTAGGAAGCGGTCGAACGTAAGGTCGCTTAGACTTTTGCCTCGACATGGGCTAGATATATTGTTTTATTTTATAGCGCAGCCCCGACGACCTTAGAGTACGGGCGCGTCGGGTGATCGATTATGTAATATTTGTTTGTAGTATGTAAATAGATCACCTTCTTGCTTGCCTCTTACCATCACGTCGGGTGCTCGGGACTGCTTCAAGACGCGTCAATCCATCGCTCAATCATCTCGTTTTCGATCTCTAGTGCTCCTAGCTGTCCCCAGGCCCTCTTCTGGTACCTTTTCGGCTGGATTCGCTCCAGCTGTCACTTGCTATTTCGGTCGTGCCCTGCGCAGACTTCTTTCTCGTGCTTCGCGCAGAGAACCTTGCGATCTCCGAATAAAATAAACAAAACTACGCCGTACAGCGGATGAGGTATAGAATGCTTACGTTCTGTACCTTCCTCTGCTACCGTACCCAAACCCAGGTTTTGCCTAAAAACCCTGGGTCGCTTACTGTTACCTTGCCCATACGATTTACATCCAATACGTATATTTCATTTATACGTTCATCTCCCCGTTACTCTTCCTAACGGACCCTTTGACCTTCTACGTACGCACAAACTCACCCCCACTTCGTATCCCTACATCGAACCAAACTCGGGGTACTTCCCTCTACTTCAACGCATGGTGCCCAGGCTGCTCATAGTATGCACGCGCTGGAAGTACAGGTGCGGGATGAAGAGTAAAGTAATGAAGGAGGGTAGCGATAAGTGACTGTGATATTATACACGACGTGGATGAGCGGGGGCAGTGCGCAAGGAGGGGATGCGTGGAATGCGGGTAGCGCGGTTGGGCGATGAAGAGGTTGGGAGGATGCGTGGAATGCGGGTAGCGCGGTTGGGCGATGAAGAGGTTGGGAGGATGCGTAGAATGGGTATGGATACGAAGTGGTTGAGAGTCGAGGATAAGATGTGTGGATGCGTGGAGAGTAGCGCAAACAGAATGCCGGAGAATGGCGGATGCAGGATGAAAGGTACATAGAATAAAAGTCCATAGCGGTAGGTACGAGGCAAAGAACGAAAAGAAAATCAGAAGAGCGGATCGACACCCACCTGACGGCCCCAGCAGCCGTGCTTGGCCCAAACCACATCCCAACATCCTTCCCCGCCGGTGAAAGTGCTCTGTGGTCTCGGAATATTGTAGGACCGATAGAGCGGCATGCTCCCGCATAGCCGCATTGAGTAGATAAGCATCGGCGTCAAACTTCTCAACTTCGCTGTAAACACCTAAGCAAACACGTAAATTGTGCTTGCGGCCTTCATTTTATGATATGCGTCTATGCAGGACCAACCCAGCGCTTCTATCCGCCCCTGCATTACGGATCTGGCGTGTTATTGAACCTTCAGTCTCACGCAGCCAGATACTTCCACAATTAACTCGTTCCTCGTTCGTTCACCAACATACTGCACGGTCAGCCACGCCTTAAGTAAGTGTATCATTACGTTCTGACTAAATCGGGTGATCCATGCCCAATGGAGTGCACCTTCGTTACTTAGCCTGTCGTCGTTCTGGATTTCTGAATCCTCATAAGGCTAGATTCACCGTTTCGTTAAACACAGGCGGCAACAGTGGGGAGTATGTAAAGAGCGCTTCGATTGCTCAAGTCGACCTGAAATTGACATTCTTTCCTTCGTTAGCCTGTCGTCGTTCTGAAGTTATTAATCCTCATGGAGCTGGGTCCGCCGCTTCGGATAACCCCTCCCCCGTCTTGCTCCGCCCAGTTTTCCTGATACTCCTTTACTGGAGCAGGTCCTTAAGCTCGCAGTCCGTAGGCAGACAGACTACAAGAAACTCTTCGGAATTCACCCAATTTCGCGGCTTCAAGCAGATATTAATAAGAGCAAGTTCCCTGTGAAAGTTGGAATGCTTCTTCTCTCGGTTCCATAACCGTAAATGCTACCTGTCCGCCACAACTGGCGCGATCGTGCTGCGAAATACGAAGCACCTTTCAGTTATAAAAGAAACCACAGTGTTTACCACACAACTCAGCCCTCACGAGCTACTGTACCATCCAATGTTCTCCAAGCTAATCGCGTTCAGCGCTATTGCGCTTGCACTGGTGAATGCCGCCCCAAACTCTCCCTCGCAGAATCCCCTCATCACGGTCTCGGGCAATATGAATATCACCGGTGCTGCAGTCAGTTAATTTGATCGCGCTGTGGCTTCTCCATTGACTCGCACAGGTTTCAAACCAGGTCCACTCGGCCGGCAACATCGAGTCCGGGCGCTACCGCATTTTCAACAATTTAGCTGGCGATAGTATAAACTACATAAATCCCCTCCATAGCGACGGGGGGGGAAGCCCGTTTTTGTGAAGCTTTACGATGAGGATCCCGGGACTGTAGTAAGCCCAACCTATGTTCCATTTTCTTCAAATTACAAATTTTGTAGTGGAGCGTGGACGTTAATAGTGATGGCAGTGTGATTATTTGGGACCACAATGGGCTGCCCCTTGGATCCGCGACAGTCAGTCCCATCTTAAACTGCTTGCTACGCAGCATCACTACTAACTGTGAACATCTTCAGGGTCGAGTTACTCCTGAGTATGGTCTACCAGTAGTCGGTTCACATCGAACCTAGTGGCTTGAGAACCGGTGATAGTTTCATTGTATGAACCGATGCCGATCCCACTTGTGATCTACCTATACTGATTTATCTGACTAGATTCGCACTGAGAGAGACGGAAAGGTGTGGACTCCCATACCGATGCCTGCGGACCTTAAATATAGCACTGTGCGTCTTGTTCCTGTTTTCGCTCAGAAGAGACGGGTTTAACTTTTGTTGGCAGATCGTTCCAGAGCGCTATGAGCGGAATTACTATCAGACTTGGATCTTCGAAAAGTCCAAGTAAAACAAGTCGATTTACAGCTATTTGCGGAACTTATGGCGTGGCCAGTTTTTTTCTTTTAACTGTGCATTTTCGTGAGATCAGCTCTCTTGAGCTCAATTCTCAAGCAATTCCATTGGGAGTATGCTCATTCTGTTTGCATTGCGACTCCAGAGGGCATGGTGTCCCGTGATATTAGCACCATGAAATGATCCGCTACGCCAAAATCATCTGTTTATTAGTGTTGGCTGGCAGATCTTGTCGTACGCTCTGCATCATCATCATCATCATCATCATCATCATCAGTTTCAGAGTCCAAGTCCAAGTTATTGAGAGAATCTGGATCAGGGTTCTCTTGGTTGTCACTGTGAATAGAAGACCCATTGGGAGAGGCATTTCTAGAACGTTTGCTAGGCTGATCTTCATCGCTCTGCTGGACTGTGTCACCCTTGCGCTATAAATTATATATACAGTTGAATTTGCATCAAGTAAAACACTAAACACTCACTTTGAGAGCAAAAGTCCCAAGATTCTGGGCCTTTGAGCGGCCTCTTTTTGTTGGCATATGTGAAGTAGTGCTCAAGGATAACACGTGTTTAAGGCGAGGCAGAAACGAGGCTAATGTAGTCACGTGGAGCGTGGGAATTTCCTTTTTGGGCAGCGCGAAATATTCGGCGCTGAAACTAATGTGTATCTGAGATGACTTCTTAATGTGATCTGAGTACTTTTTCCCAAAAAGGTAATAAACTCTTTTTTGGATGTACTTATTGAAAATCTGAGACCACAGAATTGTTCCCCTTGTTAAACTGCACATATCTGTGGTTTTAGTTTTCTTTGCCCCGTGGTTGCAATCAACTAGTTCAGCTTGCAGTCTGTGTCACGCCATCAGATCACGTGACTCGATGGATCTGGATGTCGCATATCTTACCTTGGGGGATGTCCAGCAGCTCGAGGCTCTTCATCGCTGGCACATCGAGAACATACTTGCTGAGGTGTACCCGGCCCTTCGAGGATGTTTTTCCAGTTCAATTGAAGAGCCGCCGAGCATTCTCTCAATACCGGTTCATGTCATAGGTACCCCCATGAGCCACAAGGTGATCCAAGCTGATCTTATCTGATTTGTATTTCCAAACAGGTTTGTAGACTTTGGGAGGTCCAGGATCAGTCACAGAGGGCTTCAGGACCTTTGAATGAGTGGACATAGTCGAGAAGGAAGTAAGTAAGTACAAATCGATCAAGAAACAAGATAGGGGATGATGGCGCTTAGCGGTACTCGGACTTACTCAGACCGTCGGTGGTAAGTCTCAATGAGATATAATCGGACTTTGAAATTTCCATCTATCAACTTACGGCTAAGTGCTACCAGCCGTTATGGTAAGGAATACCTGTTTGCTTATTATTCCTGCACCTACCGGCTGGATACGAGCCTACAAAGAAGACGAAATTTTCGGTTCAAATGTTGAATTTTTCAGGGTCTCACGCAAAATTTCGGTGGCTGCTGAAATATTGAATAGGTAAAATGAGTCGCGTGTCACACACCCTGTCGATTTGAACGGAATAGCCAGGGAATACTACAATATTTGGAACTTTGATAGTTACAATAAGTACAACCCTAAAGCTCAATTTTTGAGTGATAAATAATGTTACAGCTGCGTGTTGGTCTGTGACGGTAACTGACCTAGACAATGAGTGGTAAAATTGACGATGTCAAAACAGTCCGTTGATAGCCAACTATCACTGCATGGAATGGACTGATCCAGAGAAGCTGGACATGAAAGATCTGCCGAAATGAAGGAAACGGTCAAATATCAATGGTCTAAAAGACAACAATCTACAGTTGATAGTCTTCGTGAGAGAGTGTTGTATTTCAGGACACCACATAATTTGGGCTGGTTCAAGTTATATACACCACCCGCCTTCCAATGTCCCATGTTAGATCGATATTGGTCTGTGTCTCGGTCGAACTATGAGGTTGAGAAAGCATAATGAATAGTATGAGCCACTGGGTGCCCAAAACAGAAGCTAATTCTGAAGCGGCAGATCCCACGAGGACAGTTCAGCTGCCTGATTTGCGTTGCACGTTCATGTACATGGACAGATGGTGTGATGCCCAAGTGTCGAAGACGACCTTGTACCTGTCAACTCAATCCCGAAATGGCAGATGGTACCGCAGGTATGAGTATGATGAAGAATAGTTGGAACTTTCCATAAACTGAGGTAACCACACCGGGATGAAGTAAACCAGTACATCCTTGAAGACGGCCTCCAGACCCCTTTGTGGGTTTCCGCCATTTGCGGCGGGTATTCTCACCGCTATCCGTTTTAGCTACGGCAGTGCCGAAGCGGTTGAGCGCAAAGGGATCAACCAATACTACGGGACTTTTTTATTGCCAATGCCCGCGACATGCAATTCTGTCCGGCCTTCACTGCGGCGCACGTGGGAGACCGTGATCTCCCTTTCGACACCACCGATGCGCTGTAATTCTTCGGTAATAGCGAAGTGAGTCGGGGAATCAACCAGTATGTGAGCGCGGCCCGACGGGTAGTCGAGAATCATCATATATGGGTCGTTTGGGGACTGCTGCATGAGGAATAACTGGGCCGTAGATATCATGTCACTGGGGTGAGTGTTATAATCCTCCTGCAGCACGAGACGGAGGAAATTGTGCTCCTGATGGCTGAGATTCTGATCCTCATCTGCAGGTTGGATCAGTCAACTCGCAGTGTACAATGCTAAGATCGGATAGGGTCTTACTCAGCGTGATTGCCTGGCGACGTTTGTATCCTTGCCGATGTTCGCCTGGCGCCAGTCGGGCGTCGAAAACAATAATACAAAGTCAAAGAATATGTTTTACGAAAAAAAGCGTCGGGTGTACTGTACATTTGCTAGCGAGTGGTATATAGCTTGTTCTCCCACTATCTAAATCGTAATTCTTGGTGTCAAATCGGGTGGCTCAGGTGGAAGTATGAGTGAAAGTGAAGAGATTCATTTATTTATGTTCCACATCCTAGAGTAATCAAGCATCTCATATTAATCTTGCTGATAGTCGGACGAAAATTGTACTTACCAATGAGTGCTGGCTCCGCAAACCCCCAAAGGAGATGGCCATCGTATCTGTTTTGCTTCTCGGATGCGACAAACAAAAATCAATATCCGACACATTAACGGTGGTGCATTCACGAAACCTCTGCCTGCCGTTTAGCCTGCTCCACTCAGACACATCATTATTTAATTAGGATATTGCGACACTCACGAGGCGAGCATTGCGTTGGAGAAGACTATATTAATAGACGACTGCATCAAATTCAGGTCCATGGGCTGGCGAAGAAATAATCGCACGCTTTGATTGGACTAAAAAGACGCCGGCCCAAATAACTGAACAAGAATGTTGAGGGATAATTTCGGTGGCGAGGAAAATACCCACGGTCCGTTCTTGTCAAGAACTGTGTTCGTGTTAACTACGCGCCGAGGAGAGAGGGGAGAGTCCCACCAGTATTATTTGGATAGCGCTGCCTGCGCTGCAAATTGACAAGATCTCAATCCAAATGCTGAAGCCACAGCAGAGCACTTTTTACCTGGTGAGGATCGTCGATTCTAGGATTGTGGCATTAGCGCAACGAAATCAAAGCTGTGATTGAAACAATCTCACCAATAGCCCACAAGATAAGCGTGTCCACCATTGAACGGGTTCTGTGTCAGTCTCAGTCTTAATCAAGGTGGGCTTCAAGCTATCTTACCGCTTTGACTCGCACGAGCGCATATTCCAGAGACAGAAGCACAACGACGCAGTGATTAAAATATCCACACTTAAGTCAAGCGACAGCGATGTGGTGACTAGCCAGCGCCACTCCAGGATGATAGTAGCGCGGACATATTTCAGCAGGAGTGCTGCGATCCACATGTGGCCGACGAAGCGCAAAAGCCCCAGGAAGCAGGCAAGAGCCATGATATACCATTGCCCCGAGAGCACGCGAACTCGGTTCGCGAAGAAGGTCTAGAACATGCTGTGAATCATGGGCAATGGCAAAAGTAGCCAGTCATGCACTCACCTGAACTACCGTATAAATGAGTCCAGCAAAAAGGATCGTGATGTCTTCGGAAAGAGGCGGATTGAGGACGTGGCTGGGTTGACCATAGAATGTTATGGTTTGAAAATAAAGCTACGAAGGAGCTCAGCGCTCACGGGTTGGATCAATGACGGGCACTCACAGCATGTAAAGCCGATATTGTGTGTCCGAGTTCCAGAACCCTAAATCTCGTGTGAGAAAACGTGTGGTTGGGTGGCCCCACAATAATCACCAGACGAAAGCAACCTGGATGAGGTAGGTCAGAAAATGTCTTAAAACACCCCCTTCTGCGACTTACGGCGGCTTTGAGAAGGGTTGAATCTTTGGGAAACCGCCTGTAATAATTAAAGGTTTGAAGTGTCTCGATTCCGAACAGGAAGATCCCCAGCACGCTGCCAATCTCAAGTGCACCGAGATTCCCATTCAGGTCGAAAAGAGAAAGATTAGCGGACATGGAAAAGGGAAGGGGATCGATGTATAGGGAAGGAAGGGGTATCGGTGTGTGGGGAAGGGAAAACGCGGAAGGAATGCAATTTATATATCTGCTCCAAGGAAGTCCGCGTGGTAACATTGTACGGGTTAAAACGGTCTATGCATGGAAGAACTGCCATAGCTAAGGATGGAATGATTCTGTTGTGACATGGGCGGCCGAGGCCACTGCAAGCCCTCTAAATACGGGAAACCGTCCAGATGCCACCTGTCTGCTACACAGGATGATGGAATGAGTACGCCACATTTAGGACACCGATGCATATTTTCGCCCAGCTCTGGGCACCGGCTTAAGCTGTTGTGGAGCAAGACCGAGTAATCACAGTCGACGTCTGTATGGCGGAGAATAGCGACAAAGTTGATGAAACTGAGCCTCAGAAGAAGACGGACACAAATTTGGAACGATCAGATCCCACAGAGTCAATTAGCTGCCCAGGAGCACCTGTAGATATCCCCAGATGATTCAATGTTCAACTGTAATGGCATACTCGGACCTGTCAGCTTGGCAACCACCTAAACATATACCAAACATGATTTGTAAATCATCGACCGCTCAATTATTATTACTCCTATATTAACGAGATCCCTTGAACCAGAGTGTACATGTTTGTATCCTTCCTTATCTACACTTTCTTTCCGATCCATCTCCTTGCTTCGCTGCCTCGAGGATCTACTGTTTCTTTAACGAAATGACGAGGTTTCATTTGTACGGCTTTGGATCATCCCCATTGAGCCTATCCCCTTCCTTGCCCTCTCTCTTCGTTCTCTTCCATTGCCACGACAAACACAGCCTTCGAGTTGACTGTCATCCCCATAAAATGTAACCTTTCCCACTCTTCCCATGATGCCCGATGCTGCGAGGCTGCGCAACAACTGTGAGCTGCGCCAAAGCTGTTGAATTCAATCCAAATCAGATTGGTCAAGGCAAGAAGGTGAGGTGATGAGTCTCGTGTGTCCACAGCCTCGAGAAAAATCCCGCATCAATGCTTAACAGTCCCCAGGACGCCACGTCCACTGCACTGCGGCCACATCCTGTTTTCTTCCATATAAACAGTTTCCACCCCCTCCGTTCTTACCCTCTTTCTCCCTACGAGAGTTCCCGCTCTCGCAACTGTCAGGACATAATTTTCGATAATTTCTCTCGTTTGCTCTCTTGGACCGGCCTGTCAAGCACAACTTATGCTCTCGAAACTGGATCAATTTTGGCTGAATCAATTTTGTTGTTCCCATGACCATTCTTGCCTTCAGCTGTGGGGAAAAATCTGTGTCTTTTATTGTACGCTCCTCAGACCATCACTTTTCATCCCTCTCCAGTCTCGTCCCACAGCTCAAACATGAGTCTTAACGTCAACGAAGTTGTTAATTCAATCTTTGTGGTCACGAGAAAGTAAAACATGGCACCCCTTTGCTCAACATCTCAAGTGCGCTCAAAGTTTACATCCAATTCATCAGCGGACCCTATTATTCGGCGTGTTCCTCAACAAATTCCTATTTGCTCGTTCGATCTGCTGTCTAGGCCAATCCTCACGGATTAGCCTTGGCTCAAACTCCTTTGATATGATTGCTGTTTCTTGATTGCCCTGTTGCATTGCTCAACAGTCTCGCAGGCCTACTGAGTTTTGGATTTGCAAGGGACGGGATGCGTGTTAGGGACGTTACCCCCGATATTTTAAGCCACTACATGGCCTACAACCTATTCTTCATATTTCGCCGGGTTTCATCGATGTAGTCCAACTCATGCTTTTTTAATTGAGTCTTGAAAGCTCCATGGGCGATGTAAGTATTTGATTCCCCATGTGCTCACCCTCAAAATCACACACAATTTGATCAATAGTGGTGTAGTTTTCACCGCTGTCTGATACGAACCCTGGCCACTATGTGTTTACCCGCCTCCATTCATTCTAATCACGCACCAATGGTTCAGCTGCCTGAGATTGCAACCCGCAAAAATAGGAAATTATTGTGTTTTTATGCAATAGACCTTGCATCACAGATCAACTTATTGAATATGCTTGCGGTGTACACCGAGTTGCGTTTCCAGATATGGTACAAGAGCCCACCACTTCGGTTGAATATCGGAGGATGCCGGAGGATTGATAAATTTCTTCAGACAGTCGGACACACGTAATTTTAATAAAGGGGTGACTATCTATCTTATTCGAGAGCCTGGGCCCAGGTCCTCAGATCAGATAATGAGGGAATGGATAGGCACGAAATAATATGTGAAGGATACAGCAAATACAGCCGAAGGTACAAGAGCTCGATAGTTGTGAAGTGGTTCGTGATTGTGAGCCAGCGTACATGAACTGCGGGTCGGATTTCGACAATAGACGCTCGCAAGGTGGGAGATATTTGAGAAACGGGAGAGATCTGGTGTACAAATCATCGTTCAATTAACTGGTGGCCGCAATTTTGCAGGTAAGGAATCCGTGAGATCGCGAGTATGGCGGCTATCACCCGCCACCCAAGGTCGAATGGTCTACGCTGCAGACTCTGCGGAAGTCTGTGGGGTCGCCGCCGCCTGTTCGGGGTTGCGCTGCTCGTATTCAATGCGCGCCTTGATCAGGGCGATCTCGGTCGGCCAGGAGTGGCTCTTGAGCTCCCAATCGGCGTCGCTGGTGCTGGAATGCCGCCACGTAGTCATCACAATCAGCGCATTCCCAGCAATCTCACCCACACAGCTGCTGTCGATGACGCGGGTTGATGTGCCGAATCGCAAGCTCGCGGGTGAGGTGCCTGTATAGTAGTCGACGAGACGTAGCTCAGGCTGGGCGACGATCCGGATATAGAGCTTATTGTAGGTGAAGAGGCTCATCCCGCAAAAGAGGCCCGGCTCCACCTCCTCGCGCTCCATGCTGCCGAGAGCCCAGTGAGTCTGTTTCATCCTGCGAGTCATCAGAGGTCACACAGAGCCGTCTGAGAGCCAGCACGCACCCGCTCCTCACAAAGTCAAAGCAAACGTCGGGCGATGCCTCGACGAGCACAGAGGCCGTGATGCAGGGCGAGTGCGTGTGTGACATGGAAGACAGAATATAGGTGTCCTTTTGGGACTTTATTTATGGTTTTGTTTGTGATTTGGATGCCACAGTGTTTCGTCAATGATCATAATTATCATCGACGAAATGCAACTTAGCAAAAACACAGGCAACCCAGGAGGAAAACAAAATCAGCAGTGACAAAACCAAGGCAGCATCAGATGCAAACCAAACCATCTCGAACAAAAACAAAATCAAGACAAGTGAAATTGAAAATGTAAAGGGTGAAAACAAAATCATGCAAAATGTTCTTGACGCCGCCTCCACCTCGGATCAGATGGATGTCTCCCTGCGGAAGAAGCCTCTGTTCACACCTCGCAAAGGCACCCGGGCCGCCTTGCCGGACAACAGCGATGAAGAGACCTTCGACACGGTGAATATCATCCCCTGGGAATGGTGCTCCTCTTCCCCTACTCTGGAACAGAGAAGGGTTCTGTGGGGCTGGAACTGGCAACCGTCCGCAAGCAACAGTCCCAAGGTTTGTCCGAAATCACTCACATGATAATGTCATCTGATTTGCTCATCAAAAATTGATATTTGAGCTCCATTAGGTTCGGCACAAGCCGGCTTCTGATTAGGGCTGGCAACCGTAACCGTAATTCACATCAAAAACCGTTCCTGCAAAAATGCGGGAACACAATCGATCTTCAAAAAAACCCACCCCAAAAACCATTCATCACCCGATGCAGGCCGTATGACATAGTCACTACATTTTGACGGTGTCTGGAGCCACGCTGAGCCACGTAAGTCCAGGTTTGGCGAGCCTTAGCCGAGATCGGTCCAGGCCCTGCCGAGGCGTCTGGACCGATCTCGGCTAAGGCTCGCCAAACCTGGACTTATGTGGCTTAGCGTGGCTCCAGACGCCGTCAAAATGCAGTGAGTGTGTCTTGTGAAAATTCTGGAACAAACACCCAACCTCTGGTGTCCCGAATAGGAAGGTGGTCGATATTTGTGACTCTGGGGGGGCATATTGAGACCTACAAGCATCGGAGGGGTCTCAGATATTGATCTATGTGTTGTACGGGTGGTTTTACATTTTTTTTGGGTCAGTAAAGTCCGAATTTGGATGAGATTATGAGGAATGAGGAAACAAAGGCATGGAAATGGGCAAAATGCAGGTTTTGGGACAGACGCGTATAACTCGTGAACCACTGATGATATTGTACTCATTTCTTCTCCAAAATGAAGCAGGAGACACATGAAATCACCTCATGATTTCAATTGGAACAATTTGAACAATTTTGAAGTATTTCTGATGTTCTAGAACAGGCAACAAAAAATTTCTGAGGTACTTCTAGCAGTAAATAAATGAGACCTGTTTTATTCGCAGGAATACTCTAAGATTGCTGCTGACGTCTCGGGAATCCAATCCAAGCCATGCATCCATCCCTCCACTGATGCATATCCACGAAGGTAAACCTCTCTAACAGCTGAGCCGTCTGGTCATCGTCTTGTTCAACAAAGATCTGGCCTACGCAGTGCGGCGCCCTCATCATCGCCAGCCGCTCCCTTGTCTTCATCGCATACTCGAAATACACCACGGCGCACGAGACTCATTTTCAATCCGAGCAGTCGTCGCCGCAACTAACTTCAACTTCTCGCGGCGCGCGTGGGCCCTTCGCTTGTCTCGCAAGGAGGCTAATCCCCCATTCAATTTCGCTCGCCTGTCAGGTGGGGCTCCGTTTGGAAATTTGTCTCCATTTCGCAAGAGAATCATTGTTGAATAAATAAATCCTAGGTGACACTCTACACGGGCTTTACGTCGTATACACAAATTCACCTGTGTCTGTAGGCATATTTCTCATGTCCCGGTCCTAGCCAGAGAAATTGGACCGTAAATCCACGCTTCTAGCCGTCCACGGCTAGTGCGGTAGTCAGCACACTCTTTTCCTTCCCCATTTGGTCCTCAAGCAGCGCCCAAGCGGTGCCCCCCCCTGTGGCCGCTGCTGCCGCGTTGCCATCTGGCCGGAAAACACGAACACATCAATAGCCGATGTTTGTTTCTATATTTTTTGAATCAGTACCTTGAATTATTTACCTTTTGTTTGAGTCAAGGTACTGATTCGAAAACGGCGGGTCATAAATAAATGCAAATCTCACTCGGCCTCGGACTTACAGCGCACAGCAAGCGCCCATCAAACGTCAGCCTCATCAATGCTTTGCTTTTATTTATCTACTCGCTACTTCGCTCATCACTACCACCAACCATGTCCTTCTCACTGCCACTGTTGTCTCCCAGCCCCGCGCCTGTCGATCAAAAAATGCTGCTGGCCTCGTCCGTTCGTTTATGTCTTCAACCTCAGGTCTGATGTGCTCTGCGTATAGGATACAACGTCATCTGGAGCGTAATGAGAGGGCTCGAATTCGCATGGCCCGGTGCGTCAGTTTCGGCTTACTCTTTTAATCTCGGACTCCAACAGCCACTTTACCACCTCCAGCAAGCGTGCGGAGCTCAAGCTTCGTCCGGTTGAAGAGCAAGAACGAGCAGCCGAGCGCTCACGAGTCTATCGAGCCAGGTATCGGCAGAGGTATGTGATTTTCTTATGCGCGAGTTCCCATCTGTTGATACTCAAAATGGTTAAGGCATCATCAAGCCGTTCTCAGGGGGGAATCCGAACGCCGCCGCAAAATCTATATCCAGCGGTACGGCGAAGAAGCTTACAAGGAATACGCTGAACGGCGCGAGTATAGGCAGAGGGAGGGTGATGGACAGGTGGCCTTGGCGCACTAAATGCGGACATTGTCTACGTTCCCTTTCTGTACTCGTTGCTCTTGAATGTATCGTCTTGCTCTTCTTGCTTTGAATTTGCGTGCAAACTCGGCTGTTTTCCTGCATATTTCCCCCCCATTAGACGATCCCACGCCTTGCTTGCATTAAATATTCACATCAATAGCATGCCTTTGTTTAGATGCCGTTTCCTCCGCCTTTTTGTTGGGCTTCATTTATATCCCATCACTTCTCCTCCTCACCTTCAAAATGAGCTCCCCTTAGCCTGGGCACGCCCTCTGCGAATGTGATCATGAACACGCCGAAGTCACCGAGCTTGAGGCGCTGGCTCTCGCCCAGCTCCCTTTCCGCGGCGCAGACGCCCACGGCCTGATCCCTACGCCGCCTCGTATGCCTTCGTCCCGCTGCTGCAACTGCCGCCCCACTAGGCTTGGGCCCTGTCCAATCCACACCCTGCCGTTGGCAGGGAAATGCACGCCGGCCCCCGTTTATCGCTGCACCAAGCCCTCCAATTTCCACGATTCTTACGCACATGCCCTTGTCTCCGCCCTCGACCGCGTCCGCATTCTACGTCTCAGCCACGAGATGCACCCTCGCCTTCTTCGCATCCACCCTGTCGGCCTCATTGCCTTTGAGCGCGGCCGTAGCGTCCTGTCCCGGATCAAGCATAACCTTGCGCGGGCTCAGCAACGTGCCGCCCATCTCTCTACGCCTTGTGTCAAGCGCGCGCACAGCGAGGCTGCCGGTGACGACGTAATCACTCCCACCCACCCTCTCAAGATGGTATGCCCCTGCCTATCTTCCCTCTCCCCCACTTGATTCACTTGTCATCGTGTGCAGCTGAGCCCTTTACCGTACTTTGTCTTTGCCGTCACTCGCATTGCATGTACCTGTCACCCGTAATGCAATGTACCCGGCCTCTCTCACATCTTCTAAGCCGGATCCCAATAAATACTTGTTCGTTTTTTTTTTTCAAATGCAGCTACCACGATATGACATTTGCGAAGCTGTCTCCTCTTGGTTCTGGCATGCATACTCTTCAAGGTGCGAGAGTAAGAGTGAAAAGCTGGACAGGCCTGTCGGCCGCAGCTTCTTAGCTCCAGCCGGCTGCCTGCGCAACCCGCGAGCATCGCCTTCGCTACTCATGAAAGCGGTGCGGGCAGTTGGCTATTGTCCTTAGCTATAGCCAGCACACCCGACTAAAGCTCCAACCGTTTAGTTTTCGTTTACAATGGCCTGTAAACTAAACGGTAAAAAAACCACAAACGTTTACTTCCGTTTACAAAACGTTTTAAAACGATAGATTTGCGGGCAGTAAATTATATGAAATTTTAGATATACAACGAAGTTACGACTGTTTCAACTTGAATAACCCAGACTTAATCCACATCTTCGTGAGCATGGCTTTCATGATGGTGTCAGCGTGCATGGAGGAGCGGGTTTCGCGGCAGAGATGTCGTGATTTTGAGAAAAGGCGCTCAACAGATACACTCGTACCTGGAATGGCGAAGAAGTCACGAGCCATCGCGGCAATGACGGGAAAGTCGCGCTCGTGTATCTGCAAAACCAGATCGTCAGCGATGACAGGGAGGATCAGCAATGCCATACCTTCCACCACGCCAAGGGTGCGTCAAGCTCGCCGGACCCGTAAGTAACTGCTGCGTCATAGAATCGCTCGAATTCAGGTTCCAGCGGGAGCACCTTGTTGACCGGGAGGGCAACATCCACCATGCACACAGTGTGGAGAAAAGATCTCGCTGGTTGTGTGGGTTTGCTTGGCCGAGTAGCTGGAGGTGAACTTTGAACCTTCGCATCCGCAGTCCTTTTGTAGGTGTCGAAGACAAATTCAAATAAGATGCGCGCATGTTCTGAACGCTCCGGACTGATTTTTTGGAACCAGGCCAGACCAAGGCCCGGATGTAACACTTGAAAAATTGGCTCAAAAGTTATGACAACCTGAAAGAATTTACTTACTCGTTGCAATGACATTGAACTGGGATTGCTTCGCCTTTTCGTGGTACACGGTAAGTTTGGTGAGACCAGCAGTGGCAGCAACACGAAGCGACTGCAGAAGCGACTCGTCTGCGGCATGCTCTCGGAGGGAGGCCATCATCGTCTCGTACATCGGAAGCACAAACGGCAGCGTGGGTGTCCCCGAACGTGACATTTCAAGCGTAACTTGAGTAAATACCTGGGAAATAATTTAATTGGATGAATATGATCGCGAACCGCCTTACCGTCAGAATCTCCCCCAAACTCTCGAGCATCTTCCACTCATCTATTGTGAGAAGTAGAGAGCGCAGTTCCTCTCGCTCGAAGACCCATTGATCGATGGCCTACCACACATTGAGTCTTCTTCCGTAAAATATAAAAGAAACAAAAAATGCGAACCTTGCGAAGTAATAGCCCACGAGTGATCATTGCCTCTGTGTAATTCCATCGGGTCTTCACGTCTCGAATCACCATTAATGATGTGAGCGGCTTCCCCGATGGTGCGCGCTCATTAGCCGTATAGACGCTTTTCGAAGCAGCTCTGAATCGTTGACGGCGTTGAGGTGAGGAGCAAATTTTGATGGTTATCGTGCGCAGCTGGATGAATCAATGAATAACTGCGAGAGAAAAGACAGTTCACTCACTTTTCCAACAGCGGAAAGCTTTTCAAACTCAGGTTTGAGTGCTGTAATCAATCCGATCTCGGAATCCTCATCAGTGGTGGCACAATGCTCCTTAGCGAGCTGTTCCTTCTCGAGCGCAATGAGCTCGGGATCGCCATCGGGATCGTAGTGAAACGGGAGATCCTTGTTTGGGATATAATAGTCTTGCTCTTCGGGATCGTGTGCTTCGTCGAGTGTGGCGAGAATTTTCTGAACAACAAGGTTGACAACGTGGGCAATGCAACGGATCTGTGAATTTTCTGGAGCCCATTGAATGTTGAAACCTTGCCGGAGTATATCAGACAGAGCGCGGATGAGGACGTCGTTGGTTCTCGCATTGTCTAGGCTGAGGGCTAAGAGGTAAGAGATACCGTGTGTCAGCGTCGCGCAGCTGTAAGATTGAAGTCAACATATCTTTTCGAGGATATCAAGCTCCGAGAGCCGCTTCGCCAAACCGGCAGCGGCATAGACACCCTCGTGCTCTTTTTCACCGATTGGGTGGAAGTCAATAACCCGCTCGATCAGCTGCCAGTCCTCGGAGACCCAGCTAGCAATTGTCCCCGCAAAGGTGAACATCATCGAGCGAGTCGACCAAGTATCGGTAGATGCCGCGATCTTGGATTTTACATTCTGACCAGGTTCAGGCTCGAAGTAAATAGAAGAAAAATATATTCACCGCCAGCTCAGACTTGATGGTCTCAAACATCTCGCAATACAACTTTGCCAGCGTGTTTCGCACAGTGGTATCACTCGGTAAGCCAAATCGTGAACCCATGTAGTCAAAGAGACGTTGAATCCCGGGGGACTCGCCGGTCGTGAACGCAAGATCGTCTTCGATAATCCAAGCAGCAAAAACTCTGTTGAAACCAATCTGGGTCGGGTTAAGAGCCGGATTCAACTTGCCTTCGCGCAGATAGTTCTCCATAATCTTCGCCGACGCTTCGGAAATTTCACGCGTGAATCCGGGCTCAGAGCTTGGAATCTCGGTATCGTTGCCGTGCTTCGTACGGACATGTGTAGCCAAATTGCCCAGATTTGGCTGGGGCTTCTCGTCTTCGAAGTCTGCATTCTTCTCGAGTGTCCGCCGGAAAGTGTACGAACTTAAAGTTGTCAGCCCAGCAGATAAGAGGCAAGGTTTCGCAGACTCACGTTTTACAGCGCCGGCACTTGAATTCCCATCGCTTCTCTCCCTTCGCCTTCACAGCAACAGGCGGGTGGAAATGATTACGGGAGGTGCTGCCCGGTCCGCGTTTGGTCTCAGAATGCTCATCGGAGTCAGAGTCAATTTCAACCACGGTGACCATCGGTGGAGCAGAGGGCGATTGTTTTGCCGTCTTCGCCTTCTTCTTGGGGCGACTCTGTTTGAGATTAGAACCAAATAGGTCAAACACGGAATAGTGGCGAACTTGGGAGGCCTCGTCACCACTCCCTTCACCACCAATAACAACACGTCGGCGCTTACCACTCCCCTGAATAACATGAGCCCCTGGTACCTTCAATAGAACAAGAACGCACCTCTGGAGTGGCTGGCCTGTCGATCTCCATCACATCAAAGTCATCATCCGCCTCTTCAGAGCGCGCGCGGGGATGTCTAAAGGTATATGAAGTGTCCGAGTCCTCCCCGGCCTCGTGCGTGTTTTTTCTGCCACGCTTTTTCTTGGATGTCGATTTTGTGGTAATCGAGGCTTGGAAGAGCTCTGAGGCCCATGTTAAAATAATTCCACAATGTCAAAAAGAGCTCGCTCACGATCCATCTTCTTTTCATAGCCTGGTTCCTTGGTAAAGCTTGGTCGTGAGTTCGCGTCAGTGCCTGCAGACGACTCGTTCGCCTTGGTTTTGGCGGATGATTTACCGGACTTCACTGGTCGTTTGTCCGAGTCGTTGGCGCTAGTCCGCATGAGCCCGCAGTCGGAAAAAATAAAAATAAAAACGCGACGCACCATAGATACTCCAACTCATCAGCCACCCTTGTCAATTTCGGCTCTGTGAGATCGAATGGAATCACGGCTGACTCCCAGTGAATAGACTCGAGGTATTCGACGACACATCCCATCCCATAATCCCCCCGCCGAATATTTTTCAGACGACCATCAGAGCTGCGAGTATCCTCGCCGAACAGGATGTCGAGTCGGCGATTAAAAGTGGCAGCCACGGTGCCATCAGGGTGTTCTACACGGGTGATGACGCGATGAATATCGTCGTCAGCTGGGGCTTCTGGGACAGTCTCTGGGAGCAATGCCGAAAGCTTTCCAATCTTCTTGATCAAATCGAGAATCGGTTTTGCTACCATCCAGTAAGTGACCACATTCAACGCGTCCTATACGGATGTAGGACGCGCCGCACGTACCAGCTAGAACACTCTGGTGTACGGCACTGGGCGCTTCGCCGTTCGCACCATCAGCCACTCGGGAGGATGCCTGGCGATTACGCGTAGGGCGAGAAGCCATTTTGGGTCCAAGTAGTTAGAATGAAGAACGCGTCTGACACGTCTGGTCACGCAAATCGTCACATTTTTAAACGGTCCTGGGTGGTCCGTGCGGCGCCCGGCACATGATATTGAAGGCGCATTTGAAAGGAGTTTTGCAGACAGGAGGGTCGGAGACGAGCAGCGGAGACGAGTAGCGGAGACGAGCAGCGGGATTATCATGTGTCAAGTGTACGCGCCATCATCAGGATCAAACGGAACAATGTTACACAAGCACAACTGGAACCCCAGAAGTTCAAGGAGACCAAAACTTCGAAAAAATTACCGTTTGAACCGTTTTTTTACCGTTTTTTTACCGTTTACCAGGGTCCGCAAACTAAAAGGATTATTAATCAGTTTACAAACGTTTTTAAACGTTTGAAAGTGAAAACGGTTGGAGCCTTACACCCGACGAAGTCAGTTGACAGCTTCCATGCCGATTCGGCCAGACTGTGAATCCTTTTTCGCCAATCACAAAAGCGGTGCGGCCAGTTGACTATTGTCTTTGCTTCTAGCCAGCACACCCGACGAAGTCAGTAAGCTTCCCAGGCCAATATGGGTCAACACGGCCAGCCTCGTTCAAATTGCAAGTACTTCCCCATCCCATATAGGCAGACCAACGAATGGCATTGAATCTAGAGTCTAGAGAGTGTACACATCACTGAGCTTGCTAAACAACTTTGGACTTGTCCGGGCACGCCGCGAGCGTTCTGCTTCCCAGGCAGCAAGCCCTGCCGCCACCTCTTCTGATGTGGCCGCCTCCCGATCGGCAGTGCTATCCGAATACCCGCCCTTCTCAATCCAACGAAGGATTGACGAATGGAAATATTGTCGGAAGAGAAATTGCTTCTCATCGGCAGCGACTGGAAGAAACGACACCCGTTTGGTCCCGGTAGGGATGAGAATGGTGGTGCCTGGCGCCAAAGGGAAGATGCTATCGTCATCCCACAGGATCACATGCCCGCGGCGGTTGGAATCGTATCGCCCGAGGACGGTGATAACCTCCAGAGTATCGAATCGCACCTCCCAGCGCTTCTCCGGGTCGGTGGGCTTTGGTAAGTGGATTTCGGTTGTCGAAAATGCAGAACCGCTGAATTCTGGAGCTGCTATTTTTCTTCCCTCTAGCTCGGCCATGGAGTATGCGAGCATCGCATATCCCTGTGGAAAGAATTGGTTGTAGAGGTCTGTAACGCATATTAGTGGCGGTAACCTTCTTCTGAATCAACATTACGCACGATTCTGGTATGTGGAGATGGCCTGGAGATCTGGGTCATCGCGGATGCGGCCCATGACCTTCTCGATATCCCGCATCTTGCTGACTTTGGCAGGCACCTGATCTGAAGGTCAGTATTGTGAGTTTGTGTCCCAAAGATTTTCCTTACCAAGCCCTTTTTAGCAACCTGTCGATACCCAATCCCAAACTGCAGATTGCCGTCATCGAGGAAACCACCAATGTCGGAGACACCAATAAGCTTGGTGCTAGCCCGATGGCATACACCTGTCCACCAATCGGCGGACTGTACGGGCCCAGTTGACAGTACGCCCATGACGACCTGCCTGGCATCGACCATGGGAGCTGGGCCTCTGAAACAATGAAGATAAGCCATAGACAATAAGTAGAAGCTGACACTCACCTCCTGGGTTCATGGATAATTAGCCAGTGGCGCAGGCGCATTTTCCAGGCAAGATTTCCAGGCGACGGCTGTGTCTCTCGAAGTAACAACCGGCGGGAAGAACGCACTGGTGCACTCACGCCCTGCACCGCCGTTGCCTGTGACTCCCGGCGACTCGACCGACCTGAACCAGTAGAAGGTGCGCTTGCGCTCTCCCCTCCTACCTGATCTTCGCCTGCAAACCTCCCATTGCCGTCCACAAGACGGCCCCGGTGTCGCCTGGAGTAGGTGATCAGGCGCTTAGGTGAGCGAGCCCAATCGGTGACTGTTGGGCTTGGGGCTAAGACGAATGGGCTGCTAGCACGCTCATTGTCCTCCGAAGCGTCCCCAGACGAGTCGCCAACAGATGTACCAAGATCATCTTCCATACTGGCAATGATCGCGGCCTCCTGGGCCACCCCTAGCGGCGAGTATCCAGGAGAGGCCTGAACCTGCGCCAAATTGTCAATTTGGGGGTGTATAGAACACAGCCGTACAGACATCACCACGGTAAACGACATCTTCATTCTCCAAAAATGAGGTGACGATATTCTGACGCTCAAGCAAATCCGAAAATTGGTAGGGATATTTGCTGCGAAATTGAAGACCGGCAGCCTCTCGAGTGAAGAACACTTCGTCACGAGAGGTCTCTCGAGTAACAATGCGGCGTGTGGAAGAATGAGGATATTTTTTGTTGAAGCACATTGGTGGGTGAATAGTTTATGTTCGCGAGGGATTTCGACACTGAATATATTGGAAGGAAATTCAAGGCTAATACAGTACAATCAAAAGTAGCTTACGATGTCGTTCACACAGAACAACCAAATGGAGACCTGTGCAAGCGGAGGGAATCTCCTTTTTTTTCAGATCTTGTGAGTAGATCTTCAGATCTGAGATCAGAATTTTCTCAATTCGGTCCCCCGAAAGTTATTAACATCACATAGGAACATTCTTTCATCGTAGCAATTGAGCATTAGATTCCGGGCTATCTAGTGCCGTAAATATGTACCCTCTGGTTCGAAAACAAGTCACCACCCACTCGACATGTCAGAAGGTGTCTCTCAGCCTCTGGGTCCGTCTCTCTGTATCATTATCTCCCTTGTATCACGCTGACTGCGTTGACTCTAGCACCTATCCTTACTGCCAAGGAACCCCATCATAAGTGCAGTATTTGTCACTGCGTTAAAACCCGTCCGGTCTGGTACGTCACTTACATTTATTCACATTAGTTCTATACTAACTATCGACTACAGAACTCAATGTGGCAGTTGGAAATGCCCTGACTGTAATACAGTCGTGCACAGCGCTCCGTCGTGCAATTACGATCTAGAGGAATGGCTCCGGATTTCCTACCCTGAAATTGCCGTGGATGAGACCCGTGTTACGTACAGTTGGTCGGAGCTTGTCTTCCCCACTGCTAATTAGTTGGAATTCAATACTGGACTTGGGCGGTCAATAGTCTTGAGTTACTGGGCCGGCAATCATAGTATTACCGCATTTGTACTCCTCGTTGACAGCGGAGATCGAATAAAATTTTGGTTTTCTGGACAATGGGGCATGACTAAGAAGTGTCTCGGAAGAGGAAATTGTTTCAGATATGATCTGACGGACATCCGTAATTTCTTTCCGCAACTACATTTCATGAAGTCTGGCTGGCGAGCTGAGAAATTTTGATACGATCAGGTGATCCGCGATTCCGGCATCGACCAAGTTGCGAAGCACGGGTTCCCGCTGGTAATCCCCCTTTCATTATTGTCTTTCCGACCACTGCAAACGATTGTCCACAGCTGAAATTGCTGTGACATGAGCTCAACTCAGCGCCGCCGGGGGCGCCCGTCGCGCGACTCGGGAATCGATGAAGGCCGCCAGCAGCTTGGCAACACTTTCGTTGCTAACCGGGGTGTCTACATCAGTGCCGATGCCGACGGTCTCAACAGGATGGATGGACTCACCAATATCGCCTACAAGAAACAGCGGGTGGAACCCACTGACCTCCGGGACCACCTTGCCTCGTGGGTGCCAGTCCCGGAAGGTGACTTCTACTCTAGTAACACCGACCCGGATGCAGAGGCTCAACCACAGACTGAAGCAGAAACTGGTGGTAAGCGCAAGGAATATGCCAGCTCCGTCAGTAAATTTGTTGTTCATGGGAAAAAAAATCGTCGAGCTGATTGCCTTGTAAAATTAATAGAATCCAATGTTCCAGTGGAGACCTTTGAAAGGCCGCTTTCTCGCACAAGCGGCATGCCCCGTGGCTTATTAAAAAATAAGCCACAGTGGCTTATCGATGGCTTACACGCGGCTTACCGGTAGTCGTTAGCCGGATTTTGTCTAGACCCACTCCAAGTCTGAGATCAATCAATTTGAATCAATCAGATCCATTTTGGTTGGCGCATATGACTGACACGGTCACCTGACCTGATCGTCGGTCCACGGCGCCGTAGCGTTACGTAATTACGTAATTAACAGGCGTGTTTCCGCATCTCTCTTTGTTCCTTCACTTGTTGTGTCCTCCCAATGGATTCCTCCTCTCAGCCCAATTCCTCAGCTCCAACAGCCTCAGCTAACCCTGGTGGTTCAGCCGGCCCTCAAACAGGGGAAAAGAGGCGCGCTAGTGCTCGTGATTCACCACTCCCGGATCCGGCCTCTGCGCCAAAGAAATCTCGCAAATCCGGCAAAAAGAAGGCAAAAACAAACCAGCACCATCTGAAAAAGGATGACATCCCTCTTGAGCAAAAGGGTACCAAGGTGAGCACCATTGACATTATTTTCTTGTGTCCGCTCTTTGATCAAAGACATGTTAAGGCGGCGGGATATTTGCATGGCTATATCCTCCTGGAGCTCACCCGAGCTGATGCAGCCCCTCCTATGCCTACTCCCGCTGTCCTTGCTACGTTCGACCAGCGGTGGGAGCCGGGTTTTTTGCCCGACCTTCGCAGGAGGCTCCGCGACACATCCACTGCAGTTGTGGGTACCTCCAGGATGGTTTCTGACCTCCGCAAGAGAGCGGAGAAGGATGCGGCGAAGGGCAGTAATATTGCGAAAGATATTCTGGAGGTCAAAGACACATTCCTCACCATTATCTTTTCAAGGGTGCTGGTGGCAGGGTTGACGCACTGGTGTCCCGATCTCATGGGTCCATCCGACTCCCCTTACAACCAGGTTCACGAGACAGTCTACTTGGAAACCTTTCGTCTCGTGGCGGGATCATTTTCGTATTATTTTTTGGCGCCCTCGGCTGCTGGTGTTGACAATCCGATCCTCATCTGCGACATCTTCCGCAGTTTCACCTTTTCGTATACGAAGCACAAGGCGAAAGTGGAACTGAGGCAGCCGGGAAAGCTAGCATCGAATAAAGCCGACAATAACAGCGGCAAGCGCCGGAAGCGTGTACGTCCAACTCTATTTCCTTGTCCTCGGTTTCTAATATGGACTCCGAAATAGCTTACTGAGAAGCGCGTCGCGTTCGCCAGAAAGGACAAACTCCCTGACCGTGTTGTTGCTCTCATGGCCAATGAGTTCTGCAACTCCGATGACGAGTCCGACACCGACGATGCAGGCAAGAAGATCTACACTGTAAATGCAAAGGGCATCCGCAGTGTCTCTGCGACAACCTTCGTTCATCAACTGGAGGTACGCCGACTCAAAACCGACGCGCGCGAGAAGGGGAAGAAGAAGATCAATGTGGTGGAACGCACGCGGATCCGTGTCGCGACTCCCGCTGAGTCTGATCTTTCGTTCCAAATGCCGAAGAAGGTCCCCATTGACTACTTCACCCCCTCCGAATTCAACGACTTCCCCGCCGAAACCCGCTTCAAATATGCCCAGTACGGTGTCGCCTTGCCGCTTGTTGCGCATCATGGAAACGCGGACTGGAAGACCATGGACAGAGAGACGTTCATGACCAAGTACGGGAATGAAGTTCTCAAACAGTACAATATTCCGACGGAGGAGGAGATGGCTCAGCAAGGAAACGATGGCTGGTCGGACGACGGCGAGCCGATTAACATCCCTGACGATTTGGACGGCGAGCGGATGGATGAGGGGGCGTAGGTGGGGTGTCCGGTGAATTGTTTACTTTCTCGTCTTGTCCGTATACACGCGCTCCTCCCTTAGATAAACTTCTTTTACTAGATGAGAACCCATGTATTGCTCCCCATACTCGTGCCCATACTATACATTTGTAAAACCGTACACCCAACGCATGCCATCCCCATCCCCTTCTTGCCCTTCGCTCCCGCCTTGCCGTGCCCTGCAGATCCCACACCCGCACCATATTATCCAGGGCCCCGCTCACCACGCCCGACCCGTCCCGCTCGCTCCCGGCACTCGTATTCCATGTCCTTCACCTGCTCCACCACACCGACTTCCCGTGTTCCCCTACGCCGCTATTCCATTGCTTCTACCGCCCTTCCGCCTCATCCCCAAGAGGTACGTCGCAGGGCACACACGCGCGAGGACCCGTGCATCCGACTACGGCCGCGACATGTGCTCCACAACTCCCGAATGCGCGACGCCCATGCTCGCCCCACGCGTAAGTGGAAGCCGAACTTCGTCCTGCGGTTCCTTTGTCTCGTACTTGGCCCCGACGTCATCGCAGGGAGGTATGGGCACGGAGCGGGACGGGCGTGCCCGCGGCCACCACGTGTGCTCTGAGAGAGCGCATGCCGCCACTCGCGACTACGCGGCGTCCACACTCGCCCCCGCGCGCAGTGGAAACCGAGCTTCGTGCCTCGGGTCCTGTCTCATACGTAGCTCGAATGCCATTGCGGAGAGGCAGGGGCACGCCGACGCGGGCGTGGGCGGGACGGCAACGCGGAGCCGATGCAGCTGCGGGATGGATACGAAGCGAAACGGGTGTGCGAGCAAACAGCGTAGACGCGAACGCGGGCGCGAACAACGTGGATCGGCGCAGACACGCTGTGGTCTGCGGACACGGTGTGGACATAGAGTCGCCTCGCGGAAAGGGTGCAGCAGCGATGCATCAATGCGGGTACGGGACGGGATGGGCGCCGCAGCACAGACGGGCACGGCACGGCTTCGTGGTAGGAGCGGACGCAGAACGGGTCGGGTGCGGGCGCGGACGTGTGGACGGAGGAGAGGCGTCCGCGGCGGGGACAGACGCAGGACAGAGCGGACGTGCCGACACGCAGACGAGTGAGCGAAGAGAGCGCAGGGAAGCGGCCGGTATGGAACGGGAGGGGCATGGCGACGCGAGCGCGGCACGGTGCGGTGAGGATGTGGCCGGGTGGCGGGAGCCAAGTGGCGGCGGTGTGCAAAAGCATCGGCGCCGGCGGAGACGCGGGGGCGGAGCGATGCGTGTGTGCAGCGGACGCGGAGGAAACAGTGCAGCGACGACGTGGCAGGTGCCCAGACGGGGGCTGGGCGATGCGAGGCGTAGCGGGCCGCGGGAGATAGCAGCCATGGGGAGCCACGGACAGCACATGGGGGAGACAGGACGTGTGGCAGGCGAGCGCACAACGGGACAGTGACACAAAGGGGAGTCGGGTGCGCGGACAGCACGGTGGTGACGTGGCACAGAACCGGTGGTGACGTGGCACAGGACGGCGGCGACGGCGGCAACGATGAAGACTGCAGGCGATGTCAGTATCAGGAGAGGGAAGAGGGACGAGCCACGCACGTTATGCTGCCGCGAGAGCTTGCTCGGGCCGCACTTGAGCATATGGTGCACCCCGGTCAGAACGACCCACTTCTGCCCCCGGCGCACAATCGATGCGCATCGCGCCCTTGAAGTACGGGATGTACGCCACCGTCGCGATGCAGCCGACCGCGACCGTCTGTGCGAGCAGGCGGCCAACGAGGTCGACCCTCGAGGCCAAGCTGGTACGCGGGCATGCCCTCGAGCGTCGTGCGCGTGGGGTGCTTTAGGCCGGTGACGGTGCAGCGCGCGCGACAACGACGAGCGTGCGCAGGCACGAGGATCGTGTAGAGGAGGTTGAAGGTGATTCCACTGTGCGCGGTGAGGCACTCGATAGTGCCGATAGTGGTGCGATAGGGGGCCGCGAGGAAGGTAGGGAGGGTGTTCAGCGGCGGTAGCTCCAAAGAGAGCAGGAGGCGGAGGTGCATGCTGGGGTAAGATGAGGCGGAGACCTTGCACGTGCAAGATCTCTGAGCTGGTTCAGCGGCAGCGGTCCGCGCGCACAATTAAAAAGTAATTTATCTGCGAAAGAAATAAATTAGATTTCGTTCACACTGAGCCGTCCGGCGGCCTCAATTGTGTGACTGTTGAGTCCCAGGTTTGAGTCTTATACAGCCACCCAAGAAGGCCGCACGAAGGCAAGTTAATGGAGTGAAGCCCGGGGAATTGCGTACATTTTGCGCTCTAGTCCGTTCAGAAGAAGTTTGCCACGATTGGCCCGGGGGTTGAGCGCTGCCAGCAGATGGAGGAGAGAGTTCTCAAGGGGAG
Source organism: Mycena albidolilacea (assembly GCA_029282495.1). Classification (NCBI taxonomy): domain Eukaryota; kingdom Fungi; phylum Basidiomycota; class Agaricomycetes; order Agaricales; family Mycenaceae; genus Mycena; species Mycena albidolilacea. The sequence continues at coordinate 27,528 of JARIHO010000071.1, forward strand.
TTCGAGTTTGGGTTAGCCTGGGCAGGTTGCGCGTGTTGGGGAGGGCGGTTTCTTGAAAGTGGGAAGGAGAAAAGAAGAGTGCCGGATTTTTGATCGCCGATGCACAGCTCTGATCAACAGATCAAAATCGCCAGGGAACTACTTTACGATCATTTTCTGATGGTAAAGTAGTTCCCTGGCCATTAAATACGAACATTGGGCACTGCACTGGCCCAAATCGATCTGAAATACTGTTATTGCTGCAATTATAAGACCTTTGATGTGTCAGCGTATCCGGTGTCATCGGCGACGCTGAGTTCTTGTACAACGGAGGGGTGGTGGCGCCGGATAGAATGCGGAGATGAAGAGGCGGTGGCCGGAAGAGTCGCACGTGGTGGGGAAACACGCTTTAGGCGCTACAGCAAGACAAGCGCCGCATAGGTGACAGACTGATGCAACTTTGTGCGATGGAGGACGTACGCAATAAAATAGGGTAGTTTCGCCTGCGAGTGTGTAGATTGCGGGGGGAAGGGTGGGCATGCGAAGAGGTGCGTTATGAATCGTCCGCTGAGTTGGGCAATATATTTGTAGTCATGGAAAGGGTCCGTTTTTGGATGTGTCTGTTGTGGCTATGATTTGAGCAGGAAAATTTAGAGAAAGAGATGGAGAACATGGGCACCAACTGACTGGAGATGGGTTGTATGCAGGCTGCTGCCGGGGAGCATTGAGGGGGGGACCTTCTTCGGAACATCGCGATGATGGGGGGGCTGCTGGGTAGGATGGACCGTGGCCATTATTAAAAACTGTCACGAAATGTGAAAGGGAAGAAAGAGCCCCTATTTGCTGGTCTGCTCTGAAATGATTTCTGCAGCAAGTGTATGGTGGACAGAGCTACTGTTAATTCATTGTATGGATCCATAAAGAACATAAGAAAAAAACCGATGGCAATACAGCAGGTCAATAGTTGATTAAACAGAAACTTGAACACAAACAAACAATGAGATTGGAAAACAAAATTTGGTATCTACTTCAGTTACGTCGTCCACGGTTCAATGCCCAACAGAGTACCAAGATCCGCTTGTTAATTCCGTAAGTCCCTTTGGGACGATGATAGAAAGTTAGATGTGTCAAAATATTTGTAGGCTCGATGATACAAAACTGATTGGATGGTTCTGCATCAACAGCAGTAGTTTGAAAAAGACTGAGAGAGGGGAATGGAGTTTGCTGCAGTAAAGCAGGTGGCAAAAGTTTGTGTTTCCGAATGAGGAAAAATGTCTGCATGTGGTTTTGGAGTGGGAGTTGCCATATTTCCTGGATAAACCCAGTGAGTCGAACACTGGGATTGTCCGGGCTCTTAAATTGAATTCCAGAGCTGTTGTGCCGTGTGGAAAAACAACTAAATGTGTGATCACCCAACTTGAAATGTTTCTGTTTCACAACAGTCGGAGGTAGGATGAGTGAACCATTTGGATGGGGCAACTCAAGCCATGAGCGCCAGAGTTGTCCTTTGGAGTTCTGGTGGTCCAACAACAACTCATACTCCTCCGGTGTCAGTTCGATCCCACCAGCAACTATCTTTGCAACTTCAGATTCTGTTAAGGGTTGGGCTGCTTGTCTGACTGCTGCAGTCTCAGGCTGAAGGACCTTGGCTAATTGACCACCGGATCCCCCATTAAATTGGTCATCACTCAATTTTGCTTCCAAGCGACTACGGCGTGCCATCTGCCTGAGCATTGTCAAGGGCATATCACCTATTGGCAGCGGACAAGAAACTCAGTCTCTGGGAATTAAAATTAATGTTAGCCACATACTGGTCTGTCCATTGGTCTTGATTTTTTGAAGCATGCCGTTCATCCGCTCTCCGGCAAATTCACTGAGTGCCGCAAAAGGGCCCCAAAATTTCAGTAAGGATCCGTTATGCATTGCAAAATGATGATTGGGAACAGATTTGAATTTGATTGGAAACAGCTGAGGCAGAGCCTTTCGATATTTGACATAGAGGTCCGTGAATTGATCTGCATGACTATTGGAGGTGGTGAAGGATGCAAGAATGTTTGTACATCCAACAACATGGTGGAAGTTGTAAAGAAAAGCCAGCTGTGTTTGACCCTTTCCCCACCAAAGCTCGGGAATTATCAATGGGAAGATCACTGTAAAGAGAAGAAGATATTCATAAGCCTTGAGTTTTCCGTGGCTTGCTTCACCAAGATTTGTAGGTGGACGAGCAACCCAGGTTGGAAGCGAAATATTTCGGATGCAAGTACGGATGCTACCCAGTTCTGCCGGAGAGAAGTTGAACATGCCAAGGGCATCGAGGATAGTTACCTCATCATCTTCATACTCATCACCATCCTCAAAAGGTGGGATGTTGAAATATGTTTCAGGGGTGGGAGTTGTTGAATCATCACTCTCTTCATCAACATCCATGGCACTGGGCATGGGCATTGATGGCACTGGATCTGTGTGCCCAGCACTATGTCCGGTCTCTGAATCACTTGAATCCTCTGGTTCGGTAGCATAACCAGAACTTTCAGACATTTCTGACTGAGAATATCCATTAACATCATCAAGTTTCCCGAGGTCTTGTGTGTCTACAAGTTTTTTCTTTGGCCGGCCTATGCCCCAGAATAAACGAAGATGGCGCTGTAGTACACCCTCGAGCCAGTTATGCATAAATCCCAGGATGATGTGGTGGACTGGATCCCATTGAAACATGTCATGTACTGGGGACCATCGCACCCCAGATATCTTGGATAGTGCATTCTTTGCTGTTACAGTTATGGCATCATGCCATGCTTTTGCCTGGGCAGAAACTGTATGGCTGTTACGAGGTTGCCATGACCTGTAGTCCAAGTCCTCAATCATGTTGAGTGTCAGAAGACACCAGTTACAAAACCAAGTTGCATTGAATGCCATATAACCGGCAACTTTACGGATTGCCTGAAGATCTGCAATAAGTGGAAGGACCCGAGCTGCAACAAGAACACCATGAGGATGATTATAGGTTGGTAGAACCGTCCCTGGCGGAGCAAACTTATTCATCATCTCGACAAATGAAATGAGAATATGTGTGATAGTCCAAACATCTGGTGCTCCAGGTATTATGCCAACAATGAAGATATTTTCGAGAAGAAACCGAACTTCAATAGGAAGATTGAGGCAATACATGACAATTGCCCCGCAGGATGCAACTTGACCTGTGAGAGTACAATAAGCTACCCATAAAAAGAAAGAAAAAAAAGAATCCTGAATACAATGACGTACCTGCAATTTTGTTTGTAAAAGGATTGAACCAATCAATGTAGAATGCAAACACTAAATGATACCGAGTCCACAGATAATTGCCAAGGCCCCGCCAGGCTGGACTATCCTGCACGTCACGCATAATGTTAGGCTGTGGGCTATTCCGCCTGGTCTGCTCCTGTTGGAAAGATTTCTCCAGATGCTCCTCGATTTGTTGTCTGGAAAGAAAAAATTGCAACCAAGATTCAAACGACTGTGTAGCATATATGCATTTGGGAACCATCTTGCTCTTTTTTTCTTGGTCTTCCTATTCTGTATGAAAACCTGCTTTTTCAATGCTGTACCACATGGCCAAGATCTAGGAGATTTCTTCCAGTCACATACATCTGGGAGGGTTTCAAGCGAGTATGGCTTGAAGCAAGTAGGACAGCAAGGTATCCGGATGATTTCAGGTTCCACCCCAGTTTTTTTGTATGCAGTTCGGATGTCCGTTGGAACATCTATGGTTGGTGGCACTATATCCAACCCAGCTCGACGCAAAATTCGAAAGATGAGGTTGACAGTTATAGCTATGATGACTTGTATTGCCTTCAGAAAGATCCCTGAATTTTCGCGGCTTATGCCAACATGGAGATTCAACCAAACTCCCAGTGTCATGCAGAGTATGCGAATTTTGTCAATCACTATTGGTATGTAAGAGAATTTTCCAAACACTGATGTAAATTTGTACCTCCTTGAAAAGCATTTGCTGGGAGAGTAGTCTGGGTATTGTCTGTAGTTGGCTGTGGTTCCGGAATCTGGGGTCCTGTATCTGCGGAAATTCCAGGCATCTCCTCCACTGCGGCCTCAGAGTCATTACGCCGGTGTTCATTGCGTGTAGTCAAGCTGACAAGAGCACCAGGAATAGATTGCCCAGTGTCATCTATGTGGGTGACCTTGGAGCATTCAGAACACAGGCAGAGGTACCTCTTCGGTGGGGCGCGGCGGGACATGGGTGAGAGCAAGGATTCTTGACAGATCGTAGTTATAAGTACATTTCTATCACGCCACAATCAACTGTATCACGTCCGATTACAGCCGCGGAGATTCGGGCCAATTCCGGGTAGTCAATTTACCGGTGACAACTGATCCCAGCTGCTTGTGACATATCTGATATCAGGAAGATTAGATTGAATCAAGTGATCGTTGGCAGCCGGTGACTCCAAGAAGCCGGTTGTGTGCCGGCTGACAGCTGCCCAACTGACAGCCATAAGCCGCCAATAAGCCACTGTGGCTTATCAATTGATAAGCCACGGGGCATGCCGCTTGTGTGAATGTTGAGCCGTTTCGGGTAAGGAGAGAGACACTCACGAGAGTCACGTCGTGCCGCTGGTTGTAAGATGAATCAGATGGGGAATAAGCGATCGGTTCCACGACCATGACTACCAGTCGGGTAGGAAAAGTGGTTTTTTCTGAGGAGGCTACGCAAATATTCTTACTGTCAAGATGTATCAGGGGAGGGAAAAAGCCCGTGGCTGACACCCGGGCTCGGCTGTCCTCTGCGAAATATCGCTCAGAGTCGAAAGCCAAGCTGTTGAATGACTAAAATTCTGATCAATCTTCGTCCATTGTCTGGGGGAAAATATTACATATGGGCTGGACACCCTGGACCTCATTGAGAGCAGCGAGTGTAATAGCGAAACGAGGGAGTTTTCCATGCTGTGGTTTTGTACAGTGGAAGAGATGAAGCACTTGGTAGAGCGGCAATCCAAATATCCTTCTACGCCCGTCGATGAGCGAATAAAATAAGGTTATCGTACCATCCGGACGTGGATTATGAATTGAAGAAGAATAGCGTGTTAGACAGGTTTGAACAGAGAAGGTATCGAAAGTATGCGGACATTACCTAAAGGCCATGGAGGACTTAACTCCTCGGTGCATTCATTTGAAGTCGAACGGCAAATAAATTGGCGAGTTTCGCTCAGTCGACGAATATGGCATTCCAAATGCACATTTAATGCTTCCCAACTTAATTCGACTTTTCACAACTTTTTTCAACACTTGTTTTCTTCCCCACTTTCATGCAATGAGTGCATGATTTTCTCAACTCTTGTCAAGCAAGTGCAATTTTCTCAACTATTTTGAGCTCGGGAAAATTCTCAACTTTTACCAAGGTCAGATTTTTTTCAATGCTTGGATAGCAGACCAGACTCTACTGCTTTCATTATCTACCCATTGCTAGATGTCAACAGTACTGGTCACGTCAAATGAACAGAAACGAACAAAATGATGGCGCAAGCCTCCGATGCCTCAAAAGGAAATCAAGGTTGGTGTACAAGCCATCGGGCCATCATTTCACTCTGTTGTCATTCGTTCGTCGTATCTAGGTCGATGAGAGCTCAGCAGTGGGTATGTACTGGAAGAAGAATGCTCTGGCCTTCCATTCCAGCAATAAAAATCTTTTGGCTATTTTGGCCTCAATATAAGTTGGGAAAGTTTGCGTCTGTGAAAAAGTTGGGAAATTTTGAACTTGCAAAAAAGAAAGTTGAGAAGTCCTTGAATCCAGCCAACGAAAGCTGGGAAATCGATAGCTCGCCAATAGGCTGCGACCAGTTCAAAACTTCACGAGAAAAGTCGGGAAACTGCGAAAAAAGTTGGGAGAGATTAAATGTGCATTTTGAACGCCATACGAATGAATCAAATTCAACGAATACTGCGAACCCACGGGGAACCGTCCGCGCGCACCTCGGACGGCCGTGCACCGGGCTGGAATATTTCTGGAGAGGAGAAACGAATGACTGCCTGAGTAGTTGGACGACAAGCCATTGTATTCGTCCTTCATTTTACCAATGCAAGCAAACACTTCATGATCGCTGCGAGAACTTCAGCTGAGGCTGTGCCTCGGGATTTGCCGGTGATCACCTCTTGCGCCGCTCGATAGTCGCCCGCTCTTAAAGCCTCTCGCCCTGCGAAAGAAGGGCGATAAATTTGATCAAAAATCATCGCTAACTTGTCAGCCTTGAGTTCAGCGGCATCCATTTCTGCAAGATCGATCGCCAGACAATCGCCAGATGTACAAGATATGCGCTTCGCTCCGGCACAGGCAGTCTTTTCAAGCGTTTTCTTGTGTTATAGCCCAAGGGTACTATTGCCTACCGGGCAACCGGCCAGACGAGCCAACCGGCCACTTGCTCGATACAAGAGCCCCCAACATTAATTCTTGGAAACTTCGGTTGGTGGGATGGTACTGGTCCTAAGACAATGCGTTGTGTTGAATTTGGATGAAATTCGGCTCGGCGATCAGAAGCTACGGCAGGTTTCCGATCAAGATGATGGGGGATCAATGCCGTTCGCTTATCTCCGAGCCGCTTCCACGCTCATGTCTCCCCGGTTTCTCCACGAAATCTTCACCAATTTACAAGTTTCGGGGTTCGTTTTCTTCGCTTTTGTCAGGCCAATGACCTTTTGTTATTTTACTTTCCCAAACCCATCGATCTGACCCCCTGGAGGCCGCAAGAAGACCTCACCGTGATTTGGAGCGGCTCGATCCCGCCCCCTCAATAGCGAACGACTCGCATCGGCGGCGGATCTAGAATTTGGGCAGTGTGCTCAAGATATACCATTCTGCATACCCCCAGACTTGTGGATTTTTAGGTGATTCTTATCTTGGTCACGGCAAGCTACTACTTAGAATCAACAAATTCCACTTGCAGAGGAAGATGCATTTTGCTGGAAGGTCTTTGGGCATCTGGCGCCGGATTTGACACTTGGGTATGTTAAAATGGCTCCTATATATACGCTAACAGTTGAGTTTGCGACATATCTGCGGTCTGCGCCTCAGAGGCCAGCCTGTTTCTTCGACACCCCAATTCCTGCCATTTCCCCGGCTGGAAAGTTCAATACATATACCACGAATACACCTCGGACATACATTGTAACACTTTTTAATAATGCATATACAGTGTATGAACTACCTGGGATGTGCTAGGGTGAGTGGTCGGCGCACAAAGTGGTGATTTGGTTGGGTGGCCGGTTAGCCCGTTTATCCCCGTTTCGGGGCTATCGCCGAAATATATTCGGCAAACGCGAAATCGGCGCGAATAAATTCGGGCAAAGGTTCCAACTCACTCATTCAATGTGTATCTTCAGTTCCGGGCACATTTCCTGGCACCCACTTGACAGTATCTCTGCGCTGGGGGAAGAAATTGCTTAGGTGGCCGGTCAGCCGGTGGGAAATAGTACATAGTTGGACATTAAGTACGCTATCATCGCATCGCTTTGGCCCGTAGTGTAAGTACAGTACTTATACGAGTAGGAATAAAGGGACCAGTGTTCACTCTCTGCTCAAAATTCTTTGAAACATCTCTGATCTTGACCTGGAGTGGTATAGGTTAAGCCAAGTCGATACCAGCCCATTTCAATATCAACATGCAATGAAGACATTGATTTACTGGTGAAGCTATGCCGCTTGAGTTCTTTGAGTCAACTTGAAAGATCACGGGAATAAAAAATTTGAGGACTGAGAAATCGGATGGAGAAACCTGGTCGTACTCATGGAGAGCGGCCGAGAGGGCAAGTACATGCTGTAATACTTGCGGTTGTCCCGTGTGAATAAAAGGTGGCAAGGCGTTAACATATGGCACAGAAACTTCAATTGACACAGGCCTGAAACCCTGCAGTCAACCCTACAGAAAGTCCGTGATACAGGGAATTCGTTGCGCAGGCTTCAGCACACCCAAAGATCGGAAACAAATCGGCCCTGGAAGCGGCCCCCAGTGTGCAAGAGACTGAGGATTGGAAGAACCGGCTGTAGTTTTAGCCAGTGGAGATGGAGCCCAGTAGACCAATGACTTGATTTCGACAGCTTGCAGATGACAGACCGTTAGCGAACCAAATTCCACTGAGAAACAAACAGTTAATTGCATGGATAAGAACATTGATAGCTTGAAACTACAGTCAAGAGCAAGTAAGCATTCGGAATTCGGGACCATAGCCAGAATGGACCATTGAAGATGCAGCAGTAGACAGTCTGTGGGGACGAATCCGGGACGAGCATCAAAGAATGTGGGTGCTGTCAGCGATGAAAAAAAAGGGGGGATGTATACCAAATGAGATCGTACGTGGCCGCAGCACAACAGCCTCTGAAGCTGTGGGACCGATCTCCTTGATAAAGCTTTCAGCCGATGGATGTCACTCACGAGACGCGTTCTACAGCCCTTGAGCCCAAAAATGGATTTTCCAACGATTGCGCGTCTGGCCGGCAACGGAAATGTCGGGCTATGTGGGAAAATTGGGCTGCACGTCGACTCGTCGAGGTCTTCAGGTGGCTGTATCCGTCAGATGCACTCCAGAGACTGCACAAGGGAGGGCAATGAGAGAGACATTCCGAAGGAGATGAGCTGAATGGAGATGGCCAAACAACCCCCAACGAAATCTCGCCATTTCGTTAAAGAAACGGTACAGTATAGTACCTAGTAATGGGACGGTCAAATCTTTTGCCGAGTTATACACAGAAATGTGAAAGTTTCTACCAAAACTGAGTCGGCCGATCGAAAGTATCAGTCTGAATGAGGGTTGGTGCAACATCTTGATTTATCCATGAGGAACTGGGCTATATCACCCAGGATCAAGGTCAAAAGTCGTTATCAATCCAATGATGTGGCAATGGGACGCATCACAGTCACGCCGGGTAGCATCGGCTATTCACTACCGAAAGATTTATTTAACTCAGATATTGGCTGGCCGTGGCAAGCAGGAATCTGAAGGACACTCCTCAGGGCTCAAGAGACAATCCAATAGCACTGGAGGCGCATTCTGCACGAAACTGACTCCGAGTATGAGTGAGGCCGAATGGGGAAGATGCGAGCGTGACAATCTTAGTTGATGCTGTTTTCGAGCCATTTTCTAAATTCACCTTAGTGAGCACTCAACTTTTACTTGCGTGCTCTCGGTATATCACACATACACGTAATGTACATACATCCATACCCTATGCCAATCTCAGAGCTGTAATCTCATTTTAGATGAAGATATTCAAAGCTGATGGCCAGATTTGATTTCACTTTTCTGGACTTTTTGGATTGATTTTGCTCTACAATGAGATCGCAGGCAACGATGGGTGTGATATTTTAATATGATGTTCTATATATGTTATACTTGCTGTATGCAAAAGAATCGGGGTAAAGGGTACCTATAGTGGTGAGAAAATGCCTCCATCCCATTACGGGGTGCCGTCCCATTACTAGGTACTATACTGTAGATCAAAGTTGTATCGAAGAGATGGAAGTTGCCAAAGCGCTGTGACGGACGGGTGACGGGTGACCGGATCTTTCCTCGACCTTTTTTTTTTCCACCACGTCGCCGCAAGTCGCCAGAGTACAGCTAAACTCTCCCGTCTTCAAGCCAAATTTCACCCCTCGCAACGGTTTCACTGGGGCTTGCCCGCTCTATTGTAACCTTGTACTTTTAGTAAGATTTGTACCACTTTTGCAAGATACGGGCCGAGGCCTTCACACGCGTGGAAACCCTTCGGATCTTGTAACGTCTGTGTTTGATTTGGTGGTCTGGTCGACTGGAATGTGGCTTGTTTTGATGACTATTTGGAGTCTCTCGCCAAATCTGGGCTTATAATCTGGGCCTATGTGCTATAACTATTTTCCACAAGAACAACCTGCATGGGGGATTTGCGGAGGTTCTTCTGATCGACGTTTTAATTGACAGATCTCATCCCGTGTACTGATGCTCATTCATCGGGTCTAAACGTCCAACTTCACGCCTATCATTCGAGGTCCGGGTTATTACTTGTTGCATGGCGCCACCAGCTCTTTCGAAATGTACGATGTTTTTCCTTGGGCGTTCAGCCAGGACTCGTTGACATGGCTGTAGTGGTAGGTCGATCGAAATGTCCGTGTTCGCACTCGATCCACTCTGTGCCGGCGAATTCTGGCCGGCGAGTAGTTCGTTGAACCGTTCGTTCCATGCTGTGCGGATCATATCTAACTTTGCCCGTGGCCACTTTCGTCGGCGTTAGATCCAAACAAGCAAAACGCTCTTTCTATTCCGACTGGGCGTGTCGTACTGTCCTCAGCGCTAAATTATTAACCCTCTTTCCACATTCACCGAACGGCCAAAGTCTTTAGACACCGAAATGATGCATAGCTTGTTTTCTGATCCACGCTGTCTATTCCATAGCTGCTATCCCCCTCATCTCACCTATCATCTCACCTGGTCGGATCATCCAATTGCTCTCTGGCAGATAATCTACCGCACCAGGTATGATATGGGGTTGGGTTGGCGACGCTGAGAGTTCTCCGGTGAAGTGTCGAACTCGTTTTGATTGATGTGCTCTCTCGCATGTTTATAACCCGAAAAATGACCCTCGATTCGCGCGAGCCTTCTCTTGCCTCATGCTTCCCTTGTTCCGCCTTTGGCCCATATTCGAGGTCGGTCTAGCGGTGTTAGCGACTCCTGGGATCGCGTCGTCGTCCTGGCGGGTATGCACGTCCTTTTGGATGCACACGGTCATCGTCTAATGGATTCTGACTCAGAAACCCGATGTGACATTATCCTTTGCTGAGCGCATGGTATTGGCTGGTGCCGCACTCAACATATCCGTCTGGGAGATGGTCACCGTTAAGCAGTTCCGCTGTAAGCATCCTATGTCCCTTGCAATGTACCGACTTCGCATTCTGTATTCCAGCTGCAGTGTGCTATCAAATGGCGGACTTCGATGCTCTTACAAAACGAACTATGTATGCCGGCGACGTACAGCAATACATCTCTAGGGCCGCCCAGGGACAGGAGACAGACCAAGTGACCCAGTAAGAACAGCTCGGCCGATTCATGAATACTGAAAATCTGATATCCACATGCAGGGTACGAGGCTCACTTTCACCGCATCACTTGGACCGAAAATCAATGATTGTCAATTCAGGTGGAATACAGAATGTACGTTGTCAGTTCTGGTCTACGGTATGAGCATGGTTAAGGTTTCATTGAAGATCCACAGGTCATGGTGCCATCCGTGCATACAATGCGTACAGGCTTTCGTCGCTCCTAGAGCTTGCGACCGAGTCTTGGACATTCGCCCGGTCAAACACAGTTTCAGACACAAACCTCGGGGCCGGCGCGATTCCAGGGAAGGATTTCTCACTCCAGCCCACATGCCAAGGGGGTGAGCGACTTTTGCTGATGGTAAAGGTTTTGTCGTGGCACTGATCTCCGGCGGCAGCTCGGATGATTGGTGGAACGTTCCAGGTCAGATCAGGGTTCTTCTTTTCCGAGTTTTTCTCATAATACAATGAATGAAGACCAGTAACTCAACAAATGCTACTCTATCGGGCTTCGCATCTACGTGAGCTTGTCAAAACTTTCACAAAGGATATGGCTGAGCCTATTCGCAGATACTTTTTGTTGTAAGTGAAAGCCGTGAACTTCGCCCAACATTTCTGTACTGAGAGAGCTCTGGGAAACTAGTCTTTCCGCCCTTCTCGCTGAAGCGACATCTGATCCAAATTACTTAAATACAGCCTTTGATTCCGTGGAATTCATCGTGGCGCACTTACTCTCGGGGAACCTTGTCCAAAGCAGTATCTCGGCTGATCTACGCGACAATTGTGCTCTTGACAATGCGGCAAGTTCATCAAGCAGCGGATTGATGATCCAGGGGTTGGCCGTATTGTATTCCATCACAAAGAATGCGTCCACGCAAGCTTTGTGAGGCAACGATTTTGTTTGCTGTTCATGCACTGACTCCAGCCCAGACTGAACAATATTATTACTGCGACGATCTCCAACGAGAATTGGCAAACTCCAGATGGGATTATCGCCGAAGGACGTGAGTGCTGGGCTTTGGATTGTAACGCCCGTCTCACTAAATGATCCAGCATCTAAAGTTGGAGACACGTATCTCGTTCGGGGTCTTACCGAAGCATACGAAAGAAACGCCATCTCGTCTGATCTCCGCGGGTCTGTGCACGACTTTCTCGGAGTACAGGTTTGAGTTTTTTCAGCATACATTCACGAAGAGTGGCTCACCGCAACTTCAATACAGGTCAACGCTGTTATAGATCTCGCTACCAGTGCCGGAACAGCGATATACGGCGGAGCATGGACTGGCCCGCCCAGCGCAATTTTTTCGCCATCGGACCAGACCAGTGCAATCAGTGTACTTCTCAGCGGGATGGTACTCAGTGACAGTGACCAGAATCTGTCCCCCCCTCCTTCCTCGTCGTCCTCATCTTCTCGTTCAACCTCATCCTCTCCTGGATCAGCATCCCCTCCTTTATCGGCATCCCCTCCTTTCTCGTCATCCTCTCCTTTATCGTCATCCTCTCCTTTATCGCCATCCTCTCTTTCAATTTCTTCCTCTCGTTCATCCTCATTTCTTCCTTCGACCTCGCCGTCCTCCGCTTCCAAGTCCATTGTCTCTGGCAGGCAAAACCACCGAATGGTTTCAATATCGGGGATCGTTGTTGGAGGCGTGGTGCTGGGGGCATTGGTGCTCGCCGTTTGGCTTCTTCTAAGGCGCCGCAGGCGAGTTGCGCTTCCCGTACCATTCACGGCCATGGCACCGACACCGGCAGCCATACCCACAAGCTCATCTCGAGCTGGAATATATCCCACGCCGACGCGTCCACAAAACAAGGCTCCATCCGCACACTCACCCGCTGATGATAATATTCCCCCGACGTCAGTCACACTACCCTCAAGCAGCGCAGCAGCATCGCCTCCTGTTGAGCTACCGACGACAGAACTGGTTAGGTTGCTGAACGAGAGACTGCGAGCTCCACGATGGGACGACGCAGAGGTGCCTCCAGAGTACGCCACTGAGCGGTGAAAATACCGCATGTTTCAATCCAATGCCTAATGTAGATCAATGTATTGGTCCGGTCACACGCCCTGATATAGGCTAAACGAGCAGGTTATGATCTTACAACACAGTTCAAAATGTCCCGGGTTGAATTGAACAACTCGTGTTTTTCCTGGCGATGCAAAAATTCCTGCCAAACAGATGAAGATTTTCAGCCTCGCTTTTTTTTTTGCTCATTTTGCGACGCGGCACAGTGGCCGGAGCATTCATCGCGGTACTTATTACGGCCTTCAGCGGCGTAATGCACCCTTTCTCTCCTACTCGGCCAACAGCCCCCTCGCATTGACCTGTTGAGATAAACATCAGAAACATTCACTTCGTGGCCCTGGTTGCGATATGATTTATAGGGTGAGTAAGGGGTTGGCTCCACGGCCTGAACCGCCGGTCTGCAAGGCGAAGGGCTCTTTCAATTCTGACGAGATACATAGTTGCCGGGACATTCTTCCTGTCAAGAAGCATGAGGGGGGGGGGAGAGACGGTACGGGGCCGAATCTCCAGCTCGCCTGTCCTCGGCGGAATGTCGTACAGAGTCGAAAGCGTTGAATAGCTAAAGTTCTGATCAATATCGGTAATTCTTCAGAGAAAATACTACTAAAGATTGTACGATCTTAAGAGCTTATTCGGCTGCCAGATGCAAATTCAGCATTGCATCTGATTCCCATATACTGTACTTTTTCATTCAAATTGACAGGGGGTATGATGTGTGACTCATTTTACCTATTCGACATTTCGGCAGCTGCTGACACCCCGAGAAATTCGATGTTTAAACTGAAATTTTTGTCTTTTTTGCAGATTTGAGGCAGTTTGGGGGCCATGTGATCGTTTGAAGGTTTAACAAAGGCCTGGGTGAAGGGTGACCCCGACCTAATTTCGTGATCGACAGAGGGGTGGATGATGCGTGACTGACAATTTGAATGAAAAAGTACAGTATGGTACCTGTGGGAAGATCCAGCCCGGCCCTCGTCAGGCCCTTGCCATCGTTGAACTGCTGATCATTTCGGCCGACCCTGGACATGTCCCAAAAACGTCCTCCTCACCCACTTGTCCTAAATGCTGCGAGACATTGGCATTTGTCCTTCTTGATACACCATCCTTTCGAATTTCTGCTTGATTTCCGCGCTATGTAAACAGACAGAAGCCCAACCGCAATCCCGGCGCGCCCCGACACATCGTCGGGGGCAGTGCAGACGATGGCGAGAGTAGCGCCAACACCCGCCAACATTCGGCAGCAGGTTTTATGTGCGAGATGGCAACGGGTGGATTTTACTATATAAGGAAACCTGCCAGAACGCAGATTCACAAACAGTACGTTAGTACTGTTGTGCACTAGACGTCCAAAAATGCCGTCAAAAACGTGACACGATTTGAAATCAAGCTGACGTGGTATCAAAGCCTGTGGCCAGAGGCAATTACGAGCGGCGTCTTCTGGACCACTCTGCTCTTTGTAATTTACAAAATGTGTCCATGAACTCTTCAACTGTTTGTGCCCCGCCGCTTGCCGGCCTCTTACCATCATGCTGGATCTGCATCTGGCAGCCGAACGAGCCCTGAAGCTTGTGGCACAGATCATGTGACGTGGATCAAACTTTTTACAGCACTCGAAACTTTTTGCGCTCATCTGGTTTTGATGGGAGGCTAAGCATTCCGTTTTGAGAAGGTTCGGCAATCCCAGTTTGGAGCTCAACCGCGAAACGAGGGGAAGCGAGGACCGGGAGTTTCTAAACAGGGGCAGAGTGGGACGATACGTAATTTTTCAATGATGCCAATCCGGCTTAGAACGGAGATGCTTGGCCTCCCATCAAAACCCGATGAAAAATTTCGCACAGTACTAACATTTTCCGAAACGCATTATCTGCCAGAGGTATCGAGCCGCGGCAACTACCGGTGAGTTCCCATTCTGCTACCTGATGAGTACGGTTAGCAAACCTCAAGGTCATGCGCGCTGCTGCCGGAACGATTCAAACACCTGCCGATGCACTTTCAATGATTCGGCCCCCACATCGAGCTGCCACAGAAACTCCAATTTGGGCAAATTCCGGTGAGCGCCTCCGGCAGAAACCTGGGTTTCTGTATAGAATCTATTTTGGATGCGGGGTTTCTGAATAGAATTATCCACCTTCAGGATCGTGGATCCCGGAATAAATGACTCTGAACACACAATATAGCCAATTCCAACAAATGGAATGGAAGGGCCGAAGTGCGATTTACATGGCTGCCAGTATCAGTCAACTATCGGCTGCTATGTTGTCCGCATTTAGTTGGCTTGAAATTGTGACAACGACGGGCAATGGATTTACAGTATTATCGGGAGCTCGAACACATGCCGCATCCTTAATTCTAAGCCGTTCAGATATCTTGAAGAACGGGGGACAAACTCACCAGTTGTAATTACCCTGAAACAATTGTTCAGGTACATATTCTATTTCGAACCCCCGGGTTGTCACCAAGACGTCCTTCCCTGAATGCCAAGAATGTCCATTTCTGGTGCTACGCTGTTTATCTTCCTCAGCCATCTTCCTCCGCGTCCGGAAGTCGTACTCCTCCATGGACGACCCAGCCGTGGCCCACACAACAATCGGTGCGCACAGGGCATTACTCGTTCGTTGGCTGATGTTGTGGTTTCAGGCGTTTGCCTCGTCGGCGGCCTCGTCTCTTTCATGCTTTTCGGGGTGATGACAACTCAGACGTACATCTACTACAAGCGATTCTCAGACGACTGCCTAAAACTTAAAGCTCTGGTATGCAGAAACCAGACGAGGAAAATATATGACTGACTATCGTGCATAGGTTGCGCTCATGTGGTACGATTCCGCCCACAATATCGACTCAACTGAGCGTGTGCCTGTAAACAGGACCTGCGATAGCGCGCACACACTTTGCGTCGGACATCTTCTATATGTGTATACCATATACGACAATGCCCACACGGAAACCATCCTGGGGCGGCCAGCCCCTAAATCTTATGCTATAACTATCTTTTTGTACGGCGTTACCGGAGCCATTGGTACGTGTGTCCTCTGCATTTGGCGCCTTCGCTCACATCCCTCAGTACAAGGGTTTTTCTCGTTCCGAATCTACGCGTTTTCGAAGAAATTATATCTTTGTATCTTCATTTATGCCTTGGCAGTCTTACGCATGCTCGATTGCATTGCAAGCCTTTATGTAGGGTTGCAAATGACTTCGCTGGCGGGCTACCTGGAGCAGGAGGAATGGCGCGCCACGGCCGGGTGGGCCATGGGTACCGCCAATGATTTAATAGTCACTTCCACGCTGGTAGTTCTCCTACACCGACGGCGTAGAGATGCGTTCAGGAGGTAGAGCTTCTTTGCTTCCCTGCATGACTGAGCTTTATTTTATGTAACACAGAACCGCGGCACTGGTGGATCAAGTTATTTTGTGGACCCTAGGTCCGTTTTCGAAACTGCTTCTACGTGCGTTTTCTGCTTACAGCTGGGGCAGAGACTGGATTTTTGATGAGGTCGAATTTTTCCTCCATCCCATCTTGGCACACCTCATTTGAATTATCAACTCCAGCCTAACCGGCGTCATATCGCTGGCGTGTGTATGTCCCAATGGTTCATTAATGTTCAATTCTAAATCTTCGTTTAGTTTGTCACCATGAGGAATAACTGTATGGCCAAGAAAAACGACGTGACTGGCGTGGATGCTTACCGATATTGTCCACAGTCATCTGGTTTGCAGCATTCATCGTTGAGGCCAAAATATTTTCGAACTCGCTCTTGGCCAGGTACGTCGCGAATGCTCACAGTGATGCTTAGCCACCGAGACGAATTTAATAGTCTCAATTCGCGGGAGACGCTGCGTGCAATCAACGATCAAAACATATCCTTGTCCCTGCCTCGTACAGTGAGTGTTAAATTCCGTCACTGTGAGCGCTTGTGGATAAGACTCGCCAGACTCCATCGACCATTGTCCACAACGGCGGACCTGCTAAAATAGCTAGCATGAATGGGAACGTAGTTTAGGCATAGTGAATGTATTAGATGTTATCTAAAGCTTTGTACGATCGGTGCGACTCCAAAGGACAGCTAAACGAAATGTCCTCTACGGTAGGTGGGGATGTGGCGTGACTTTGAAACTCAGTGAAGGATAGTGGTGTTCTAGCTTTGGCTTGGCCTGCCTTTGGCTCGACTTCGTCTGCCTTTGGCTGCCTTGCTAAGCTCCCTGTTCTCTTTCACCTCCCTGCTCTTTGCCTCATTGCACCACTGCCGCTCGCTAATACTCACCCACGCAGTACATAATCATGAACCTTGGCCTCTCGGAGAACTTTGGTTTCATCAACTTTGACCACCTCACGTTCCCGGCGGTGATGCGCGTCGACTGGGTGCGCGTCTACCAGGACCCGGATAACGTGCAGGTCGGATGCAATCCTGCGGACTACCCGACGGCGGACTACATTAATCAGTCCGTTTACTCCGTCCTTCCTTGGAGAGATACGCTGACGCGTGCACAGGTACATGGAGGCATACACAAACCCAAACCTCACGACGTGGGTGCATGATTTCCGCCAGGTTATACCCAAGAATAGGTTGGCGGATACGTGCTAGTTGTGATTTTCGTTTTCTGGCGTTTCTCGCTTCCGGACATCCATAGCACACGCGCAGAGTATTCTATTCTGTGGTCGAGCTGAACGCGATACGAGCTCATGGCGCTGGTGGCCCTGGCTTCTTGGCTTTTGGCAAGTACCGGCGCGATACAGTATTCCAGGCTGCATATCCGTACAAGACGAGCAAAGCGGCCGTCACAGTGATCCCGGCGATTCCTAGTCCCAGGACGATTCGCTGCGGACTGCGAGGCTCGTCAACGTTCTGTCGGCGCAAGCCATGATGCTGCGTACGAGGTTTGGGTATTCGGGGACCGACGCGGCATGATGGAGGATGGGGGAGTCGAGACAGGAATTAGTATGAATCCCTGAGCGTAACGGCTGATGCTCTTGATATCCGGATTATTAGAGACAACTAATGGCCCATGGGTCACCGGCGTTGTGGCGTGATATCTACAGGGCCGGGAGCAAATTCCCGCTACCGTAAGGTACGTGAGCCCTAACTTCAACAACTTCAGCCACTTGCAAAGCATCACATTTTCGTCATCAGTTTTCACCTAAGCAGTGATCCCTCTTCCAAAATTTGTGGACGGCACGAAACGCGAACGATTGTCGACGGCCAGTCATAATCCGATTTTGCGTAATCCCCAAATTTCTTGCCCGATGTAGAACGGACACATCAAATCACCCCAACCATCACTGAATCACTGAATCCCAGCCATCATCCAGTGCTTGCTCTCTCCTCCCATGTCGCCCACCTCATTACGTATATCTCGGGTCATCGTTTGTACCGTAATTGGCACCAGAAACATAACATAAACCCCAAATGGAAGGATCCCAAAGGTCAGCCCAACCAGCACGCAGGTTCGGATAGCGACGATGACGCGCGACTCTCCCCTGAAGTGAATAAAATCATCTGCTCATGGTGAGATCTCACCTGACAAGAGGCGCCAGGGGCCGGTATCCGAATATGGTTCTCCACGGTGTGTGGTCGGATTTCAGGCCGGATATATCGCACCCACTAAAAAAGTCGGACTTCCCGCACCAGTCCCCCGCCAGTCGGAAATAAAGGGTGAAGCAGAAAAGCGACGCTCAGCAACCCAACAATGGTGAGCGGAAAGGTAAAACCGTAATAGGATATTACCGAATATAATAAGAAAGGCAGGCAATGAAGCAACGGCGGTACCTACGAATGAGGAGACCGGCAGCGACTTCTACCAAGATCAGGACAATGTCGCCCTTGATATTCACAGGTGAATATCCTATAAGAATCCAATTCAGCCTCGCGTGATTATGCTTGACGAAACGTACACGAGGATATGGTGGCCAACGGTAATGAATCGACCAACACACAGCGGGTCCAGGCCCAAACTAACCAGGACGAGGACGTTGTAAATGAGGAGAGGACGGAACATGAGCATCCTGGCTTGCGCGCTGGACCGAAGAGATTGCATCTTGGCAAACATCGAGATGGGGTGTAGAGCCGCAGCTGATCAAGCCGATATGTTGACCCGTGTGAAGCGAGACCCAAGTACAGAGCACCGGAAGCGGAGAAAGCCATGCCAACAGATATAGCAACAAACAGTGTGCAGGCCAGTCGTCTCACCCGCTTATGGAACACGAACTGTTCGCGATCGTTCTGTTGCTTTGCACCTCAGGGAGGTTTACCATGTCCATCAACATGTGGGAAGCCCGTAAGTTGAGGCACACACCTCAGCGCTGGCCGGCTTGACGATGAACCTACTAAGAATGGTCGTATCTAAAATTCCTATGAGAACACGGATCCACGTTTTATGCAACGACAAATACGAATCTCTGGGAGGAATACTCTTTGAAGGTCGTAATTTGACAGACCGGTGCCTGTTGCCTGATTCTCCCGCCAGTTTCGATTCCTTAACCAATAAAGCTTCCGGTGGTTCGTAACGTTAACCCTCCTGCAGTCTGTTAAACAAAGACAGTGCACCGAACGTCCTGGAGTTCATCGGGAGCAAGGGATGTAATATCCTTCTACACCCGTCGATGGGCGAATGAAATAATCGTACCATCCGAACGGAAGAAGAACAGCGTTGGACAGGTTAAATGGACAGAGAAGGTGTCGAAAGTACGCGGTCATTACCTAAACGGTATGGAGCCTCAGGTCCTCGGGCTGATGGATGTACATATCCAGTTGAACTTGAACGGCAAGAACTCGAAGAAGTTTCGCCCAGTTCATAGATTGAATCAGGTTCAACGAATACTACGACCCTTTGGGGAATTCTCGTGTGGCCGTGCACCGAATTGGATTATTTCTGGAGAAATAAATGACCATATGCATCCGTGCGCTTTTATTTCGAGACAAGAAATTGAGTTCCTCTTCCAATTTGCTATTAAAAGTACACACTGTCATATCACCCACAGAAAAGCGGTGAAAAAGACTTTAAAACGCGACTCTGAACTCACCAGCCGGGGAAATAAAAAAGTAGGTTTGTTACGACCTATTCTCACTCTATCCGAGGTTTCTCGCCCGCCTCTACAAATTTTGCGTCGTGAGCCGCAAACAAAGAATCGGTCAGGTTGGGTTCGAAGGATGTACATATTAGCGGCAGTAATTCAGATACCCATCTCGTCATTCTCCCAGTTTCTAGGTCTGAATCCTGATCGCTCGTTCATGCGCAAAAAATAACCACCAAAAACGCTCAGCTCAAGTAGTTTCTCGAAGAGCAGTTTACGCCCCAGGCCACAGCGGATCAATCCGATCATCACATCATTTTATGATCATCATACGATTTTTCTCTCTTCCTCTCCCTCGATGAACGGTTCGACAACATCCTATCTCGACACGGTTGCGACCGAAATCTGGGCCAGATGTTGGTTCTATTCCTCCCCTACAGATCTTCGACGTCTGGCACTGGTTTGCCGCTATTTCACCGAGCTTTGCCAGACGCTTCTCTTCCAGCGTCAGCGCTTCAGAGCTCAGGATTCTACGGAGATCAGCCGAGAATTCTGGCTTGATTCTGCTCGAAAAATCCACCATTCTGCCATACGGCTCCGGAAATTGGGGGAGAGCATTCACGTCTCATCAGTTCGCTCATGGAGTTTTGACGGAGAGGATGGGTATGCATCCCTCGTCAACACCCACCCGAATGTCCTCAATATCAAGTCGGTGGAAAAAACCTACCTGAAGCTAATCCGTGTCTTTGCCGACACACTCGGGGTTTACCACAATCTTCGGTCGTTACACTTGAGCTCTCACTACGTTCCGGGGTCGGCTAGACTCACTTAGTCAAGGTTCGGCAATGTGAGTCTAGGCCTGGCTACCCGATCACACTGACTCTGTGCAGCCGACTACACACGCTTTCGCGTAGGGCCGGGTAGCCGACGACTGGCCGGCTACACTGACATCATGCAGATCAGTGCAGATCAGTATAGGTGCGTCCGTCTCAGTTTTGACGCCTACCTTGACCTTATCCCGGGCCGCACTGACTTTGAACTGTATCCAATGCCAGGTAAGGGGCATTCTGATTATCCTCATACTCATTAGACGAATAATCTCTCAGTTTCAGATTCGTCGTCGTTGTCAAGGAGTTATAATTTCGAATCAGCGGGTTGCGGACACGTCCAGGGACATCGCTCCTGGGAGAGTTGCCACTCGGCTCCTCTCTTGCTCTCCAACGCCTATGTACCAGTCTCGCCGCGACCGCGGCCAAGGACGTTCACCATACAGTGCCGACTTGGAGGATCACCATGGACCCACTTTCCATAGTTCGGAGGACAGGTAAAGATACGATACAATTTGTTATGTAAATAACGGGGTAATTTGGACTACTAATCATCGCGAAGACTACAGAGACCGTGGCTACGGATCGATCGGCCAAGGATATCCGTCTCAGTATGTCTCAAAACAATCCGATGCTGGCTATTTATTGCATGGCAGATTCAGGCCAGATTATACGACGCGCGCGGGATCAACCACTAGGAACGTGTCCGAGCCCACCTACGATGCTCCTGGCGACTCTTCCAGGTAATTTACGATCCTCTGGGCTGTGATTGTGCCTGATAATTCAGGCTCGTGCAATTCGGTCGGTCGCGTTCGTCTGAGCTCGTGAACCATGGGGGGGATTCCAGGTATGTACAGGAGTCTTTTAAACGGCGGTGTTCATCTGATAGATACTCGTTCGAGGCCCTCTATGCGCTCGTCATCGTTAAACCTTCCCAGCGCCACCGACACGTATGATCAACGTTTCCCAGGGTCTCAGCCTGCTGTCGCGCACGCGAACGGAGGTTACTCGGCTGAGCTTATTGCTCGAATGGACGCGATTTCGTTGAGGCAGGACCAGTTGCAAGCCAGCAACAATTTCTTGCTTCAGGACAACCGCGAACTCAGAGCCCGCCTGGCGGAGAAGGATGCCATCACTCCGCCCTCCCACAGCGGGGATATGGCAGCTCGAGGGCGTATCCTGCAGCGCAAGAGGCAGGAGACTCGGCGCTGCGCACGCGGATTGCCAGAAGTAGCCGAGGCTTCCGAGATAGACAACGATGCCGGGGAAAATTCTCCAGGCGACACTGACTCGGACGCCAGCAATCCAGCAGCATCGGCACCGAAACAGAAATTCGACCTCGCTACGCCAGCCAAGGATCTTCCTACCGCTGCTCTTCAACGCGCAAAACGGGCTCTCCAGGTCTGAACATCATTCTGAATTTCGACGCTCTTTCTCGTTTCGCTGATGCCGTTCCAGGATGAAGTGTCGCTTGCCTTCCGCGATGTCGTTGGTGTGCCTGGGAAGATCTGGCCCAAAGATCTTACCGTCCAACAGCTCAACGAGACGACCAGCGCGCCCTATCTGAACCCAATCTTCCAGTTGAATGTTACTCACAGTGATAATCAGTGTTTGTTGGACGTAGTGGTCAAGCTAGTTGCACAATGTCTCAAAGTGAAGCAATATTTTTTTTGCGGTAGGTTTCGTCGCTAGTCTGAGCCACAGAATGTCAAGAATCATCCTGAGGCTTTGACCGTATCCGAAGTTACGTGGAATAACAAGACATTGTTGGAGATGGCGAAGACATCCTTCCCTTCCTGTAAGCAACAGTGGCGTCAGCAGGTTGACGAGGTCGCAGCGCGCCGACGCCAAGAGAGTTTGAATGTTGGTCGAAGGTGCGAGCGGCGTGTTACGGTATCTAGATCTTATGTTCGTTCAAATACCCGTGTCACTGAAATTACTTCCAGAAGGCCCTGCAACGTGCAAATGGAGTCCCCTCGTTCGTCGCCAAGTACAGCCTGACGACAGAGGCTGTCAAGCAGATACTCCACAAGCAGCACATGTCGGATGAAGAGTCGGGACCGGAAGATTCTGACGAAACCAGTAAGGCGGTGTGGAGGACTAAGATGATTTACGAGGCTGGCTATGAGGGTAATTCTGACGATGTACTGGCCAAGATTGAATTTGTGGAGGTTGTGAGTACCCTGTGGCGCTCGGAAGAGGTGAGTTCCCAGCCATCTATTAAGTCAGTGAATTACTCAATGTGCTCTCAGATGTCGCAGCCGCCTTTGCACGAACTGTCCGAGATGGCGTTCAAGCTCCTCCCCATTCATGACAAGAAGAAGATTCATTATGTGTGTGTCCGCACCGGCCGTGTGTCAGCCCGCATCCCCGACGACGCACCGTATAACTTCGGAATCAACCAGCTGTGGCTCGATGCAAATAAAAATCACCCAGATCGTGTTCATCTTCTCAGCGACTGGGGAACGTATGAGGATCCCGAGGGTTTTGGAACGAACAAGCGTAGGACGGAAGAGAATGTTCTCAAGCCTGTCAGAGGCAACTTGGATGTGGAGGAGTAGATTACATGGTTATGTTCGACAGAGAGTTACTGCATCTATCTTGATCTATCTAGAGTTATAGAATTTCTTGGTCAACCATGTCCCCGAGCCCGATTCCATGGAGCGAAGTTGGATACTGCCAATGATATGATTTAGTCCCCAAACATTGATGTAGTACATACTTGACGTTTAACTTACCCGATTCATTGTGGTTGTTATCCACATTGGGGGGTCGGTGTGATCAAGTGTGCCATGAGAAATTTGGCACTGAACAGCTGCCAGCGGGATAATGAGGGGCAGGGAATGAGCTTCAGTTGGATCTTCAAACTTGTCGTACTCCCAAGTGTTTACATCCAGCTCCGGACTGGTGGGAAGGAGTCAGACACCAAACCGGATATGATTTGCGAAACATACAATTTGTTCCACACAAATCCTGCATTCCCGCCATCCAGAGGAGAATCTTCTGACTCTTTCATCCAGGCAACCATGATCAAGGGTGTCTCCTCAGCACTTGGAATTTTGGGCTGCCGGTGCAACAATATTGCACGTACTTCCCCTACACATGCCCGACCATCTCCAAATCTGACCAGAATGAGAGAGGAGCCCGCTGTATTCCGGCGGGAACAATCAGTAGGTGTAATTCTTCGGCCATCAAGTAATGCACTCTCATGAATATCAACAAATGGAAGAAGTGGAGGTAGTGTGTCCGAGTCATCTGGGCCAACTTGGGGATGGTCTGGGTTCCGATTATAGTAGTTGTAAAGTGCACTGAGCATGGTTTTATTGTTTATCTTTTTCCTCTTAGTCACAAGCTCGCCAAGTTGGACACAGGAATGTCTTCGCTCTAATAAAATAGCATCACAGATATTCTGTTGAGAGGTATTTTCAACTCACCACTGTGTAATGCATCTTGGACGGTTCCTATTGCTTCCACATTAGTATCTTGCCCCACAAGGATTTTGATGAATTCAATTTCCAATTCTGTTGAGCCAGCTGAATTGGCGGACAAATGAAGTAGCTGACAAGTTAGGACATCATTTGGTGTGTGTTATTGGCTAGTAGACAATGTCCATACCGCGGAATCAACTGCTCCTTTGCAATGAAACTCTCGCATCATTGATACTTCAAGTTGGCCGCCAGTCCAGTTGTTGCTATTGAGATTCTTGAGGATTTTGTTCAAACGTTCGGTTAAAAATGCCCAGAAGTTGTATACTGGGCCATAATCGATCAGTTGATCCGGGACATGAACAGCCCAGTGATGGTTGGGCAGTATTTGTGAGTCCCCATAAATCTGGCACAATATGTCAGGTGCACGCTGAAATCAGTGTTGGAGCACATACCGCTCGAAAGTTGAGCAGATAGTCTTCTAGCAATTTCTTTGTATAGTTGAGTTTGTCATGGCGAAATGATCGACCAACAATAATTTTCAAGGCCATAGCAAAGCGGAGGAAATTTGTGTCTTCTCCTTCAACCATTCTAGGGGATGGTTCTGGGTTGCCTTGGGATTTTCCTTTGGATCTCCACCGTTTCATCGCTTCTTTATGATCTGTATCCGACTCATGGAGAAATCTCTCCCAAACAATCGGAATCTTGAAATAGCTTGAGTATCAGTTTCGCAGAATAAAATTGACGAACAATGATTGCCCAAGGACCAGTGACTGCAAACTTGTATTCATCAGCTGTGAGAGACCCTCCAGCAGGTTCTCCCACACGTAACGGAAGGTGCCCAGCCCACAGAGGAGCCTTGTACTTCAAATGAATGAGCATTGGAGTGGAAGAGATTGCCAACAAGTACTGACACTTTGAAGAAAATTATGGATAAAACTCAGTTCCCATTCCCAAGCCTCGGTATTAGGACGTAAGGTTTTGGTTTTGATCCACTGTGTATACCACTGTGTCTTGGCAACCCCTGGATGTTTCCGTGGTCAGTTATCAGAGTGGATTGTGTAATCAATATTCTTACCAAGGAGCAGATTATGCATTGGGTCTACAACAGTCCACTTCACAATATCAAAGTATATCAGTCGGGCAAACTCAGTCCATCGAACACCGTTTTTCTTGAAAAAATCTGCTTTTGCCTCAGGATTTGGAAGGGCAGCATATTGAAAACACATTTCTCAATGCTGTTCACCGGTTCGTGGAGGGTACCCTGGGACTAATCAGTATATGAATGGTGCAAGAGAATGCCGCAGAAGTACCATTACGAAGTGATTTCTTCGACGAGAGGTCCTCCTTTCTAACATGGCATTTTGTGCAAGGCGAAACATTATGATTCTTGTCAGCAAAACCACAGAGTTTACACATGGCTGGGTGATCTGCAATGATTCCAATGAGCGCAACCCGCACAATTATACCTAAAAGCTCCTCTTATCAATAGTGCCAAACAGAATTGAGAGGATTGGGTACTCTCAGGGTGCTCATCAGTTTCAATGAGTATACCCTCCTCATAAAGAAGAATCAAGTCATCAACAATAATTTTGAGGTGGTGTTGCAGCTGCTCAGCCGTGGGCTCTGTGGGACCTGGTGGCATTCCACTAAGTATGAGATTCTCGGCAGAAAATCTTCCACAATGCACATCAGTTTACGAAGAATGAAGGGTAGCGAGATCTCACCGTTCAGATTCTAACAAATTTTGGATACAAAATGATGTAACACCTGCTGAATGGGAGGGACCATAACTGCTACTGTTTCAGTTGAACCTAGGAAATGTCAGCTAGAAACAAATCACACTGGTTACACTCACCAGTCAAGGCTAAAAGTGGTACCAATCCTAATCTCTCTCTTGCTGCTTTCACTGTAGAAAAAGCTCTGCTTGTCATGGCCCTTGATTGTTTTCCAAACACGTCCATCCTGAATGGTCCTTGACTCCCCAGGAGTAGATTCCCGACTCTTCCATAAGTTGACAGCTGTAATCATTCCAGGTCGACGGAAAAAGTCTCGCAGTCCATCAGACAACAATTGAACTGGGGCCACCAGTTTGGGTTTTCGAACTGAAGGAGGAGGGGGATTCCCGGTGACAGTAGAGATGACTCTCTGAAAGAGTTGCCGTGTAGCAGGATGGAACAACTCAAGTTCACAGTCTGGACAAAGGGCATCCGATGGGGTATTTCGATCAAAATAGCGGTGGCACTGATAACATAGCAGATGCTGAGTAAACCTGTCCTCCTCCATGCCCAACCGAGAGAAGGCAGTTTTCAAGGTCAATGGCATTTCCAAACCCCCAGGCTGTCGGACAAAGATGAAGTTGAGACAGACCAAGATCAGCCCACAAGCACGATAGGAAACTTGATAGTGGATGTGTAAAAAAGCCACAAGAAGCAGTACACATCGGATGTGCCATTGTGAGTGTAACCGCTCTTGTAGAGGATCATTGAGCGTCTCTGCAATTGGAGGTTCAAATTGATGATGAGGATGAGGAGCCATTAACTCCGTAGAATCAGGCTGGCGGCCGACATCAGATTCAGCTGTCATTTCTCTATGTGATTGTCAGAAATGGATGTAAATGTATATATATGAGCGTAACTTATAACTCACGGTAATGCAATCTGCGGGTCGGGGGCCTGGAAAGAAGATGCTGACCTCTCCCTAAGAGATCTTCCTCGTGTAACAATCACAGTGGTGGTTAAATCTACGGGGGTATGTGATCCTCTCCCACGAAACGCAGATGGTGCGCCGGAGACATATGCCGGTGTGTGCTGTATGCTGTGTGATTCACAAAATCCGAATGGATAGGAAGAATACGTACCTGCTCAGGCCCTTCGGGGGTTGTCTCGCTGGCTACTTGACATATATCTGAAGTGTGGATGAGAGTAGATACAGTGGGTGTGGTGAAGCGGGGTGGCCAGAGTGGAGGGAGTTTGATGTAACTCCACATTATATCCTATTGTCCGCATCTTTTCACACAAAGACCACCACCAATCGGTGCAATAACATCAGTGACCAGATGTAATTATATCCCATGCATGTGAACACTCTCCCATCTTAGCCAATGAGGTGAGGTTCTCTTCAGGATATCTACGGGAATTTGCTTTGGAAGATTTCTCGAACATCATTTTTCGCAAAAATCACCGATCGGTGTAATACCATCAGCTAACAATCACTATGTTCCGCCGTCGGCTAGACTCAGTCTGCCAAGGTCCGTGTAGCTGAGTCAAGGCTGTGCGTGGCCGGCTACACACAGGACACAGCTGTGTGTAGCCGGCCACGCACAGCCTTGACTCAGCTACACAGACCTCGGCAGACTGAGTCTAGCTGACGGTGGAACGTAGTGAATGTATCTATATACGGTAGGTGGGATGGTCGAGGTTCAATAGAACATTTGATATTGGTATTATGCTATTTGCTGAAAGGATATGCGCAATGGGCAGACCGCCTATAGACTACCTATGCTATATAATATTGTCCCACCAGCCTGTACTAACTTTGGTGTGCACAGCAGAAGCTTACGGAAAGTCCACGAGATATGTCGCTCCCTGCATGAGCTCCCGAACGCATGAGAATATTTGAACGCCGAGGTTGGCCCAAGAAATTACAAAGTCTTGCTTGGGAGCATGAGCTTTGCAGAGGTGTCATATGTTAGCCACCAGGTCGATGCCAGTCGACATATGTTACCGTCTTTACAGACAAAGTATCGCTCACAGTGAAAGTGATGTGATTCGGCAAATTCTTTCGTTTGGGTTCGGCAGTAGTCAGATGCATCATGCCGTTATTGCCGACTGGATGGTGCGCGTTTGAATTTACTGTGGTGCTCGTTTTCTGCCGCCAAATTCACTCAATGATTTTTGTTGCCATAATCATCCAGCTTCTTGAATTTCAACCAGATCCAATTCAGGTTCAAACCAGAACTTTGAACACACCATTGCCGAGATTGATGCGACTCCAACGGAGTTTTGCATTTGACAGCATTACCGATCGGTTGCCGTCGGCCGACGACCACCAAAACTAGTGCGGCCCAGTTGTCATTTTGACAATTGACGAGCAGTACAAGAGTGTAACCAACCAATTTACATGAGTTAAATTGCCGAGACCAGTTACGGAATCGTCAGATCGAAATGTCAAAAGTCAAATCGAACCTCGACCATCCCGCCGACCGTAATCTATACCCCAAGCATGTAAAATTTGTCTCGTCTTTGCCAATGATATGAGGTTCCTGTAAGAACTTCGGAAATTTGCTTTGAAAAAATCAGTATCATCCCCGTCTTGCCTATATTCAATGACCGTCATCGTTACGGCTGGTTCATGCACTGAGTTGCCAAGTCAAAGCTGAGTCAGACCCGCGGGCTCATGCCCAACTATTCAGTACATCATGCCAGAGGAATCTGAATGCTTTGTGCTGAGTGCTCTACCTATTACCTAGGCTCAGGTTCAGACATCCACTGCAGTGTGTTTCGCAGCGTCAGCATCAAACTGATATAATACACATTTAAGTGTGAGGTTCTCTGAAGTTGATGCTTAACATTCAGTGGATACTTGTACAGTATTTACTTCAGTGAAGATAATGTAAGCTGACTGTCCTCAGTCAGCTGGGCCGCAGCTGGTTACACTTTCGGCTCAGCATAATCGCTTCTTTGAGCCAAACCTGGCTGCGGCAATGAAGCGGCAAGACTACAAGTTGTTCTCCACTTGAAATCAGGTATGTTTACCTCTGGTTAGGTGGCCAGCAACATCTTGACTGACCTACCCTGGGCTGAACTGACCTCCCTTAAGATACAAACAGCTGCACTGACCTGCACATATCTAGACTGACCTGCACAGACCGCTTCTAGTCACCTAGACAGACCCCTCTGGGCAGCTGCGGGTAGGTCAAAGTTGTCACGCTGTCCATTATTCGTTCTTTAACGAGATGGTAGAAAGGCTGTGCAATATCCCCAAATAATCTTATGTACTCCTTTGGTCTTGCTTTGATTTTCCTACATGCTCAAGCTTAGTTGCTTGGCTTCATCTCATGGTGGCTGAGATTGATCATCAGCTACAGACTGCACATCAACTTCGCATGAAAGCCGTTTGTCTCGGTAAGTTCCGTCTGGCAATGGAAACTATGCAAGTAGTAAACTGTCTACATTTGGCCGCGCACTGCGCGGCGCTGTTTGAATGAACTGTTCTTTAACGAGATGGTGAAAAGTCCTGTGCTCTTTCCCCATATATCTCTTCTCCTTCACTCCCTGTCTGCCCTTCTGCCACGTTCAACCCCTTTGGTCCATGCTATTTTTCCACCCATGATGAACTATGGACTTCATTTCAGTTCATTCCAAACTGCGCCGCAACGGTGAACTGTTGAGCCCAACCCCCATACGGACCATTGAGCGGTCGAAACAAGGCTCGTGAATCAATGACTGTCCAGAGAACAGTGGAACACTCCGAGCAATCACGCGACCTTTTTTCCAGCGCTCAAGATCCACTAAAAAGGGAGCGCCGTCTGAAAGTCTTCTTGCATTCCTTCCTTCATCACCTCGCCCTCCCATAACATTTCTTTCTCCCTCTGATACATTGTTTGACGCTGGATCTTGCCTGGATCAAGAGACTACATTAGTGACTCATCAAGGCGCTCAAATCATGTGGCCGTTACCTGCTGTCTGGACGAACAAGGCTTGGAACACTTCTCAAGATTAAAAAAATGCGCAAGAATTCTCAAAATCTCGATGAAATGGGTTCTTATGATGTTTCAAGACCTCAAGGTAGACCTGAATTCTTCCAGCCGCTCAACCAACATCTATGGCCCCGACGCTTGCATACTGATTGACTGCGGAGGTCGAGCTACATTTTGGATCATGTCAGATACTGAAAGCTGCTGCCTTCTAACCTCTCCCTCTGTTGTTCCTGTCATTACGTTCCCAAACCTTCCAAACCATGGAGTGAGTAACAAGCAAAAGCTCAAGTGAGTTTCCAAAACACTTCAAGTTCCATTAACCCATTTGCGTACATGTCCCTTTGCACAAATGATATTCTCAATCTAACTAACAACCCAGCCAAAGCGACTTCTTCGATGCATAAGGCAGTATGCAGTATTTGGTCTGTTGGCCGTGGGGCTCATTGTCACCGTTCCACAGGACCGCTTAAAACCAACTAACAAGTGATTCATTCTCCTGGAGGTAACGAGTGCTAGATATTATTTTGCTGCTTTGATTGAGTCTAATGTTGCCACGACTCATCAAGTCGAGTTGCGACTTGGCAAGTCGGCCGAAGTCGGCAAGTCGACTCGACTCGACTCGACTCGACGACTTGAGTGACTCAAGTCGGGGTTTTTTGAAATGCTGGAAAAGGCTCTGAGAGCTTATTTCGAGCATATTTTTTTTGGGACAGGAAACATGTGTCACGCGTGTCACGTATATGTCACACATGTCACAAGCACGATCACATATCAATCACACATCAAAGGCGAAAGTAAATCGGTTTTTGGCACTCCCCGGAGGGGTGGCAGTAAACCCGACTTGAAGTCACTCAAGTCACTCCGAAGTCGAGCATAACGACTCGACTTGACCTGACTTGGGAACCGACTTCCAAGTCGACTTCACGACTTGGAGTCGGAAGTCGCGGCAACATTAATTGAGTCTACTGTACAACGCATCCAACTCACCACCAGCGCTTACTAGGCTGACATTGACTGCATATGATATTCATTGGTGACAGTTGTAGATCTCTGTATTCCCGAATTGAATGCCCATTCGCTGCGATACGCGCTAGACATCTGTGATATTCATGCCTTTCCCTCGAAGTCTGTGCTCAATCTGCATCGACAGGACTACATTTTGTACAAACTGTTCAGAAAGTGCTTAATCTTGGTTATGGTTCAATCCATCCTTTAGTGTACGCCGGAGCGAAGCGAAGGCACGTCTTGTCGAATTGAGGGATTCCCTTCTGGCATTATTTCTCCGGTTTTTGCGGCAGTGTCCGCAACTCACGCGTCTCGAGATCACGCGTTCGGCTTTCTCCAGCCATCCACCCAGTCGTCTGCCCGGCGGTTTGCTCGTTGATGTCATTCCTCTCCTGTGTTCCTTCAAAGGCCCACGCCTCCTTGCCGCATTTTTCGTCTCAGATCGACCACTGTGGATACTGGAGCTTGAGGAAGGGCGTAGCTTTGGTCGCGGACGTCAACCATCGCCAGAGGACGTTATCTCCGACCTCGTCGAGATCTCATATTCGACCGCTGGCCTCCAGACTTTCACATTTTGCATACCAATGCGCGCCGCTCTCCAACTCTGCCGGACAGTCGCCGTCCACTGGCCGAATCTCCGCGACCTGTGCTTCGTTCTGAACGAAACTCCACTTCCTCATCCGCCCAGGGGTCCATTTATGGGCAATAATAACCACTTCGACGACGATTCCGACGACGAGTCATCCGTTGATGTGGATGACCGCGACGTCGATTTTTCGGACAACGGCAGCTCGGACTCTGTCAGGACCCGAGGCTCTTACCGTCTCGCGTTCAATTTCAGCCCAACGGCAGAGGTGCCATTTCCCGATGTTCTCGCGCCAGGGCACATGTACAGTACGCACTTTATCATCTTTTTTTTTCAATACCCATCTCATTAGTGTTTCTCTGGCTTTGGTACCAAAGCCAAAGCCAAGCCAAGTAATAATTGCTGGCTTGGCCTGACATTTTGTCAGGCCAAAGCCAAAAGTACGCCAATCCCTGGCCAAAAGCCATGGCTTTTTGGCTTTGAGGCCAAAGCCAGCGAAAGCCCCGGCTTCGGCTTTGGCCTGGCCTCGGATTTTAGAAAGCCAAAGCCATGGCTTTCAGGCCAAGCCAAGGCCAGAATACGCGTCCAGGTTTCCACGGCCATGCGTCCGCGCCTCCAGAGGTACCAGCTCCCCGCGCCGATGATCCGGATACGTTCTTGGTTTGTCCCATCTCTTTGGGATTTGCTTCTCTCATTCACCTCCGATCCCAGGACCTCGTGGATTGTATCTGCCTCGGGCGTCTCTCCCTCCCCCCATCTCTTGAAGTGCTGCGTCTTAGAAAAGCGGACTGGAGCAGATATCGTTCATCATCGGGTCGTGCTCGCGCTCGAGGCGCAGCTGCCTGCTCTGCGGGAAGTGGATTTCGGGCGATATAGTACTTGGTGGCGATATCGCAATACGTGGAGGCCGTCGTGCGTATCCGTGCGATTCACATTCGTTTTTTTCTTCATTGTGATATGGCAGGAGATCCGGGGCCAAGATCGCCTCGCTCTACCATGTCTAGCTTTGATGAATGATGGCGCGTACATTGAATGGGCAAATTTCAGACCCTTCGTGCCGACAATAGGTGATGTAGATAGCAAGTAATTTGCGAGAATTCATACTCTCATGGCTCAAGTTCGACTGACGCGTCGTTGTTTGAGCCAAAGCAGTGAGCTTTCAGTCCCAAATTCGACATCACAATACTTATCCCGGGTCTCGGGTAGCCGTGTGCCGAGTTGGATTATTTCTCCCGAAATAAATGACTGTCCGCGCGATTCTATTTCGAGACAAGACATTGAACTCTTCCATGCCAGCAAAACACTTCAATATTACCAACAGAAAGCGGTAACAACACTACGTAGACAGAAGGCTTTAACAACGCAATTCTGAATTCACCAGCCAGGGAAATAACACAGAAGGTATGTTGCGACCTCTTCTCACTCCATCCGAGGTCTCTTGCGCGCTTCTGCGAATTTCGCCTCAAGAGCAACACGTTGCGCGTCAAGGACAGCCTGGTGCGCCATATATTCCTCCAAGGACGCGTTGAACGCGGTCGGCTCATCGATCCGAGCCTTCTGCTTAGCGCACTCGGTTTGCAGCGCCACAATCTGGGTGCGTTCAGTCGTTGTCTCTGTGACGGACTTGAGGACCTTGATTTTCAGGTTATCGCGCTCCACCCGCAAGAGGTCAACTTCGTGCTTGTTTGTTGCGAAGGGTACGTTGGAGCTCGTCGATTTGCTGTTTCTGGTTGTCAAGCTGGGCTTTGAGGTCTCTGTGATGGTTGACGAAGGTGGTCAACACGGGGTCGTCGTGCTGTGCGGGGGCGTCCCCAGCAGCACGTTTCTCGGGCGATTCAGGTGCGCGAATAACCGGTATTTCTCGGTACGCATCGCGGAAACCACGGAGGTCGTCCTGAAGACTGGAGGACGAGGAGCGATTGCGCGTGAGGCTGTTGCGACGGGTTCGTCAAACAAAGAATCTGTCGGGTCGGGTTAATAATGCTGTGAATGGTGGCTGCAGTAATTCACATACCAGCCATCTAGTCATTCTCCGAGTCGCTGCTCTTGTCTCCTGACTTCTTGTTCATGCACAACAGATACCCCCGAAAAAGCTTTGTGGTTTGCAGCTCCCCAGGAGCGTACATTTTAGACGCATCGGCGTCTCAGCCTGAATACTGCCAGTTTCAACCTTTTACCAAAGCCGATGGATGGATGGGTACGTGGATGGTGGAGAACGAAAAGGAAAAGTCGATGGCGATAAGCAGATGCCATAAAATGGAAGAGCTCGAATCAGAGCGGATTCATCAACTGTGGAGCTCACTACGAAGCTTTCAATGGTGTTTGGGACGGAGCTGAGGTGTGAGGCTAGCGTCATCACCGAGCAGAATAAGTAGAAGCAAAGTAGAAGAGACGAGATGCGCCGGATCAACCCGGCCGATCAATGATCAATCAATCATCGATGACGCCTCCTTCAATGCTCTCTTCGATTGCTCTTCGATAACCGCAGTTATGTGAAAACTCGCTTTGATTCCTTGGGCCTTCCACAAAACCTCTGAAAGATCCCCTGCTCTGCGCTGGTTCTTGTTTCCTCCATTGACCTCTGGATTGCGCCGTGCCAAATGTCTACACTCGGGTGGATCTTCAAGATCACGAGAGGGCATCTATCGACCTCTTCCGCTTCAAGCCCCCGCTGACTTCCAGCTCAAGCTTTTGGCTACCGTCTAAACTACTAACTCGACCTTCCACTGCGGCGCGCATGATCCCGCGGCAGGGAAGTCTTTTATCCAATGTCGCTTTCCGCCAGTACCAACGCGCAAGGGTCGAAATCTCGATGTCCAAAATCTAGTCCGCTTATTGGGTTTCCGTGCATGGACTCGCGGCCCGTCTGGACGGTGTGTTCCTCCTGTTAAGTTTATCGCCAATTTATCACCCTCCCATATGTGCGTGTTTCAATCTCCTTGATTCGAATCAGAAGTTGACAAAATTAATGGTCACTTATAGAGGTCGCTGATCATTGGCGCGCGGCTCCATATACCTGCGATCCTGCCTTTTGCCTCAGGAGGACTTGGCAATTTCCCTGCCGTGGTAGCGACATTTCTGCCACTCATCTTTCCCTCTCCCTCTACTGAAGGATTCCATAAAGCTCCAGCAGAATACCTTTCTTCCTTTCGAATCTCAGGTGCTATTTTCGATAATGAAAGCGCAGATGGTACATTGGTCGTTGGCAGTAAATAGCAGGCTGTCAATTGCGATCATATTTCCCTCACTCCAAGTCATCGGCCACGCCAAGACCCTTCATCCCCCGCGATCTCCCGCCCGACAAGTACCACCGATTATGGATTCCTGCCGCAATCATCGGATCAGCACCACAGACCTGCTCGTGAGGAATAGGAACATAACCGCCATTCCGTTTCTCTTCGTCAGCACGGGAATTCCACACGAGCGGAATTTGTACTTACCTTCGACGGTTTCTGTTCTCTTCACTACCAGGATAATTCAGTTATGCGTTTATGCAACTGGAAGTCAATTCCGCCGACATTCCTCTTACGAATTGTTACCTGGTCGTTCGTAAATGTAACTTATCGAAAAAACATTCATGGGACTCATACAATCTCGAGACAGTGCACCAATCTTGTAGTACGTGGAACTTATCTTTCCATGCATATTCCAATTGGAATTGTGTAGTGTCGCGTTGCTTGCGTCTAAGCTATTGATCGGGATATCCCGAAGACATCTATTGTGGTATTCGCTCATCCTATTTTGTTCGCCGTTCACATAATTAATCCTTCGCTGAAATAGTTGTTTCTTCCCCGGAATATCACGTTATCTGCGATGGAACGGTCCGTTCTGTTCATGCTTCAAAGGATCAGTGCGTCTATCCATGCATGCTGGACCATCGGTATTCCGCTCGATACTGGTTGTTCTCAGGCAATGAGCCATCGCATGGCTGGGACCAATTGTCAGTACTACGGCCTGGATTTCTGTAAGGATCAGACACAGCTCATCGTATCAATCCGGCCATCAAGGCGGATCACCACTGCGCACCACGCCGGAGTCCGCAACTACTGTGCCGTAGTTGCGCAACCCCTGCGCTTCCTGCGCCCCCAGTTCCCTTACTCATTCCCAGTCATCTCCCGGTTCCGTAGTTACATGTAGATTAGTATAAGTAGTGTGGTTTGTAGTCCGAGTAGTAACAGTTCCGAACAACACGCGGATTTGCACGACTCAACTTGTTTGATTTCTAACAACTCCGCCAATCGAAACTTCTGTGTCTACGACTTTCTATCCAGAAACTCCGTAGTCTCACATTTTTTTTGAGTTCAATTTTTTTCTCATGTTTAACAATCGGATTGATCACCCGATTGAGCAAGCATAGCGCTTAAATTACACCGGTTATACAGAAATACCAGAATATGGTATCTACGCGAAAGAAGACCTACGCTTCAGTCGCAGAGACAACTCGGACCCCGCAGAAGTCAATTCTGCAGGAGGTAACCGAAGTTGGGGCATCATTCAACGGACAGAATGAGCCCGCAGTCTTAGCAGCGGAGGGCGAGCTCCAATTTGGGAGTTTACCCACTGTTGATCAGCACGCATTACGAGTTGCTCAAGGCCCTCGGATTCACGGATCAGATCTTGACGAGCTAGTCGCTACGTACGAGAATCAGGATGCCGACGATGATGAGGAAGAGCGAGATGAATCACCCACCGCGGGTGATTCCGAGAGCGGCGCAGATGCTGCCTCGTCGGAGAATGTGGAAGATGAATCCGCATATATCCTCCACTCGCAAGGCAGTCTGGACTGGGAAAGTTCTGAGAACGGGTTTGTAGTACCCCGGATCACTGCCAAGAAGTATAAGTGGTTAGTCCCAGAGAGGATGGATACCAAATATAAGTTCTTCCCAACATGGTTCGACCTCAGTGAGGATGAAGATCAGCTTGGTCCGATTCCTGGGTCGTGGGTAAAGAAAGAAGAAGTCGATTTCCAGAGCGCGATAGAAGCATCCATCGAGGAAGTCAAGATCAGTTCGGCCGTGCCGGCCAGAAGCATGGCGGTGATCGTTGAAGTTCCCGAGGAGGCAGCAGCTAAGCAATCAACGAAAGGGAAGAATGTCGACGCTGCAGAGCGCAGCGCAGGATTTGCGGCATACTTGCAAGAGATGCAGAATAGTAACGCCGCCAGAGAGAAGCACCATAAGAAACCCAAAGATGCCAAGAAGGCCAAGGAGAGATTTTCACGGTCAGAGTCGCAAGTACCGGAAGGTGGTTGGTTCCGGGCCACGACAAGCAAGTCTGGAAGCCCACCGGCGCCTCCCAATACCCCAAGTAGTTCGAGTGACAGTTCCTCGAGTTCTGATACCTCGAGCTCAGAGTCAGCCCAGTCAGATCCAGGTTCTGACACCAGTTCCTCCGGCGCTTACAGCGGAATTCGCAGCAGGAAATTGCGAAACAAGCTTAGAGACAAGCGCAAACTGGATGAAATGAGAAGTATGAAGAAAGCCATGGCTGGAATTAAGATCAAAGCACCGTTCATCTGGGATGGGAAGCCTGTAATGGACACATTCGATCATTGGACGTACGAGGTAGATACGTGGATCGAGCTTACAGCTTTGAGTGACAAATTAGCAATGAAATTGATCGTTAATTTCATGAGCGGCACTGCAAGCAAGTTCTTCATGGACCATGTCGCAACGAACTTGAAACAATGGACTATCAAAGATGTCTATAAGGCGTTGTTCGATTACTGCTTCCCCACCGATTTTAAACTTCGGTTACGGAAGCGACTAATGAGCGCGTACCAAGGCAAAAAGACAGTCCGAGATTTTATTCGGGACATTAGGTCGTTGGCGAAACGGTTCCCCGATGTAACAGAGAGGCATTTAGTCCAGATATTCTGGGATGGTGCTGATCAGTACATACGGGTCAAGTGGCTAGACAGAGGCATGAGTCCGGAGGAATCAAGCTTGGAGAAGCTTGTCAAATGGGCAATGCGATTCGAGAAATCGAAGGAAGCACTTGACAAGGAACAACGGGATTGGAGACCCAAGCCAGAAGGACGCACCTGGGGGCGATTCAAAAATAGGGCTCGAGGAAACGAGCCTTGGACGCCACCGGATGATAACGACAAGGAGACATCGGACACAAGCACCGGCCGAAAGACTGATAAATCTGCGAAGAATAATCAATCAGCCGGAAAATGGGCGAAGGACAAACAGAAGGAAAAGTCCGGCAAACCCAAGAGTTTTAAACCGAAGTGGTCTCCGGAAGAAATGGATCAGATGAGGGCAGAGAATAAATGCTTCACCTGTGGAGAGGTGGGACACCAGAGTCGAAATTGCCCTGACAAACACCAGGCCAAAGCTCCCAAACAGAGAGTATCAGTCGGAGTAGCTCGGTACGATTACCTGAACTCGTTGGGTCTGGACGATCTCGCGAAAGCGAAAGACGAGTCATCGGTGCACACGGATTCGGTCCGCGTCGAAGATTCTGACGAGCTACCCGATCCTTCGACCCTGGATAAAGGTACCGATAAAGTTTGGCTGAGAGCGCCGGCTTTGGAAGTATGCTCTTACATCAAGAAACTGTGGATGACGGCCTATCCTCCGGATGAAGCGATAGCCGAAGGAATGGTCCCTGATGAGAGGTTCACGGTCATTGAATACGGTTCCGCGTTCGAAGTAACGGACTGGTTGAAGTCCCAGGTTCCCTATTTGGTAACCCGAGAGGATCTGACACGCGTGGATTTTAGCGTAATGGATGTGGTCAACGATGCTTGTGATAAACACCTTTCGGCACCACGAAATCAAGGTTGTTTTGTCGGGGATGAGCCGGACTATGAATATCCAGCACTGAATTGGCTGCTGTTCCGTTTTGCTGGGGCATTAACAGATCTGGACAATATGGAAATGGATTCCGCAATGGAGAGACTAATAGTGGATCCTGCGACTGGTGGTTATTTAATTTTTGACCAGTTAACCGCGGACCACTACTTTGTCACTCACAGCCAGATTAGGGTACCAGGATTCTCAGCGCGTGAGGTCTTGAGTAGACCGCCACCTGACGAGACTCCCAGCATGGAATCGATCGAAAGGATCCGGCGCCGTCGGCGTATTATGTCTCAACCTCGATGTGCGGCTGTAAGGACACGGGGAGGTCAGTCCCCGAAGCGTAGCCGAGCAGACCTGAACGAAAGTACTCACGATCATATGTACCGGACGGCGATGCGCGAGAAAGACCAGGGATAGAATTTTACCGCGCCAGATAATTGTCGACGCTATGGTCAATGGCCAAGCCGTCCGAGCACTTTTGGATACAGGCTCGATGATGGATTTTATCTCGACAAAGGTGGTGGATCAGTTAAAGATCAAAACTGAGATCCTCGTGAAACCTGTACCGTTATATATGGCGGTATCAGGTTCTCGTTCGATTGTGAATCGTTCCGCAATGGTTGATTTCACATACCAAGGCATAAATGGTCAGCGGAGCTTCGACGTATGCAATTTAGACGCTTATGATATCGTTCTCGGTACGCCATTCCTCTTTCAACACAAAGTCGCTGTTGGGTTCAACCCAACACGTGTGGTAATTGGCTCCATGACACCACAATCGCTGGAGGGCGATACAATGGTCAAAATTATATCGGCTGCAGCAGAGGTGTTGGATGGTAGATATGAGGACTTACGCCGCAAGATTCGGGCGGAAGTGGCGGATTTATGTCAGGATCCTGCGCAGACGGCGTTGCCGCCATTCCGAGCAGTAAATCATATTATTCCGATTATCGACGACACAAAGGTATATTCCTGGCGCCCTTCGAAGTGTCCTAGACGCGCTAAAACCGGTTTGGCAGGCAAAGAAGGAGGTCTATCTCCGATCGGGAAGATGGCGCATCGCGACGGGTACAAACGCCATTCCTATGTTGATCCTGAAGAAGACAAGCGCGAAAGCAGGCGAGGTAAGGATACGCACTGTGTTTGATAAAAGAGAAGTTAACGCAAACACTAGGAGACTTACTGCCCCGCTACCAGATATGGATGGAATTCTGCGTAATGTGGTACGCCATCCAATACGGTCCTTGTTAGACGGGAAAGATTTTTATGAACAAATTAGGGTGGTTGAAGAACATGTTTCGCACACCTTATTTGTGACGCCGGATGGGACAATGGAAAGCTTGGTCCTGCAGCAGGGAGACTTGAACGGTCCTGCGACATGTCAACTATTGATGAACCATATTTTTGCGGAATATATTGGCGTATTTATGAACGTGTACCTGGATGATATTGTGATATACTCCGACACGGTAGATGAACATTTGACTCACCTCCGTAAAATCTTTACGGTATTGCGAAAGGAAAAGTTGTATCTCAGTGCGGATATGATGCAGCTGTTTTCTCGTGAATTGAGAGTCCTCGGCCATATCATTGACGAAAAGGGCATCAGAATGGATCCGGACAAGGTGGATAAGGTGACGAACTGGAAAACACCGACCAATAAAACCTTGTTGAGTAGTTTTCTGGGCGCGGTTGGATTCTTGGCACCAGATGGTCCAAGTATGCGAATTCCGATGTCTATCCTCTCAACGATTAGTGGTCCTGCGGCGGTCTGGCGCTGGCATCCTACACACCAACGAGCGTTCGACGAGGTTAAGAATATCGTGCAAGACTGGCGGGATCATCACCGCGTTGCCCTCGATTATTCCGTGGGGGCTGAGATGATCAACCTCGTCACTGACGCCTGTCTGACAGGTGCGAGTGGCTATTTGAGCCAAGGCAATGACCTGAAGACGGCGAAAGTTAGTTCTTTTTGGTCTGGAAAGTTCAACTCGGCACAGCAGAATTACCCTGTTCATGAACAGGAATTATTGGCAATAATCGAGTCGCTAAAGCGCTTTCGAGCCGAGTTGATAGGGGCGAAATTTAGGATATGTACAGACCATAGAGGTCTTGAATATATCATGCAACAAAGACATCTGTCCCCGCGTCAACACCGCTGGATGAGTGTTTTGAATGAATTTGAATTCACCATTCATTATATTCCTGGGGACACCAACATTCTCGCCGATGCACTGTCGAGGATTTACGCGAACGAACCAACGGGAGGAGTCCGAGCACCAAGCGAGTACGTCCAGGATAGGGATCCGGACGAGATTCCTATACATGCCAAATTAGCGGCTGTAAATATGTCAGCACCCGTACATACCGATACCAGCGCATTGTGGATCTGCGCTGTTGATGGTCCTAGGAGATCTGGAAGACTCGGTAATAAACCTCGCGTCGAGTTTGACCACAAAACTCACCAGGTCAAGATCGGACCAAACAGAGAACAAGGTACAATTGACCCAGTTTCCAAACAAACGGTGACCACGCTCCCTGTATCGGATGAGATTCAAGGGGGGTTAGACAATGAGATAGCCCCGGGAACACCCAGTGAGGGAGATGCAGATAGACCATCTTCGAATGTCACAGCGGAGACAGGGCAGTCGGTACAAACGACGGTTGGAAAAGATGTCACCATTGCACCCGAAGAAGCGGGGGACGGTGCGGGGCTTGTAGATCTGGTCAAATCGGCTTCGCAAGTCGATTTTCCGAATGTCTTGAAGGGCCACTACATCAATGACGCATTTTTCCGGCAGATATTACTAAAGCCCACTCACTATAAAGATTTTTTGCTGCGTGATGGGTTGATATATATGAAGCGCGCCGACGAGGAAATGCTATGCATACCCAATCTTGTAATAGACGGTGTGGGCATGCGTAGCCTTGTCATTGGTCAAGCACATTCCTTGCTGGCTCATTTGGGGGCTCGCAAAACATTGAATTACTTGCGATACCATGTATGGTGGAATGAAATGATTCGCGACATTGCAGCCTACTGCGATAGTTGTAGCCTATGCGCAATGAGTAAACCGTCGACTCAGAAGCCAGTAGGCTTACTGAGAACCCTCGAGGTACCAAGGCGTCCTTGGCAATCTATTGGGATAGATTTTGTTGGGCCTTTGCCGGAATCGGCGAATAGACTAGGAACGTTCGATATGATCTGCGTGGTGATTGATCATCTCACATCAATGGTCCACTTGACGCCAACGAAACAGACTTACAAGGCAACAGATGTCGCAGAGCTTGTGTTCGAGGTGGTTTACAAGCTACATGGATTACCGGAAATCATAGTTAGTGATAGAGATTCCCTGTTCACGAGCACGTTTTGGCAGAAGTTACATGCCTTGATCAACACCGAACTGCGGTTATCATCGGCATATCACCCACAAACCGACGGCGCAACCGAGCGCGCAAACAGAACGATGACTCAGATGCTGAGGCAGTGCGTTGAGCTCAATCAGAAGGATTGGGTCCTGCGCTTACCGGCAATCGAATTTGCAATGAACTCGGCGCGTTCCGATACCACGGGGTTCTCGCCGTTCTTCTTGAATTACGGGCGGCTTCCGAGACCGATGATCTGGAATGATAGAAATGAATATCCTGGAGTCAGAAAATTTGCCGAGCGAGTGAAAGAATCTATCATGATGGCGCACGACGCGATTATTACCAAGCGAGTAAAGCAGACAGTGCAGGCCAATAAAAGACGGCGCCCGGCGGCTTTTTCCACAGGGGATTTGGTGTATCTGTCAACACAGAATTTGAAATTGCCAAAGGGACGCGCAAGGAAACTTACTCCGAAATACATCGGTCCATTCCGCATTAGAAAAGTTCTGGAACCTGGCTCGTCATATGAGTTAGAATTGTCTCAGGAACTAAAAATGCGGGGAATTAATCCGTCTTTTCATGCATCATTGTTACGGATTCACGTACCGAACGATGATCGTCGCTTTCCCGGCCGCCAGATTCATCAGCTTCCCGGATTTGGGGCAGTGCCAAGCGAATGGGCAGTGGATCGTATTCTATCCCACAGCGGGAAAGGACGCGATTCTCTCTTCGAGGTGAAGTGGAAGTCTGGAGACGTCACCTGGCTTCAGTATCCCGAAGTAAAGCACCTGGAACCCCTGCAATCGTACCTGGAAGCGATGGGAATATCGAAGATTCAGAATTTGAAAACAGGATCAGGAACTAGTCCAGAATTCGATGAGAATGTGCGCTCAGCAGCAGTACATGTCTTAATTCCAGGAGCGCCACAACGGGGCCGCGTCAGCCATGTCTTGATTCAAGAAATGGAGACCTCATTTGGAAGAAACAAGAGAGTTCTACCGATAAATAGCAGCCCTCGAGCGACAGATAAAGCAAGGACTTACCCGTCTGCTATCCAAATGTCTTCCGATCCTCGTTATAGCGCTGCCGACGCCCTTGCGTGGGAGAACTACCACGATGCTGTCCTGGCTTGGGTCAATGGCACAGCTGGGCACCCAGGAATGCCGCCCCCGGGTTACATCGAAAGCTACAGGGTCCGTCACCCCAGGGCGCCGCTCCCTTCCGACTTTCCGCGTATCGAGGAAGCGTGGCGCAATAGGCACACGTCGGGTGAGTGCTGGTCATGCTGTGCAACAGCTCATAACTCGGATGCTGAAGATGTTCTAGGTTCATCGTCGCGTACTACCGAGACGGCTCCG
Source organism: Mycena albidolilacea (assembly GCA_029282495.1). NCBI lineage: Eukaryota > Fungi > Basidiomycota > Agaricomycetes > Agaricales > Mycenaceae > Mycena > Mycena albidolilacea. Next base: position 70,674 of record JARIHO010000071.1, read on the forward strand.
GGTGGGGTCTCCCTGTCGAATGACGCGTTCAGCTCGTTCCTCAACCACCAAGCCTTGGTGACTCAACAGCTCGCGGCCAACGCTTCGCAAATTGCGCGTCGTGGCGTTCGTGGCGACATGGGAACCTACCGCCGGGCGAGCTTCGGTGAGATTGTTGATGCAGTATCCTTGGTGATACACGACTTACCCGAAGATGCAGGTAAAGCCGTCAGATCGAAAGGCTGGCAGCGCAAAGTTGTCGGTAAGGCCGCCCGCAAGAACAAGGGCAAGAGAGTGCCTCGTGGCAAGCATGCGCGCATTGGAGCAGTGTCCGTGGCTGGTTCGGAGACCGCGAGTGTGGCTTCAACCGAGGACAGTGTCGACGCGGCTTTGTTTGGTGAGGAGGGCGAAGCCGAGGAAGTGCCGGTTGTGGACGAGGATGTGTTCATGACTGATTACACCATCTTCAAAGACGAGGATGATGATGCGGCGAATGGTGGATTGCTCACTGTGGACGGCGGAGAGGCTGTTAACGTTACGGTGTGAGCGTGTCGTAAGAAGTGGTGATGACCGCGAAGCGATCATCGGAGGGCGAGTGTAAGGATCAGACACAGCTCATCGTATCAATCCGGCCATCAAGGCGGATCACCACTGCGCACCACGCCGGAGTCCGCAACTACTGTGCCGTAGTTGCGCAACCCCTGCGCTTCCTGCGCCCCCAGTTCCCTTACTCATTCCCAGTCATCTCCCGGTTCCGTAGTTACATGTAGATTAGTATAAGTAGTGTGGTTTGTAGTCCGAGTAGTAACAGTTCCGAACAACACGCGGATTTGCACGACTCAACTTGTTTGATTTCTAACAACTCCGCCAATCGAAACTTCTGTGTCTACGACTTTCTATCCAGAAACTCCGTAGTCTCACAATTTCTGTGGTTGCGCTAGACACGAGGATTTGGGCTGTTTTGCCGGAACCAAAGCCGGTCTTCCAAATTGGAGGAAAGACATTGAGCTAAAAGCTCACGTAAAACCTCCTTCCATCGGAACGAGTTCAGGCCTCAGCGGGGTTAGATTCAATGCTAATTCTTCCAATTTCAGCAGACATATACTGGACGGGCCGACAATCTACCGATATAAAGCGAAGGTCGTTCCTCCTCAGTTATTTGCTGGCCATTGAACATGATACACAGTCGAAGCCGATAGCTCAATACTCGATGTGGCGGTCCTAACTCCGGCTAATGTGGCCCCAAACGCCACCCGCTTTTACGAATGACGGCGGAGTTTGGTATCATAGCTGGTAGTCCGGTATGAAGGTGAGCCATGGCAAACGCCGGAGGCGACGCGTCGAACATGTATTGGTTAAAGCGCTCATGCATCCTCAATCTACCCAAAATCCCTCCAGGGTTATGCAACGTCCGGAATACCCCGGTGTAATAGCGGTGATCTATGCAAGCACCGGCGGGCCATGAGTTGAATATTCACGGGTCGACGCGCGTATTCGACCTAAATGTGGCCGAAAAACACTTCCTATTTCGCGATGGCGGCGACCATGTGTTTATGCATGTTTCCGGCGGGCAATGGGACAAAGACAGGCATCGAGCCCATTGTGGACGGAATAAAAGTATAAGAAGAGCTCAAGGACCGCTATCTACCTCATCCGGTCCACGGTTCTCAACATGTTCAAGCTCTCCTCTAGTGCTTTCTCCGCCCTTGTCCTAAGCGCCGTCGCGGCGCTTGCGTACGACCCAACCCGCAATGATAATGTTAGTGACATGCTCTCTTGTCGCATCCTTCGCGCAATTCACGTCCCGTCACTGTCTAGTTGGTTGTGTATTGGGGTGTGTAGATTTCGCTGTTTCTACGTTCAGTTATTGATATCTCCCAGGCCAAAACTCGTACGGGGCAACCCATGGCAGCGACACCACGAACTGGCAACAGGCAATCTCGAACTACTGCAATGTGCCCGCCTTCTATAGTATGTTGCATTGACCCGGACTAATTGTCTCAGGACACCTGCATCGACGTCATTCCCATTGCGTTTGTCGACAGTTTCAGTGGCGGAATCCCTGACCTCAACCTTGGAAATGAAAGCTCCTTTCTCCATGCTGTGTTTCCCAAGCTAAATCTGTTCCCCAGACCTGCAACGATAATGGTGTCTCTGGGAGCTGCGCGTTCTTGGCTGCGGGGATTGCTGCGTGCCAGGCAAAGGGTAAGCTTGTGACGCTGAGCTTGGGCGGCGGGGGCACTACGACCGCACGCTTCGCCTCGAACGCGGACGCAATTAGTTTCGCCGATACCATCTGGAACGATTTCCTCGGTGGCACGGCGGGTGCCCACCGCCCCTTTGGTGCCGCGGTTCTCGATGGGTGTGTCACATTCTTTCCAAATTTTCGACCCCTGATTTAGCTGCAGTGTTGATTTGGATATTGAATCGGGCACCGACACTGGATACGCCGCGTTTGTGACGCGAATTCGCACAAACTGGGCTGGAGCCAGCAAACCGTGGGTGTATTCCGGAGTTCGCATGCGAATCTCAATAACATCGCCAGTTATTACATCACGGCCGCTCCGCAGTGCCCTTATCCTGACGCGTGGGTCGGGACCGCCCTCAACAGCGTATGGTTCGACGCTGTCCATGTTCAATTCTACAAGTAAGAGACAGCTGCCCCCGAAATACCACATCTAACCATCGTAATGCGACAGTAACTTTTGGCAAGCAATTCAATCACTCATGAATATTTGCACTGACGATCAGAAAAATAATGAACAGCGGGTTGAACTCGTACCCTTCTTCTGTGCGCCCCCTTGAACTCTCGAGGAAATGAACTTATCTGCTTTACCAGAACTGGAACTATGCCACGTGGGATTACTGGGCGACTCATTATGCCCTGAATCCCAACGTCAAGATTTTCATAGGTTGGTATATCTTCCCAGTCTCGTCGGCGCTCTCTCACTGTGTGATACGAAAGGTGCCCCGGCCTCGACGACGGCCGCAAACGCTGGTGAATACGTGTCTGCCTCGACTTTGGGCTCTATCGCGCTCGCAACTCGCGCGGGGTATTCCCAGCACTTTGGTGGGGTCATGCTTTGGTATGCCCTTTCATTCGTCACAGTCCAAATTCAAACTTAACGGCTTCTTTTGCAGGGATGCCTCGCAGGCATACCGTAAGTCGCTGATTCATCCGGATCTACGTTGTTGCTGACAGTGCATTCAGTCAACAGTAGATTCGACAAGGCGATCAAGAACATTCTCACTGGCACAAACGACTGCGGCGCGACCGGAGGTGATGGCGGTGATGGTGGAGATGGCGGTGATGGCGGAGACGGCGGAGATGGAGGATGCGACCAGACATATATTGTCAAGTCCGGAGACACATGCTCGTCCATCGAGTCCCAAATTGGCATCTCCGACGCTCAGCTCCACGCACTGAATCCAACGATTGACAGTGGTTGTACAAGTATGCTCTCCTTTTACTTCCGATGTCAATGTGCGGTGATGAATGTTTTCGCCAGATCTGTCTGTCGACCAAGCTCTCTGCGTTAGTGGTAGCGGATGCGCACAGAAATATGTTGTCGTGTCCGGAGACACATGCTCGGCCATTGAGTCCCACTATAGCGTCTCCGACGCTCTGCTGCACGCCCTGAATCCAGCGATTAACAGTGGTTGTACAAGTATGCTCCCCTTTCACTTTTGATGTCAGTACAGTGATGAGTGTGTTCGCTAGACCTGTTTGTCGGCCAAACTCTCTGCCTCAGCGGAGGCTGTGCACAGACATATACTGTCGTCTCCGGAGACACGTGCTCCGCCATCGCGTCAAATACTGGTGTCTCTGACGCACAGTTGCACGCACTGAATCCAGCCATCAACAGTGGCTGCACGAGTATGTTCCGAATACTTTTCACTGTCTATGTTATATTTGCTGAGTATTTTTCGCCAGATCTGAGTGTTGGCCAAACTCTCTGCCTCAGCGGGGGTGGTAGCGGATGTGCACAGACATATACTGTCGTGAGCGGAGACACGTGCTCGGCCATCGAGTCCCACCATAGCATCACCGACACTCAGCTGCACGCATTGAATCCATCGATCAACAGTGGTTGCACCAGTATGTTCCCCTTTCATCTTTCAAGTCAATATGTGCTGAGTGTTTTCACCAGATCTAAGTGTCGGCCAAATTCTTTGTGTTTGAATTTCGAGCCACCAAGCTAACGCGTATGTTCTATCCGTTTTTTGTAAAAGTCCCGAGGAATCCACCGGTGACAGAGTTATATGGTTTCATACTGGGTGTTGTATTGTAAATCCAATAATAAATTGATCACAAGAAACGAGCCCGCAATTTTCCATGCAGTGCTTCACCTCTTCGCGCATTTGACACGATGTTTACGACCGCCCTGCCCTATGCCTGAACCGGATGTAAGGCGCTACCAAAGAAAATCATAATTCGTTGATTGCTCAAGAGTCAGCTGCACTTGTTTCTTGCCTCGAAACTTCAGACAGCCCGCGATGCTCCACGACCTATCTGCAAAACTGTTTGCAGAGATTGAAGATAACGCTCGGCATTTTCACCTTTGTCTCAAATGCCTTTTGCTCAACATCCCACACCTTGCGCATTAATCTAGGCAATTTGGGAGGATGTGAAACTCTGGATCTTGTCATCTAGTATTTTTTTTTTCTTCTCGGCTGGCCTTCAGGCCTTGAGGCCTACTTATGCACATTTGGTGGTCGCGACTTTCTCGCTGCTCTTTCAAGTGGACATAGGTTTAAGAATGATGTAGCTACACGCATATATATATATGGAGCAGTTATTAACCGTTCTTTAAGATTTTGCTCATTCGGCGGTGCCCATCACGTTGCACATGTTGCGATTTTGCTCCACAAGGCTTAATTAACCCGTTTTCGCTCTTGCGCAGTGTCCCTACGATCTGCTACGGACTGTGCTTATAATATCTTTCTCCTGCCCTCAGCAGTCCAATTCTGGCTCCCTTGGCTTTCTGGCCTACTCCAACCTCGCCCACATCTGCGCTTTTAAACCTCTCAAAAGAGCCGTCAGCGGCCTGCTGCACTGCCATTCTCTTCCTCCTTTCCTTCCCCCACCATCCCCGCAGCAATCCTCGCCCAGCCGCCTCGCTTGTGAGGAAAAATTGTGGCTTTGTGCACCAAGGCACTATAAAATCCCACTCATTCGCTATCTCATCCTTCACCAGCCGCTCTCCTCTACGTCTTAACACTACTCTTGGCTGCTTCACCTCAAAAGGGCTTTCCAAGGACAAGTCAAGTTGCCTTTAGCTCGCGATTCGGACTCCAACTCGGCTCCTCCCATGAAGCCCCGATAAAGTGCTCACATCGTGTTCTTGGTCGCATTTCAACCTTCCTACACAACCTGAGTCTGCTCTCTTTCTCAAGCTCATGGATATTGGAGCCTTTCAACCATTACCTGCTCGCATCCCTCTGAAACCCACTCAAGTTCCACTCCAAGTACCGGCGGCAGCTAAGCCTCAAACTCAATGTCGGGTCAGTCGTTCGGCTTCAGAACTATTCCTCGCGTCTCCCCCGCCTTGCATCGCCATTAACTCGGGATTTAAGACAGACCTCACCGGCCAGGTATGCGCTAAGTAGTGTCGTCACCTCCAAGTCTCGTATTATCATTCCAAATCTTATTCATTTGTAGTGCATATTCCAATATTTGTGTGATGTCGTTGTACATCATCAATTGTATTCGGAGATGCCGGACGAGGTGAAGACAGCCTACTGAATTTCCGTGCACCGGTGTGTCCTCTGATCATGGTACGTGTATTTGTTTGCTCAGCAACACGACACTAAGCCAGGCCAGTCAGATTCTGTACACTGGATTTTATCCTTCAGGTGTTCGCTTTTTTTGCCCACCAGACGATCGGCACGGATGCAACGAATTCGCGACGTGAGGCTGACAGTGTTTTAACCAAGTGCAGTTCCACGGTGGTGAAGGTACGTCCGGCTATACGAGGCGCTCCTTTTATCTGATCGCTAATGCGCAGTGTTTATAGGCTCAGAAGATTGCGATGGGCATCTCTCATTACCTCAAGCTCATCTCAACATCATCAAAATCTCTTCGCCCTCATATAGTCTATCACGGCCATCGCCAGGACGCGCAGTGCACGCACGCAGCTTGAGTGCTTCTCACCTTCACCTTCCCGACGTAGACAGCGTGATGACCATTTCTCAGATGCCATGGGCGTTAACGTGGAGTTCGATTGGACTACGTGTGCAGGCACGTGTCCTAGGTTCGTTGTTAACGTTGTTCCAGATTTACTCATCAAGCTCCCAATGCTCTTATTGGCCTCCAGCGCAGGATGCTCGAGGTGAGGTTCTCTGGAACAAGTTCCTACCGATCCACTGAACCGCTTGCAGCCCCCCTCAAGTAGACGTGTGAGTGAGTATCGTTTCCAGAAACAGCTGAATTCTACCTCACCGTAGCTCATTCCGACAACGAAACCGTGGAAGCTTCAACTATGCCTTCTGCGCTCTCGACTCATCGTGAAATACATCAGCATCAACATATGCGAGCCGCCAATGCTAAGTACGTCGTTGAAATTTCGCCCCATATATCAATGGGCTGATAATGTCGCAGTACCCATTCCATGGACCGCTTCGTAGATTAATCGTTACATTACCTGTGGACTGTTTAGTTTTGGTTCAGTTTTCACGTCGTCGATGCATTTGAATATGTTTTACTTTGAATACACGAGCTCAGTTATAGCCCGAACGAAGTTATACCATGGGCAAAGCTGTATAGATACAAAATATATCCCCTGGCCACATGTGATCAAGTGAACGTGAAGCGGCCGGAGCGAAGCGACGGTATATCTTGTATGGATGTAAGCAAACGGAAAAAGGAGCCCACCGTAGCACAACAGGAGACTCGGAATCAGTCCGTCGTACATGGGCATGGTGATCTTGGTCATGCGGGGGACATGGAAGGCTGGGCTGGAGTAGATAATACTGCTTCCAAAGACCTGCATAAAGTTCTCGACCCTGTGTCAACGCAAAGCCATAATTAATGGCCGTTGCCTTGAGTAAAAGCATGCCGCTTCCGAATGTTGTGCCGTGGGACGGCATATGCGGCTTTAATCATCTCCCGAATAGCCGGCCATAGATAGATTACGGGGAGCCGAGCACCCGTAATTGACACTTGTGTAACGTCACAGCTTTGCTCTCTTCCCCCAACCACGTCTTCCTAATCCCGAGTACGATGGGCATTAAGCGAATGACGGGGGGTCTGCGGAGAACGTACCAGACTGTAGAAGTATGAGCCGACCAGCCAGCGCAAATGCAAGCGGAGTGGTTAATTTAGTTTAATTCGATTCGGTTCGTGCGCCAGGGTGGTACTGTATCGGTACAGGCGCTCGGGGGACATGAAAGCCAGAGAGATAATTCTCGTTTGTACGTCAAGGTCAAGCAGATGTATATCAATTGGCTATCGATTCGCAATGATCTGCCGTAATCGGCCAAACCTCTTTTGAAATTCTGGATTTACCGCTCCTGAACATCACAACTAACCGGATTTACGTCGTGATACCTCTGGGCGTCTCTCGGGTCTGTTGTCTCACCACGAAGGTAGGTTTTCCTATTTTATGGCCAGAAGGACCCGAGATCTTGGCTGAACGCGTCTTCAAAGGTGAGACATCTGCATGTGACTTTCTATCTATCATGGAACAACCCGAAGCTCTACTAGTCTTCGGGTTCTCGATATTTCTCCGGATCCTCTGCTTTGTCGGGTGGGCTTTCGGCGAACCATCCCGTTGACTTCAGCCTGGTCCTCGACTCTCATCTCTCTGCTGCAGCCACCATCTGACCTGGGTTGCCACCCCTAACCCGAGTTGTAGATTTGCCTCCTAAAATCGGACAACGAGCAACATCAGGAAAAAACCTCCTTTACTATTTTACCACTAATTTTCTTTCCCAAAAATAATCGGGCAAAGTTACCCAAATTCACGGCAAGAAGGCTGAAAGTTTGGTAAAGGCGGGGAATATGAACTAAGTTTCTAACGTGCACTTATACCAAGATACAAAAATGCGGAACACAAGGCTAGAATAGTGTGGTATATATATGACGGTCGCTCATCGAATTCACGTAGAAGTATCGGCACCTGTCCAACACATTGGTCGACTTCCATTCCGCCGGTGCGACTGGACCAAATTTTGGCAGTAAATGAACGCTACGGCGAATGTTGGCAACGGGTATGATGCTTGACAGTCGATCCCCGTCCTTCAAGGAGCGATTCACCTTGTACATGAGGTGATCCGGCTCTGGTTCCGTGAACGGCGAGAACCACTCAACATAGGCGAGGTGCTTTGGGGGAACAATACCTGGGGAGAAGAGGGTCGCAATGTGGCGAGCATTGAGGGAAAACACAACGCGCACTTGTGCCACACGATATCCTGTGGAAAAAGGGGAGAAAAAAACATATCAGAGACTGGCATGAATGTCAAAGAAGATGTGGCACACCAGCAACACCCGTGATTTTGCCTGTACCGTCGTTCACAATAGCTGTATCAAAGCGAGCAGCAAGTTCCGTTCCATTTTTCAATGTCTTCGCAGGCTGCACATGAATAGAATCCACCACGGTGTCCTCGGGACCACGCGCAGTATAGGGATCCTCCGTCATAAATTTGATACGGTGGAAGACGGGAACAGTGTTGAAAGGGAAAGAAAGATCCTGAGATCTCGCCTCGACCTGCGTGCGAGAGAGCTCAGGGTGATTCAAATGAACCACAAAGCGGGCGAGCGCATCTCTAAAGAAAGTGGCACCGTGATCTGTGGTTAGCTTGGATAAGCGCACCGATTTGAGAGAGGGATGTTTCGTCATTTTGAGTGTGCGTTCGTAAACGATACCCGGAGGCAAGTCCGCGATGACAGGAGGTGCTGGGCAGCCATCGAGCTGCCATTGGATGTACTTATCGTGACGGTAGATCTTCTCCTTCCGTTCGAGCCACAGGGTCATCTGCGGGAACTCGTCCTTGAAGTTGGTGGAACGGTAAGCGTCCTTGGCTAGGTCGATGTGGAGGCGCTCTGTGTACTCGGTGTTGTAATTGTCTGTCGTGCCGAATAATTTGATATACATGATGTAATGGCGGCAGAAGTGGAGTTTGGGGAGGTTTAAATCATTTCGGATGCCGAGTTCGACGAAGATGGATTTATTGTCGTGGAAGCGTTGGAGTGCGTTATCCAGGTGGTCCAGGGTCTCGCTCGTATGCATTGGATATTGCGCAAGATAGACAAAATCAAGGAGGCCGCGGACGGCAGCGACGAGTTTGGAAGAGGAGTGGCCGTCCGGCAACTGGACATCAATGACGAGACTGAGCAAAAAGCGCGAAATTTGGTCGTGCTCCTTGCCGGTAACGCGTGAAAGGTTAGATATACCACTCATAAAGAGCCGGATATTGTGGTTTGGAGGGAGACGGCGACACCGGGCGTCTATCTCCGCTTCACCGCAACATTCTTTCAACCATGAGATGAGATGCTTGACGACGCCCTGATAGAGCTGGTGCAGAATATCAGGCCCGATGGCCTGGAATATGTTGGTGTACGGCAGCCCCTCCCAGAACGGATGGTAAACGGGTTTGATACCGGCTTCTTCGCAGGCGCGCGCATAAATTGTGGGCCCCTCATCGAGAGATTCAAGGGCTGTAAGAATGGCCTCAAGATCACGGAGAGGAAAGTCCGAATCCTCGCCAAGCATATCGCGAGGAGCCTCGCAGGTCGGGCATTCCCCGGTCTTCACGGCGGTGACTAGGGCCTGTTCGGGGTAATCACCGACAAACGTAGCGTAGATCGGATGCCCGCGGCGGGTAACTCCATCGCCGCTCGTCATCGGAATTCCTGTAATACCAGCATCCTTGAGGGGAGCTAGGATATGGGCCATGCACGCGTGAAAAACGTTGGCCAAAATGCGCCTTCGGGCCGACTTGTTCTTGATATTTTTCATCCGCGAAGTCGGAAGGTAGCCAAGTAACACATATGCGCGGCGAGATGGCTTACGACGAATTTCCTTAGGAATGTTTCCTATCGTCATATAAACTGGATATGCCGTCTTGTTGCCGAATACCGTGAGTTGTGTCTTGTCGGAGGAAATAATGATGGGAATAATGGTGGCACCCGGATTGTCGTGTTCAACTGCTTCCTAAAAATTGTTATATTTCAACGCGGCTATTGTGAGAGTATTGCCAACCTGCGTGCTCCACCACCACTTCCCAGTGTGCATATTGTGGTACATTCGGATTTTCTTGCCCTTGTCGATGTAGTGCTTCTCTGGAACAACAAACAGGTACGGGGCAAAATCGGTGTCGCCCCAGAGTGCCCGAACACATTCCAAAATATCTCGAGAGTACAGATGAAAGACTTCGCCATTTACAACGACTTCAGATCTCGTGAACTTGGGACGTCCAGGGAGTTTCTCGTCGATGATTTTATTAAGCTGGACCGATGTTCCGTACGATAGATTTAGAGACTCGCGAACCTGAAAATATATTTCAGTTACATTCAGAGAGAGAAAAAATAAGAATAGAAACATACACCGTCAATGTTAAGAAGATCCGTGAACGCCGTAGATCCCGAACCACGAAGCTTCGCCCATTTGGCTATTTCCCAATCCATCTTGGACGTAAAGGGCGTGTATGGACCCGTCTCCTTCGGATTGCGGAGGGAAGATTGATACGCCTCTTCCGAACCCTGCGCTCGGGTCGGGGAGATTGGCATACCAGCGTAGTGCCCCGGATACTTCTCAACAATTGGCTGATGGTGAAATCGATCTTCGGCGGCTTTTCGCATTTCGCGAGTCGGCGCCGAAATGCCTTCAGGTGCTACTCCAGGCATGATGATGTCCTCCTGAGGTGAGCGGATGCCAGGCACCGGGCGCGGTACCTCGTATGCATCGTCTAGACCCGTCTGAGATGCATCCCGCTGATCCTCCTCCTCATCGGACTCGGCTCCATCCGAATTTTCAGGGTCGTCGTCGGCGGGATCGTAGCCAAAGTCCTTTTCAAGGTAATTTTCCCCGAAAATATCACCCTGAAACTCGCCATGCGGCAGACCATGCATGTGGAGGTCTCCAAATTGTTCTGTATCCGAGTCCGAGTCCTTGTCGTGTTCCTGGGAGCTACTGCCTCCGTAATAAGCGAGACTGGGCGGAATTGGGCCAACATGGGATTCGGCAGCGGTGAAAATTGCACGGCAAGCATCATTGGTGGTCAGTCTGAGGTGGAGATTCAATCCCTTGCCGCCTTTGCATTCGGTCTGGCATCCAGGACAGCGAACCAGATTGACCATGGTGTGCGTAGAAAGTAGAATTATATTGAAATATCGCATATTGATGGTATCAATATGGCGGCGGTAACTGCCCGCCTCAGCCCGCTCGTACCTGGACTAGTGCCGGGAATCAGCGATGAGTCGAATATGGGAACGGCACGTGCAAACAAACGAACCATCTTATACCCTCCCCCCATGTTGTTTCCACACATTCCATCTGCCCGCTCTCAGTTTCCCTCACACTCCTTTCAACCAGCCGCTCCCGTGCCATGGCGCCCGAGCCTGCAGACAATACTACCCTCACCCGTGCCCAAAAGCGCCAACTCACCGTTGCGGAGCGTCAAGAGAAAGCCCGTCAAGGGCAAAAGGCATTTGAGGCACAATCCAGTAAACCTATCCCTCTCATTTCGCTCTCTAGACCCCAGGTGGTACTCATTCTTTTCTCTGCAGAAGCATCCGGAGGTCGCCAGGCAAAGCTTGTTGCGCAGAAGAACGCCAGTAAGTGCAGATACAAGGCTCAGAATATAAGGCTGATTTTTTGCTCCATAGTTTGGAACGTAGATAAACCTGTGTCGCGCAAGAGGACTTCATCGACAGCTAAAGTGTCTGAGACGGCCAAGAAGCCTCGCGAGGCCATAGCCGCTGGTATGTGCTGCCTGTTTGAATAAGAGCCCCATATCAACGTCTATCCTAGCCCAGAGCGACGCCGAGGAAAATGCACCAGCCGATGAGCCCCAGGCCAAAACGACGGTGTCGGCAAAGAGAAGTAAGTTATTATTGATGTGATCACACGGGTGCTGACGACGGTGATCGCGCAGAGTATGCTGCGCCCGTCATCGCCATCGACAGCGACTCCGACCATACTTCAACCAAGGCTTCGATGACCTCCACCAAGTCGTCCTTGAAATTACGTGTGTCCCTTTTTCTCTTCTGACTTATTGTTTATAGTGCTCTTTCTTTCCAGCCCGTATCGACTTTATTAGTAACCTCCCTGTGTTCACAGTCAAGTCAAATGCCGTTGGCAAGGTCAAGGCTGTGGCCAAGACGGCCTTGAGAAAGGTCGCCAACGTTGGTACGTATCCCTGTCTTCGATGGATGTAAACGTACATTGAATCATTTCAAGGCAAATCGGCTAAAGCCAAAGTTTCTTCCAAGGTGCCCGCTCATGCTAAGATTGTTGCGGAGTCTGCGTCCGAAGCAGAGGCCACGTCTTCGGATGAGGATGGTAGCGAGCGTGACAACAGCAACTCCGATATGGCGGACGACGAGACTGCCGATGATGACGAGTTCATGGCTGAGGCAAGTCATCACCCAACTTTCTTGGCCAAGCTAATTTTCGTTCAGGTCCCTCGTGTTGTCTCGAAGAAGGCAGCCTCTATCAAGCCGTTTGAGTCCAAAGACATGGAGGTGCGAGATTGTTTTTCGCTCCGTATTATCTGTAATGTGATGTTCTCTTTAGATGACCGATGCGGCATCGCTGTTTGATTCTGACCAGGAGTCTTTCGAGGTCAGCGTGTTTCTAGTGTCTTAAAATCTCAACTCGACCCTCACGCAACGTCATAGCTCGATAAGGTTCCTGCTCATCTGAAGGGCAAGCATCGCAAGATGCAATCCGACTCGGGGGATGAGTTCGTTGATGCCCCGCCGCGTCGTTTTATTGCGGACGACGACGATCTCGCCATGCATGAGGCTATTGCCGATGCTCTGGTTTCGGTTCCCCTCGACCGTCGCGGCCGTCGCTCTTCGACTGCGTCCTGGTCCTCTGGCCAAGATCTCCGTGTTCCTGACTCTGACGCAGATGACGTCGACGATGTTCTGGCTGTCCGCCCCGTGAGTTTTCTTGACCCTTCCAAAGTTCTCTTCAGTATTTATCACAGTTGTACCTCAGAAACCACGTAAGGTCTCCGCAGCTCGACAGAAGCAGGCCGATCTCGAGGTACGCTTGTCTTTCAATGCTTGCAGCTTTACTAAACCACATTTTATAGAAGCCGGAAGTGCGCCATGTTCCAGTGCCCAACACCACACATCAAGTCAAGGCCCAAACGAGCACCACTACTCTTCGCGACGAGGCTAAGTGGCACCCCTCGGCGCAGATCATCTATCCGGCGCCGGGGAAGAAGGACATCCTGCTGAATAGCCAGACCGAGGTACTACAGCGTGTGCTTCGCGCTGCCATTTCTTTGGTCAAAACAGGCCTGCTTTTCGAAAATTCTTACCCTGCCATCATCTCGCGCGCCGGGTTTGCTCGGGCCTATCTCGTCTCCGCTGCTGAGGCCATGCCCGAGGCGAAATATGTTTTGGAACGTCTCGGGCTGGACCTCAAGTACGCCGCCATTTTGGCTGACATCGTATGTAGTTTTGCAATCTTCCGTCCTCGTTTTTGATCTTGCTCGCATTCCCAGCTTCTTGACCGAATCAACATTCTGCGCGGCGATATCAAGCGCAGTGCTGCCGGTCTCGCTCCTGGCTACTTTCAATTCGCTGGATTGAACGAGACCAAGACCAAGGAGCTCATCGAGAAGCTCCTCAAGGACCACCGGTACATTTTCCCCGTTGATTCGCAGACGGTGCGTACTCTATTCACCTCCTTATTCCGTTGGTTCACCATTGCACAGCAACGTTTGATGACCGAAAAACCTTTTCACCACCCGGCTCTCAAGGCCATCGTCAAGGACGGCGTGTTTAATCGCAACTTCAAGGCCAAAAACATGCACTTGTTCATCTCGACAAGCAAGAAACACCCAACCCACCTGGAGCTCCCGGACGCAATGGTTGCGCTAGCGGCCACCGCCGTGAGTCGATCGATGATTTGAATTCACTGTCAAGAACTCATCTACCCTCAGTTGTATGCAGCACTCCTGGAGTATCGCACCACCGGCGAGCGCCAGGTCATTGCTTTCACTGAGGGTGCTTATGAAGACACTTACCGCAACCACATGAAGACCTTGGCTGATACTCGTGATGCGGCTCCCGTTGCGTTGCACAAGGTCCTTCATGGTCTCTTCAATGATGTGACGTTCGTGGTTTTTTTTAATTCATGGATACATCTATATTAATTCTGTATCTCAGCGACGGCAAAGCCACTGCACCCGAGGCAGGCAGCTCCGCCACTCTCATCAACCTTGTCGAGGTCCCTGATTCTGATTAGTGCATTGAACCATCGTTTTTCTGCTGCGTATGCATGCCCACTGTCATTACTCGATATACCCTTACCAGTTACCACGGCTCGGTGCTACTCCCACCATCATTCCCATGGCTGCTATTCTTACCGTAGTCAATTATATAGTTATAACCACATATATTTCGTAGTCTACTGCTCAATTCACATCGCTTTTGCGCATTTTGGATCTGATAAGCTGCGAAATCTGACAATAAGGCAAACAAATATACGACGAAACTCGCCTGAAGTACGGATAAGGTGAACTGAATGGTAGAAAAGTTATGGCAGAACCGGTGTAAATTACCACTAATTTACTTTCAACGTCACTAGAAAGCTAACACGACTAACGCAACTTATCTGGCCGGATTAGCGTGAAATTCTGGGTAATCTGACCTTATTAGTAAAGGAGGTATTTCCTGATGAACGCCCCACGATGGTTCTCTTCGAGCACCACCCTGCATTTTCTTCTTACCTGCTTTCTCCCAATCACCATCTGATTCTCTTGGCTTTTCCCATCTACCTAGATCTTGACTCAACGTTGGGTTTTCCTCTCGATCTGGTTATGTATTTGGTGACACTTCCGCTACAAGCATGACATCCGTTCGGCCTCCAGGCCGTTTATTTGCGTTCTTCTCGGCGTAAACATGTCGAGACAAGGCCATCGTCACGGCTTCTTTGCTCTGTCGTCCTTTTTCGCCCATTTTTCTTTCACGACGCTAGCCTATCATGTCGTCCCCCAGCGACGCGCCTTCGAATCCTTCACCGCCCTCCTCAAGCGACACACCGTCTGAGCCTCCACCGCGCAATTCGGCCGCAGAAGCTCTCATCCTATCCATGCTCTACCATGCGATGCTCGAGAAAGGCCAAGATCCTCCGAAGCAGTTGGGCATCCCCGTCAAACAGGCGTATCCCGAGGACTGGAACTGGCACTTCCAGCGCACTCTTCGCCAAAAATACGGCCCCAATGCAGATCTCAAAGCCTGGCAGGACGAGAATTTCGATCTGGACCTGATGGGGTACATGGACAATCTGCATGTCTGCAATATGAATATTGCGATGACGAGTAAACAGCTGCTGGAGAGGGAAGGCCTTCTCGTGGGGCTTGCGATGGAGGAGCTGGTGCACGGCGATTTCGAGGCGAAGTGGACGGCATTGGGGCTGGAAAAGAAAAAGGAAATCGTGCTCGACGGCCTCATCCGCGGCGCATTCAGGGCGCGCGAGAAGAGCCGATTCGACTGTCCTGAGATGTGTC
The DNA here is from genome assembly GCA_029282495.1 of Mycena albidolilacea. NCBI lineage: Eukaryota > Fungi > Basidiomycota > Agaricomycetes > Agaricales > Mycenaceae > Mycena > Mycena albidolilacea. The sequence goes on from JARIHO010000071.1 coordinate 86,343, forward strand.
TATTCGGGCTTGTAGGCGATGGCGAGTATAGCTTCGTTAACCTGGTGAGTCGCTTTCATTCGGCACAGGAGTCGCGTTAAATCGCTTTTCAGCTCAAAACCATCGTCGCACACGATCCTACAACTACCCTTCGCCTCAAGTCACTCTACTTGTTCTCGCACCCTGCTGTTGAACGCGAGTGGGCGCCCTACTCAAAAGACGCTGCACCAGACTTCTTTCGGGCGTTTGCGCATCTCCGCATCTTGCAACGGAACCATTTCATTGTGCAGACGCTGATTGGGATCCTCGATGCCTATGTACTTTCTTTCCTTCGAGTTCGCTAATTCCACTGACGCTTGCGCAGGCCGGTAAACCCGCGCCTAAGATATCGTTAAACGAGGAGTACGCCAAGGCCAACGAGTCCAACTGCTGTGCCTGCGGCGTTATATCCTCCGAGAAGTACCCAGTCACTCTCAAGAGATGCAGCGGCTGTAAAGTGGTGTGGTATTGTTCCAAGTGAGTTTCTCTACGCAGTACTCCTTACCTACCCTTAACCTCCTCTAAAAAACATCGAGGGCGTGCCAAAACCGCGATTGGTCCGAGCACAAGAAGCTCTGCGGCTCGCGTTCCGAGAAATTTGACCCCGCCCTCGTGACAGCTACCCCCGACGCCCTGGCCCCGGCCGTTTTCATTGGGTGTCCCGCGCCGGAGGCCGGCTTCGTGCGCAGCCCCGCGCTGTGGCGCCAAATCTATTATTTGTCCAAAAAAGACTCGTATGGCCGTGACTATCACGTAAGTTCCTCTTCGCCTGGTTGGACTCGTTGCTTACAGTTTGAAACCATTCTTTAATTCCTATCCTCCCAATTCCTGTGTTTACGAATCCAGTTCGACACCACCCCGGATTGTACGCGCTCGGTGAAAATCCCTGATCCCATACGTACGTCTCGTCTCTCTCATGTATATCGTCCTCAATACTCAACTACTGAAAGTGCGCCTCACATTCTTCGTCGCGCGCCGCCGCGCCATGGCCTCGGGCGACCCCACCGCTGTTCACAAGATGCACAGCATCCTGCAGAGCCACCAGCGCATGGGTCTTTTCAACCTCACCGCGGATCAGATCCGCGGCCAGCTCGAGCGCGAGTACCGCATCGTGCTCAGCGGGCCCGGGGTGGGAGTGGGTACGCTCCCGACGCCGCAGGAGATAGTGGAGGAGATGCAGTATATGTATCAGCGCGATCGGCTTGCGGGGAAGCAGGCGGATGCGGACAAGGAGTGGAAAAAGGGCGCAATGGCCGATGTGGAAAGCGAGTGGGGGAAGGAAGACGAATCTGAGCTGGGGTGCGACGATATTCCAGGGAGTTCGGAAGAGTCGGATGGGCCGGACGAGTTACCCGCGGAAGAAGACTCCGACTAGGAGTAGGTTTCTATTTCTTGGACCAGCCGGATGAGTGTCCCGCCATGTCGAGTGACATGTCTTGGAGGCGGGTGTTGAATGCTATCTTTGAACATGTGTCCGCTCCCTTTCTCGAAAAATTTAACCAATTTCTGGATTTGCAAAACCGTGGGTATCGCCAATTTCTTCACGGATCCTTTAGCATTGTTCAAGTGATCAGTGAGTGCGGATCGAACTGGAAAATGAGAGCTTTGGCCGCGGAGTGCCGTCGCCGCAGGCAAATTGGGCGCTATGTGTTCTTTCTTGGTTTAAGCCTTAGGGGTAGAATTTTCCTCCATCTTCCCGCGCCGCGCGCCGATCTTGCCGCCCTGCCCAGGTGGTGAAATTGCACTACCCTGAGCCGAAGAACGTACGTTTCAGTGTCACTGGCCGCTGTTGTATATGTAGGTGCGACTCGGGAGTGCATTTGTTGGAATTACTTGTTATTGGCATTGCGGATTTGCGATGTTCCGCAACTCAACATGCCGTTGCATAGGGCAACTCGGACGGACGGGAGGAAGGAAGCAGGGGCTTCATTATATCGCTGTGTAACACGATAAACTACCCACCGGATCCGTTGAGCGGCGTGTAGCTGGCAGAGGATGATAAAAACAAGGATAAATTTCGGAACAAGATTGTGTCGTTGCTCGCACTCGCCTACATACCATGCCCCACATTCACCGGTTCCCTATCCCAATCATTTGAGTTCACGATTGCCACCCCAGTTGAACGAAATTGAATGCACCGACGGCCGGAACCCGATAAATGGAAGGAGTAGAACATGCGATCGATGTAGCTGGGTGAATTCCAAGGTAGGTGGTCCGTGCAAAAATTCGGTTTGTGTTGGGGGGGGGGGGCAGATAAATATGTAATGCGTCCTCTTGGGTTGATGTGACTATTATTGACCGGGACCGTCCACCGCAACCGAGCCTGGGTAAACTCGTAAGGCTGTTGATGTATTCAGAGAGCATTGGAAACGATTGGCGAAGAAACAAATTCGAGATCTCATGTTTTTGGAACCCCCAACTCGGTGGTTACCTGGATGCTGAACGCCGCATGCAAAATGATTAGAGCTGTGATCGTATGTCGTAGGGAAAGGGACGCAAAAATGTACAAGATTCCTCTTCAAGTTATGGCCCGCGCCAGAATCGGACGGGCGCCAAATAATAGAGGAAAGGCGTATAAAATAACAGCACCATGGATTAAACGAATCCGTTTAGCGACTTCCTATTTCCGCAGGCTCTTGATCCAGCCAAGGTCTCGGGAGAAAACACCGAGTAAGGTCATCTAGCACCTCTGATATAGACGGTCGCAGCACCGGCTCAAAGGCCCAACATCGATCCAGAACGGACCACAAGCCTTGGGACACCTTACTCGGGTCATAGTCTGTCCGCTTGGGGCGCAGCTCAGCACGGATTCTGGTCGTGATGATTGGCCTACTGGGCCGTGCCTTCGGCGGTTGGGCTGTCAGAATCTGCGAACTTGTTTATTCGAGCATCAGTGCATGGGTCGGGAATAAACGCACCTCGAGAACCAGAAGAGCGTATGAGTAAACATCGGAGTTTGTAGTTGTACTTGGGGAGGACGATACATGTGGACCCGCTTCCGATCCGTCGATTACGAAAAATAACTCTGGGGCCATATACGGTGCTGTTCCGACATTTGACGTCGTAAATCCTCGACGGCTGACAATCTTGGAAATCCCAAAGTCGGATATGCACGGCACACCATGCTTGCTGACAAGAACATTTTGCTATGTGATATTTATAAAAGCGAGCGATATACACGAGATGAATCGCACTTGCCACTTTCAAATCTCCGTGGACAATGTTATTCTCATGAAGGAATTGCAGGCCTGAGGCCACACCAAAAGCCTAGCAATGGATGAGGTAAAGTATGTTGCTCATAAAAGTATGTTGCTCACAAGTTCCTCCCTACTCACATCGGGATGGTTGCTGATATATTTGGCAACATGACCGAATTTATAAAATGGCGATATTAGGACTGGAATTGGAGCGAGATCGTCGCAAACCCCGATAAATGGGAGTACATTCCGGTGTTTCAGCCGACTCCAGACGTCAACTTCGCGTTTCATGCGCTGCTCGGACTCAATATAAGATTCACAATTGCAGTAATCGACGCACCCGCAACATCTCGTCAGCTTGGCCGGTGCCATCATCCGACATACGGAGCATCTTGATAGCAACCTGGTGCAAACTTGAGGAAAGACAAGGATAGCGGATCTAAAAACTCACGCGAATCTTCCTTCCATCGGAACGAGTCAGCTTCCCGCGGTAAATGTTGGAGTTGCCTCCACCAGCGAAAGGGTATTGGTCGTCTTGTTTGATGCGGCCGCTGAGGTCCCTGCCGTGGAAGCCCACAAGAGCGGTTTCCTGAGAATTAAACTACTAGACACGTTGGATATCATGAGGGCCCACTTCGAAAGTCATTTCTTCGCCACTGGAATTCGTCCCTTGCTACAGCAAAATATTCAGCCAGGACCAGAGCGATGCTACGATGCAAATCACATTACCGGTGGAAGCGGTGGGTTCAGGCTGAACCAGGCTTTGTAATGAACAATGGTTACAGAGAAGCATCGACAATGACAACGTACCAAGTCCGGTTCAGAGTCCCCAGCATCGATACTTTTATCGTCACGTCTGCATACGTTTAAGTGCTATCCTGCATACAAGGTCTCGCGCACATTTTTGCTAGAGCCAGGACCACGTCTGTCATTTCAGGCCGTGACGACGGTGTCTGATCCCACAGCGAAATCAAGAAGTTCCAGATGCGCTTGGTGATTACCTGTGGATTTAGATGTGTACGAATGGGCCGACCACCCAGAAGAATGTGCTTGAAAACGGTGTGTTCCGTCGGTAGATGATGATATGGTTCCAGTTCCGATAGAATCTAACGCCAAAATGAGTGAAAAGAAAGTGGATGTGCTGTCAGCTACCTCTAGTGTGACCATAGCAAAGGCGTAAATGTCCCCTGCTTTCGTCCGAACGGACGACGTTCCCGTCTCATCCGAGAAGTATTCGGGAGCCGAATATCGAATTGGGCATGCAAATAACGCCGTCGAATTCGCAGAGGGACCAAGAATGGTGAACATCCCGTAGCCGCAGATTACCGGTATACCGTTTTCATGGGTCAATACTTTTTTCTGCAAATCGGATTTTGTTAATGACTCTGAGATGGTTTCTGAGGGGGCAAAAGGGGACACACCGTGGATAGATTCCCATGGATGATTCCTTCTGCGTGCAGGTACTCGAGTCCTCCGGCAACATCAATCGTCTGTGGGAGTGTCAGCGCACGATTGCTTTGAGCAAACACCCAACCATTTGCAGCCTTTGCATCGGATCTTTTGGACTTGATTTCAGATACTTCATTATGGGCCCCGATGAGCAGAGCGGCGTTATCAGTGCAGGAGAAAGTCCTAGGTCCAGCGAAACTCCGAGGAACGGCAAGACGTTGGGATGGCTGAGTGCGCTCCAGGATCGGACGGCCTCATACAGCGCCTAGAATCGATGAGATATAACGCGAGGGTTGGGAGGAAGCCGGACATACTCTACTGGTCCGGTCCAGTTCCTGTGGATCAGAGTGCATACGGCGGTAGATCTTGACCGCAACCTGGCCCGAGGTCAACCAACCACTGGGAGTGACACGATTGAATTTATCGAGACCTTGGAACCGCGCAATTTTCCATCGTAAATATCGGCAGATCCGCCGGAATCGACAGGATATCTGTCCATCGCGACACTTCCAGTTAAATCCTTTGAAATGGCTTGGAATGAAAAACCGCACTGCAGTAAAAAGAAACAGTGTCCTACCAGCTCTTGCAAAATCAGGCGGTGTGTCTTCGAATCGTGGCTTAGAACAATTCCTTCCTGCAGAGAGGAGGACGAGAAGGAAGAGTCGACCGACTCCCCGCCGCTGCCTAAGTCTAATGACGACTGCGAGGCCCTGCGATATGCGGACCCCCTCGGATATTCCCAATTTCTCGGAGGGGGACCCGACAGCCAAGGTTTTTCAGTGCCTTGAACTCGGCGACTCTTGGTACGCTGATTCTGCGATAAGAAGAGGCAACGTGAATTTTGTGCCAACGTGCACGCAGTGAGGAGCTGACTTGGAACCAGATCTTAAAACAGTTCGTAAGCATCACCCAAATGGCAAAGTGATGGCAACCCACCTGCACTTTCCGCGTACTCAGTCCGATAGAGCGTCCAATCTCTTCTCGCACCGCTGTGGTGGGGAATCGGGTCTACGGGAAAGGCCAGACAGAAAATGAGCCCTTGCCAAGTCGCAGTGTCAAAGAAAAGCGGCGCCAAAGACGAACCTGGGCTAGTAGAGCATGGAGCGCAGCGGATTGGTAGGGTGTGACGAGTGTACGCGTACGTTTCTTTTTCAGCGGACCAACGGCCGACGAGGAAGCCTGCGAGTACAGGTTTGGACTTTCGCGCTGCTCCGTGTCGCTCATACTGCTCTGCGATTCGGAAGATTGGGATCGATGTTTGGGCATGAACGCTTCATCCAGTGATGGACGTCGTTCATGTATACTGGAATGCAGTGAGGGCAGCAAGAAGGGCGGAGGAGTGAGTCTGGGTGTTATATGGGCGACTGTTGTGGTCCGTGTTCCAGTATTGGTGGGGCCGCGCTCACTTGCTTCCCCACCACCTCCACGTTCCCGATCCCACCACGAATGCGCTAGAGCGGTCCCGATGTAGCGCGGGGCGGGACCGGGTTCCACATGCACACCCGCACCTACGTCCAGCTCCGGCAAGGGGCGGCACGGCGCGCTCAGCGAGCGCTTGTACATGTGCGTTAATGGGGGCAGCATCGGCGCCTGGGACGGCACCGGCGACGCATCGGGCGGCGGAGGGGGCTGGGGCGCGTACGGCCAGCGCGTGGGAGAGGCATGCGCAGTGTAGGGCGAGGGCGGCGGCGGGTGGGCGTAGGGCGAGCGCGCGGGCGACGCGAAGGGGGGCTGGTCTGCAGTCGCGAATGGGGACTGGTGTGTGGAAAAGGGGGAGGGCGGAGGGTATGGCGACGCCAGGGCGGACGAGAACGTCGGCGAGAATGGCGACGGCGGCGGGGGCGAGTGCCGCGCGTGCGTCGGGCTGAACAGCGGGCCGAGGCTGGGGAAGGTGGACGAGGCGCTCGAGTCGGGCGAGAAGAGTGAGGTCGGCGGCGGGCCGAAGGACGACGGCGCAGTCTCTCTCTCGTCATCGGACGACCCCTCCCCGTCCCTCTTTGTACTCTGTCCTTCGGCAGAGGTTGAACGGAATCGTCTCATGTGGCTCAGTGTAAGACAAGGGCGTGTCGACGGCGTCACTATATCACGGCATGTTGTCAAGCAGCTCAAGCTTTGTCATTTCTGATCTTCCCATCAACTTCCCATGTCACATTTGGGCGTGATCGCATCCCTGTAGAGGCGGAATTTCATGAGGTTGAGCGCCTCAGAACAGCGAATGGCAAAGAAATTTCTAGATTCAACCAGAAATCGTCGGGGTCACCATATGGAGTGGAAGCGTAGCGTCTCGAATTAAGCCGAGTCTGGCAGATCGCGTCCAATCGACGAGAGACTCAGAGGTCAGGTGGAGTAGGTTCAGATATCGAAGAACGCGCCGTAAACGAAAGATCAGCCAGCAAAAGCAAAGAACGCTGAGAAACAACTATGCTCCCGTTCCCAAGTCGTCGAACTGGGGATCCACTGTCTTGAATGGTCTGGGGATGGGATTGCGACACTGCGAACGTACCTTTCCCTACTCACCTCGTCCCGAGGCCCCGCCCGATTTCAATCAATTATATTCACAACTTTTGTGTCGCCGTGAGCGAGGGAGGGCTAGCATACTCAGTACCGGTCAGATTATGAACCGGACATCCGCCGGCGTAAATCTCCTTACCCGAAAGGAACAAACACGGGGGGAAAAACCACTCAAGCCAATTGTACAACGGGCCTCGGCGTATATTGTGGTGTAATAATCTATGGGACAGTGTGCGAATGCGCCCAGCGCGACAGGTCTCTTGGTTGTGGTGTGCATTTTGTGGTGTGTTCTTGGGACCGCAGTAGGGAAGCAGGGGAGCATCAGCCGAGGAGAAGGAATATTTGCATGTGCAGTTGTGGTGGTGATAACAAGAGCATGGAATTAGCCGATCGGGAAGAGCGGATGTTGCGCTCGAAATTTTGAGAGGAGATTGGTGTAGGTCTTGCATGAGGTGTGATGGAGTCGACGCGGAGTCTAGGGAAAATAAAATTGGTATCGGTGCAGAACAGGCACTCTCATTGAGGAGATACAATATTGTCGCAGCCGTGGTGCCTGGCAGCGAAGAGAAGATGGTGACTCGTTGCGTGGAAAGTTGGGAACCCACCGAATCGACCATTTCCGCGAAACGGCCACGCGGTTGAGAGGAGACCGTGGACTCAGTATGTATCATACGACCCAAGGAGTTGCAAGCGTTCGGAGCGTACGTCTCGGGGTCCCTAACCAAGAATGAGTTACAACTGATTTAGAATGGGCGAAAGAAGTTGTAGATAAACTCCAGAGTTGAATTCCGTGGAATGGTGGTGGCTAAGTCACGGTGACGAGTGACGACGTTGCTCTTGCTCCGGTGGATCACAGTGATTTGTCCGCGGTACATGTCCCAATAGTTCTCCATAAATGACCGAGGTGAACCATCCACATCTACCTCAAGTTCGTCGGCACGCTGAATAAAAGAATATTCCCCGCCGTACCTACGACCTGCTCCCGAATCGAAGGGGCTCCACTCAACTACCTAGTAGATGCATTCTCCAGGTTCGTGCGCGCGCCCGGCGCCACAGATCCATTGAAACTTGATTCGAGGCCCAGGACTCAGTGTGCATCGATTACAGTGGCCGTCGCCGGGATGTGCAAGTCGCAGAAATCTAAATGCGCCGGCACTAACCTGGCGTGGTACGAGATGATCTGTCGTTCACCAGCAGAAGTGAGATAACGAAACCGGTACCGGTGAAGGGAGGGACGAACAAGGCTAAGAACAGAGTAAGTAAAACAAAAGCTGTAGCCTGTAGATTTCATTCAACATGACCTGTCCTCGAATCTAACGGTACCCACTGAGGGCTTAGAAGCCCCGACAGTATAAGTACAAAGAATGCAGGTAGGTCCAGCGCTGCGGGTCGTATATGATAGAGGCCAGACCGCCCTTATAAGCCCTAGATTTGCAAATTCGCCGTAGCGGTATGCAGCTTGAACACCTAATCGGTGGCGTGTTTCAGCGTCAAAGACTCAAATGGCTATATGACTCACCAGTCGACCTACCGCATTCGAAGTCGCTCTTTTTCTGTATATGGCTACGGCCACCTGGTTGAGTTGGGCTGGGATCATGTTCAAAATAACGGGTACGGACCACAGACCTTGAAAAAACAAAGAAAAAATCACCGATGCCCCTCATAAGTGAAACCCGCTCGACAATCCAGTGGAGGCAGCTGAGTTACGATTGGTCAAATACGACACAAGAGCCTCGAGGATCCAAGTCAGAGCTTGGAAGAATGTAATGGAATGGGATGAATGGTCGGACCTGAACCGAATGTGGGACACTCGAAACAACGATAAGAGGACTCCAGTTGGTCTTGTGGGACTTGAACATCACGATAAAATTTAGGTTCATTCGAGATATAGCGACGTAGTTGGCGAACTAGAAAACCAACTAAAAAATTTCTTATAAGCAGCGAGTGGGTGGTGAATCCTAACAGAGAAATAGCTCGAAAGAACAAATACGAACGCTGCGGCTAGACTGAGTTCTGGCAGGGAGGAAAAATATCGCGTTTTGGGACCTTGTGGAGTGGATTATCAAAATACAACTCAATCCGCTAAGGAAAGACCATCGAAAAAACGGAGATGAGAACAATTGAATGAAGGCCTAGTGGACAGTTGCCGGGTCCGAGAAAAATTGCGGTTGCCACTTGGTTGCCACTTGGTTGTCAGTGGCACACAAATCTTTTGGTGAAAGTCGCCAACTCGTGGCACGGCCGCTTGAAGCCCCATGATGCGAAACCTTGGGCCTCAGAGCAAGTGGTTCTAGCCAGTGTCGAACAAAAGGCAGCACGGTACGATGATGGCAGGAAGACAAAGAAGAAGAGAATGACTCTGAGTTGTCGGATTTCGGCCCCGACAAGAGATCACCATGACGCAATGTTGATGTGGCTGTGCATAGATATCTTGCGACAAGCCCCAATCTTTCAGAAATCGGCGATCTCCTCACGATTGGAGCTGCTATAATTCCCATGTTTTTCTCGTTCGTCCGAGCTTTATCCGGCTTGCTTCGGTTTCCGGATTCTGGACTCTGACTGCGGGCGTTCTTAAAAGACATCTCTGCGACGGCGAGTCTGCGTAACCCGGACTGCCGAACGCTCCTACATATGCATACTCATTCTCCGCCTTTCTCAAAACCTCCGGACGGCGCCAAAATGGAAACCTCTGGTCGTGCTTTGCGCAGAGTCACTGATCTTCTCTAAGCCTACCCATCGAAACAACTCCGGATTCCAAGGTGGATATAAAACACTTACATTCTGTATTCGCCGCTGCTGCTCTTCTTCCATCCGTATTTTGCCTACAAAATCACAGACGGGTACTGTTAACTTGACAGCACGAAATTCATTCACTACGTATTCTTCTTGAGTTACGTACCCTTGCCTTCATCAGACTTTTGACATTTAGCTTGCGACCTTGTACAAGGCCAAACAAGGCCAAAAAAGGCCATTCAAGCCCGCAAGCTCACAAGCTCACAAGGTGAGTCCCAATTCCGCACAAGCTCGACAAGAAATGGTCGCAACAAGTTCACAAGCTCGCAAGCTCATCAAAATATATTTACTTTGGAGTCGGGAGGCAAACAACGGCGTGTATTAATAATGTATCTACCGTACCGCCTTGCATTGGCGAATACGCACACTTTTGGGGGTCGAAATGAGACGTAAAAAAATTTCTGTTAGAAAAATAAGAAACATGGAAGTATGGTCGGAAGGAAGACTAACTTTTTAGGGGCTGCTAGGTATGTACATCCGTTCGCGGATACCATCGAGCGAGTTTTCCACCTCGGTGGCAGCCTTGGAGACGGCAGCGTGTCCGCGAACGTTCGCGCCACACGCGTTGATGATGCTCTGCCACCGTGACACTGACAGCCCTTTGATGCTCGTGATGAAGCCAGCGACTGCCGTGCCGAAGTGTTGCGACGAGAAGTCGCGGGGCTTGATGCGCTCTCCGGATCTGTATGCCTGATATGCCCGCTCGACCTGGAACACTCGAGCTCAGCCCTATGACAGTGTAGATGTGCTCGACGTACCGCGGCTGCTGTCATACCCAGAGCCCCGATCGGGAGCATCGAAGAGGGGTCCACCATTTCTTTCCCGTTCTCGTTTTTCATGATGATGAGCTGGAAAGCTTCACCTTTGATGAACGGCGTCATCGTATCGATGATGATCTTGGACTCGAGGTAACCTCTTGGTTTCTTGAGGAACAGCATAAGTATGGGGCCGGCGAAGTGCAGTGAGATACGTACAATATATTCAGGATCTTCCGGATCCAGGATACTTACACCTTGAGGTATAGGAAACTTGTAGAACGCGGGCCCATGCTCAAGCACAGCGTAGCGAGCATCCTTCTTGATCTGGTCAGTTTTGAGAGCGCCGGGGGTGTCGCTCTTGAAGTCCTCGTAATAACTGACACGTTTGAATATGTCGTCAGCACCACGGAGGCCTGCTCTCGCCATGGCCGAGCGGCGCTCGCCTATGCGACTGATAGCCTACTCGCGTGGGTGAGCAACAGGATCAGGAAGGGGATAAGTAGACAACGCACCCTGGCGCAGATGACATCCCCCCACGTCACGGTCCACCCATTTCCTGGGTACGTCTCAGCCAGTAGCGTTTGAAGGATCGCGACGATCTCTTTCCCTGGCTGCTTCGGATCCACACCTATTGACCCAATCACCATCGGATCATCGGACACGGTGAGCAAGTGGTAGAGAGCAGGGAGGAAGACACCGATCCAAGTTGGGGCGATAAACGCTGGTAAGCCTCTGACGTCGGCCGCAGACTCGGGGGTGAATGAGCTCGAGGAAGACTCGCTCTTGATCTTCGGGGTCTTGCAGCCGTCGATGACGAGCGCGGGAATTTTGGATGCCGGCTGGGTGTTGCGAGGCTTGTGTAGCTTGACTACTGGCACGACAGTGCGCATGGCTTTCGCAAGCTTGCTGGGGGTTTCCTCGGTGTCGGAGCTGACAAACTGCACGAGCTACCCAATCCGAAGGTCAGTGTCGAAGGTGAGTTAGAGATAACCACTAACCTCGTTCTGACGAGCGCGTTGAGTATTCGCAGCAAGAGCGAAGTCAGGGCGAGCGCCCACCGCGTCATCATCCTTCAAACCTCCGAGCTTCGGTGTCTCCTCCGAGTCGGGGTGTGCGGCACTTGGAGCCTTGGATGCGCCGCCGTGGGTCTTCGCCCATGCTGAAGACAAGCCAGCCTTTCTGGACGCGGCAGCAGCATTGCTGCAGAAGGTAAGGGAGTCTCAGTCCACATGCAGCATCCGAATCAGTCGGACGAACTTGTTTTGTACACCTTTCTTCTTCGCGCCCTGCTCAGACGCTTTGCTCCTCTCTGCGAGGACCCTGGTCGCTGCTTCGACTTCCTTCCGCGTCTCGCCTTTCCCCGCCTTCTTGGTCCTCTTCGGAGGGACCGGTTTCACCTGGGATGCCAAATTAGCGCGACTACAAGCTCGGGTGAAGGAAGTCTACCCTGGGTTTTTCCAGCTCTGGGGACGTGCGGTACGCATCATCGTCCTCAATTCGCTCGAAGTCCTCTTGAGTTATTGTCAAAACAGGCTCGTCCTCGTCCATGCTATCAGCGACCTGCTCGTCATCGCGATGATAAATGGCATCCTCGTCTTCTTGTGCCTGCCGCACGTCCTCCTCCGCGTCGAGAGCCGCAAGACTGTCGACAAGAGACTTACGCCTGGCTTCGCGATCTGCTACAGCCGCCGCAGCTTGAGCAGCATCTGCGTCTTTGGCTCCATTCGGGCGCTTGGGGCGAGGCTTGTCGGGGGCCGCAGAGTCGGGGTTGCGCTTGCGGTCGGGAAGTGTGCGAGGCTCAGGGAGGGCCCTAGGAGTCCGGGTCCTTTTTTTTGGAGGCGAGTTAGGCTCGAAGTCGGAGTCTTCAGCCGCCTTGCGTTTTTCAGCTGCAGCACCCCCGCGGGCACCACCTCGATCGCCACCACCGCGACCGCGACCACGACCGCGACCACTGGGTTGGTTAGCCATCTGGGAGGAGAGAGACAGATTTTTTTTCCTGTGCTTACGTGTACTTGGCGCGCTGCACGTGTCTTACCCTCAACGTCTTTTTCCACAAGTCCACTTCCTCCTTCGTCTTCTAGCACCCTTCAATGGTTCACGGTGTTGCTCATGTCTGTCCCGAGTGCCTCCGTAACTTCCTCACCCCTGGTGGCCTTCGTCGCCATCGCAATTCAAATCACCGCGAGTTTACACCAGCATCGGACGGCGAGGACGAGAACACTTTCGAGCGGGTCTTCCATCCCCTTCTAAATGGTCAGGGTCGCATTCTCTTTATGTGCATCTGCTCATACATCCTCTTAGCCCTTCCGTGCGATGCCAACGGCCAATATCTCCCACCATATGCAGCACCGGCGATACCACCAACGGCCCCGCCAGCAGATGGACAGGATCGCGCTGCATGGGCTCCCTTCAACTCGCGCGTTGAATTCGACTTCGCTCACTTCCAATTCGTCGAGCTCCAAGCATCGGAGCGGAACATTAACACGGCTCTTGATCTCTGGGCCGCATCTGTGATGGAGTTCGGCGGGACTGCACCGTGGAGGAATCCCCGAGAGCTCTATTCGACTATAGACGAGATCCAGAGCGGGGACATGCCCTGGAAGACCTACGAGATGCGATACTCCGGACCGTTACCACCTGGTGCAGCGCCGAAGTGGATGACGCAAACGTACGAGCTCTGCACTCGCAATCTCCGCGATGTACTCCATCACCAGCTCAAAAGCCCTGACTTCAAGGGCTTCGTCGACATGGTCCCGTACCGGCAATTCAATCACGCTGGCCATCGGGTATGGTCCAATCTAATGTCGGGTGATTGGGCCTGGAAGCAGGCGGTGTGTCTGTTTCTCTTTCTTTATTTAGTCCATGCATTGATATCACCGATTAGGATCTCATTGCCGCAGACCCCGCCAACCATGGCTGCGCGTTTGTTCCAGTTGTTGGTGGAAACGACAAGACAACAGTGTCCGTCGCCACGGGGCACCAAGAATACCATCCGGTGTATGCCTCTCCGGGAGTTTTGACGGGTCCCGCACGTCGGGCGCATGGTAAGGGTGTGCTGCCCATCGCATTCTTGGCTATTCCTAAGAGTATGTGGTCCTTGTCCCAGTCATCGCGACTTTTACTTATTCGCAATCCCAGCGAGCAAGAAGCATCGTACCAAGCCCGCGTATCAAAAATTCTGTCGCCAGATGTACCATGCAAGCCTCGCGCTCATCTACCGGCCGCTCAAGGCATTTATGGACAGCCCAGAGGTCGTACAATGTCCCGATGGGCATCTCCGTCGTGTCATCTACGGGATCGGTCCGTATATCGCGGACTATCCGGAGCAGGTCTGGCTCGCTGCAATTGTTCAGAACTGGTGCCCCAAGTAAGCCGTCCTTCTATGCATCTCCACAGCACGGCCCCTCATTCCTCTCAAAGATGCGAGGCTTTGCCTGATCACCTTGATGCGGAAGGCACATCAGCAAAATGTTTTCGGTCTGGCGGCGGTCTGGCAGGGGTCTGGCACGTCTGGCGCCAGACCCGCCAGACCTTCCAGACCGCCAGAATATCATCTGGCGCCATAATGACCTGCACTGGAGCAGAATGTCAAATCTGGTGCCAGAAATTGAAATGGAGGCAGTATTTTATTATCTCTGGCCCCTTTGCTCCTCACGTTCAGACAGAAAGAAAGGATAAAAAAATGGATTGCACTATAATACAGACATACAGTCTAAGTACACTACAATGAGGACTCGGCCCCAGCACCTATTGGGCGTCCTACAACTGCTAGAGCACCGACACATGCACCACATGCGCATCGGGAGACATGCACATGTGCCGACGTGCACATCGCTACATACACCCTAGTGCCTGGCGACTCGGCGTCGTGGCATGTCCCTTTCCTGGAGCATCAGCCCGAATAGCGAAAACATGCGTACTGATGTACGTACCATCCCGAATAGGTCCCACCATCGCAGCTTCGAATCGGAAACAGGTCGCGTGGCCCACACGAAGTGCACGGGGCCGAGCGGATAATAAACGGAATCTTGAGGGGGCTTGAGATCGACGTACGAGGCAGGTAGCTTGATGTAGGCGGCTTGAGACCGGACACTTGGGCAGCAGCTTGAGCAAAGAGGCTTGAGGACGCTTGAAGACACTTGAGGCTTGAGGAAACAGTTCGTGGCACAGTGTAAGGGCTTGCATGAATGGCTAGCGACAGCGAGTCTTGGCGTTTTGCGTGAATTCAGGGCCAAATTTTGGAGAAACGACTTGAATGGGCTTGAAAAGGGTTCGAGGAGCGGCGCCGGCTGTTCCAGTGGATAGGGAGAACGGGGTATGCCATGGAGAGAGGCGGAAGATGGGAAAGAGAGAGAGAGATGCGACGTGGCACCGCATCAACCAACCACATCCATCAATCACGCCATTGATGGATCGGAGTTTGAATGACTTGCGAAAGAATTTCTTCGGTTCCAGTTGGGTTCCAGGCTTCGTTTTCTCTTCACCTTCCCTCATAGCAAAGGTCTACACGACTAGGATGCAAAAGGCTCTCATGAACATAGATTCAGCAAACCGGGGCCCATATAAATTTAGCCGATCCAAGGCACCGCCACATCCCAGACCGCCACACCGGTGCCAGAC
This sequence comes from Mycena albidolilacea, assembly GCA_029282495.1. Lineage (NCBI taxonomy): Eukaryota > Fungi > Basidiomycota > Agaricomycetes > Agaricales > Mycenaceae > Mycena > Mycena albidolilacea. The sequence goes on from JARIHO010000071.1 coordinate 101,689, forward strand.
CGCCACACGCGCCAGACGCTGAACATTTTGCTGATGCATTCGACTCCGCACCCGCACCAAGACCGAAGCACTCATCAGGTGTTTCGACCCGGGGATCCTCTGGGACGACTACGGCGTCCGTGCAGACATTGTGGTATGTTATTCATTTTCACTCGATACCACGCTGATCGCATTTTACCTACATAGCCCTTCACCAATGATTTCCCGCGCGCAGATATCCACGAGCTTCTGTCGTCCGACCTGCTCCATCAAGTCATCAAGGGGACATTCAAGGACCACATCGTCTCCTGGATAAACGAGTACCTGCATCTAATCCATGGCGAGAAGCGCGCATTGGAGATAATCCAGGATATTGATCGGCGGTGCGTGAATTCACTTATATTTTGCAGGCGCTGCTTCAGATATTGATATCTTGGAAGGATCTCGGCAGTTCCCGAATTCCCGGGCCTTCGTAGGTTCCCCGATGGACGTGATTTCAGCCAGTGGACTGGAGATGATTCCAAGGCGCTCATGAAGGTTTGTCCATGTTTGTTATCGACCCGATTCGGAAATCTGACCCAATCACTTGTGAAGATATACCTCGCCGCAGTCGCCGGCTACCTCCCTTCGGGCATGGTCAAGGCCCTGTCCTCGTTCATGGACTTCTGCTACCTAGTCCGCCGGAACGCTATCTCCGCCCCCGACCTCACCGGCATCAAGAATGCTCTCGACACCTTTCACCACCACCGTCAAATTTTCATTGACTGCGGTGTTCGTATCGACATTTCCCTTCCACGGCAACACTCCCTCGTCCACTACCCTCGCTTTATTCGCCTCTTCGGGTCTCCCAATGGCCTTTGCTCCTCAATCACCGAGTCGAAGCATATCAAGGCCGTCAAAGAGCCATGGCGCCGCTCGAGCCGCTTCAATGCATTGTCACAGATGCTTGTTACGCTGCAGCGTCTCGACAAGATGGCAGCCCACAAGTCTGAACTGGCTGCGCGCGGAATGACGATCGGCACCACATCGTCATACACTGCAAGTGTTTTAGCCGGAAATCAGCCTCAAGTAGCCGCCGCCGCCGCCGCCGCTGCACTTGATGACGATGAAGACGACGATGGAATGGTTCACGGTCCGAAGTCCTTGTCCGACATCAAGCTAGCTCCCACCTCTCGTATGTACTTCTCGCTGTGCACGCATCGGTTTGCGGTACTCATATACTACCTTTCAGAGCGAGGATACCCCAAATCGCTTGATGCGCTGGCTGTCCACATCAACCAGCCCCGTCTCCCAGAACTCCTACGACGCTTCTTGTACGAGGTGCTCAATGGTCCGCTTGCGGACGATGCACTTCCCGTCCCTCTCGATGCATGCCCTGTATTTGCGGGAAAGGTCGCCGTTCATCATTCAGCAATTGCGCACTTCTATGCTCCAAGCGATCTCGGTGGCGCGGGCGGCATGTATCGGGAGCGTATCCGGTCAAATCCCAATTGGCATGGGTATGCTCGTCGCGACACTGTCCTGGTCGATGTAGGGGCCCCGATCATGCGCGGCATTGTCATCGGCCGCGTGCAGCTGTTCTTCTCCTTCGACTTTGGCGACAAACTGTTCGAGTGCGCCCTGGTCAACTGGCTCGTTCCGGTCGGGAATGCACCTGATCCGGATACGGGGATGTGGGTTGTTGAGCTGGAGCGGGAGCGTGGGGTTCCGTCGCTGGCCGTCATCGATGTTGATAGCATTGCACGCGCTTCGCACCTGATTGGTGTGTATGGGACAGCGGCGCTCCCCGAGGACTTTCATTTTTCGGACGCTCTGGATGCTTTTAATACTTATTTTGTCAATCCGTATGCAGATCATCATATGTACGAGTTTCTGAAGTAGTTTGTGATGTGACATGTGGATTTAGTCAATCATTACTTCGAGAGCTTGCGAACTTGCAGCTTGTCCGAGCTTGTGAGCTTGTTGACAAGCCCACAAGCCCAAACAAGCCGCAAGCTAATTGTCAAAAGGCTGATGTTCTACTCCTCCTATCGACCCCTTTTACGTTTGACGTACCTACGCGATCCATATCACTTTTATCCCTAACTCGAACCAAACCCCGGGTAAAACCCCCTTCTTCAGCGGGAAGAAGAGTGAGGAAGAGGAAGAGGAATTTGTGGATCGAAGATAGGGTGGATGGAAGGAATGGAGTCTGTCTGCAAAGGATATAACAACCCACGCACCTAGTCTCTCGCAGACAGACGCTTCAATACGATCTGAACTCGTACCTCGTTGTATTGAAGTCTGTTATTAAGCGCGGGGGTCCGATCAGGGTAAAATCTTGTTACATAATCTGCACAGCCACACCATCGCTCTTCGATGTTTTGTGCCTATAGAATCAATATTCTAACCGGATTTTTGCGTAGATACATCCATGGAGGTACTCTGAATGTTTCTATGTGGTCAAAAATTTTTATACCATGTAGAACGGAAGTGGTAGAAGTGAGCAAATATCCCATATGACTGCGTGCTCTGTGGAAGTATGAGCCTTAAACGGCGCTCTAAAAAACCAAATAAATTCCACAAGGTTTTTGAACGGCAACTGAGTCCTTTTGAGTGGTTTAAATGTGCAGAAAATACTCATGGTTGACACAGTTAGAGGTTCAAGATTCTGTGGCTGTGCACATTATGTAACAAGCTCCTAACCTGATCGGACCCCGCCGCTTAACAACAGACTACCACGCACCGTGTGCGCTTTAGGTAATGCGGACGTGGAGCCTTGCTCTGTGTTGATGCGAATGTGGTGCAGCCTAGGAAGTCGTGATATCGAATTTGCAAAGTGGGTGGAAGGATGGGTTCCTTGGCTTCAAAGGAATATCGGACCGCCAAGTTCCAGCTCCTCGGTGTCAGGCTACGAGTGTGATCTCCGATTTTCATCTGCCAGAGAGAAGAGCTGGGAAGATGGGCCTGGGAGATGGGCATTGGTGATTCGTTCTGTAATACAGCTGGGGTATACCACCAAATTCCAGCATTGCAACTCGAAGACAAGAAAAACTCAAGGGGAATTAAGCTGAAATAAACACCAGACCGTAGAGACGGGTCGCATGCAGTGCAGCCCCGCGGTAGCGTGCTCGTAGTACACTGTAACACGAGCTCACGGAAAATGCCAGATCGCGAATGCTGGATTGGAGTCTTGGACAATTGTGCTCAAGGGGAGATACAAGGGTTCAAAAACAAGGGGGAAAGCTACTGGGATCATTCTTCCGGCAGAGGCGACAGAATTTGAGGAGAATGAACAGAGGGTGAGAGAGAAGCAAGGGAGAAGAGATCGGCGGGTCCGATCAACCCGCTGTTTGGCTCTGATCATCATGATTTGATCATGATTGGCAACAGCTGGTGTCTCCGAGGCACGTCTTCTGCTCCTCTCAAGCTCCTCTCCCGTCTGCTCTCCGTCAAATTCTACGCAAGTATGCCGTGCGAAAACTGGAAGAACATGTCTGAGCTGCCGCTGACTTCCACATGGTGCAAGAATATTAATCTCAAGTTTCCGGGCTCAATCTAAGTGGTCTCTGAGTCGATCCACTCCTATGATCACCAGCCCTCTGCTGCGTACGGCGACACGCCCCTAACAGAGATCTTCTTCCCCATGAGTTTGCCCTTCAGGTACGGTTAAATGCCGGCGCCTTTATTGCTCTTATTTTGTAATTGACAGCGTACAGCAGAACCTCGATCTCAGCCCACACCTTAGCGCTGAGTTTGCGAGTGCAGCGCCACTGCGACAATGCGCTCGCCGTTGCTAAGTACGACTCTTCATTGCGCTTGGTTATGCTCCCCAATTCAAATTCTGACTGTGTGTCGTAGATACCTCGAGGCAAATCTCAAGGTTAGTACCTGGGCTTCCATTGCACCAACTTGTGCTCAAGACGCTGCGCAAGGACACATTCGGCGGCATGCTGACGTTCCATGTTGAGGGCGGCTTTGAGCAGATGAAAACGGTCATCAACAACCTCAAGCTGGCGTCGCACCTCGCAAACCTCGGTGCGTTTCGCTCTTGTGGTTTAAAACCTCTTCGAAAAACATGACTCATTCATGTTCACCGTTAGGCGATGCCAAGATCCTGGTCATCGCTCCCTTCATCACTGTCCAGAGCCAGCTTACACCCCAAGAGCGGGAGCTCACCGGTGTGACTGACGACACGATCCGGGTGCGTGCACATATTTTTTTATGCACTGATGGGTACGCTGGCACTAACTATCAGCATGATCTTCCTCAGTACTCCGTTGGAATCAAAGGCGCCGCCAACATCATCGAGCCCATTCACAATTCACAAACAGGAATGCGAAACTGGCGGCTCGTCTTGTGCGTCATCCACGTTTCACTCGCGGAATTTGGCGGCGGAAATGGGGCTACGGCCTTGATTGTTTACCTCACTACTGTGCAACTTGAATACACGCCTCAAGAGGTGAGGGTTTCTACTATCCGCCTATGAATGAAATCTGAAACTTGCTTTGTAGACTGGCTACGCGCTAACGACACTGAACCTGGTTGGTGTGGCCATTTTGACAATCGTTATCCCGTACTCTGTCCGGTACTTGCGCCCCCGCTATACACGCTGGTACTCTACGCTCGCATCATCGGCTGACGAGTCGGACCTCTCTCGGGCGCAATTATGCGTTTTCCAAAGATGCAGACTAGAGATGTAAAAAATCAAACACTCAGATTCAGTCATTCGTAAAATTTTCATGCATGCCTGTGTGTTTGGAGATGCTGTGGAGATGCCGGAGTATTATGGCAACAGTTTCAGTTGCGACAGATGGCTCCGTAGTTTTATGGAACTTTTTGAGAGTCCCTGTGACTACCCACCTCTTTTTCTAAAACAAATATTTGGTTGATCCACCAGCTGTGCAACGACGCTGCTCCATTGAATTTTTTTTCAAATAGCAAAGGTGGGTTCCTTTCATTTTCCTGCTTCGTTCTCCGGTCTCTCTACCATATCCCTCTCTGATGTTATTTCTCTCTTCAGTTGTTCTTGAAAGTCCCGTAGATCTCAGAATGCTCCAATTGGGTGGTGGTTGGCCGCAGGCACCGGTGATTGTCATGAGGGAAAATAGGCCTAGTCAATCAGTATCACATAAAAATAAAATAAAATGAGTCCCGCCGTGCAAAGCATCGGCCTCCAATCGGCCTCACACCAAGTGGGAGCACTGACTATCTCAGATCTCGCATATGCACTTATCTCGGACACGCAGTGCGAGTTCAAGTGGATGACGGGTTGGGATGGATCATACCCCAGTGTATCTCACTGCGGGCATATGCCATGGCCATGGTTCATGGCATAGGTGCGACACTTGCCATGGCATTTGCCATGGCATTGCATTTGCACGTCTAAAAGAACAAAGGGCAAGCCACAAGGCAACAAAAGAGATCAAAATTCACACATCGGATCTTTCGGCGACATCGGGCAAGTTGTTTCAAACTTGAGTGGATGGGAAATGGAGTGCGATGCTCGAAAACATGCCACAAGAAAGCACAGGTAGACATTAAGTCAAGGTAGAGTAAAGCATGAACTGGTATATTATTCTTTTCTCAAGATCAAAGAGGATGGATGGCCTTTCGGCTTCGATCCATCTGAAGAAATAGAAACCGCGCGAGGTTAAATTAGACCGTTTTATAGGCCCCGGCGACGACGTCGGAAGTTCCCTTTTCTGTGACCGGATCTCAGACCTTTCCCACTCTGCATCCATGACTCAAAAATTATCTTGCATAAACTTGTTAAATAGATGGATCTGAATGACCAGAGAATGATCGCTAAACAGCTCAAGATCAGGCCAGGGAACAGGTGTGTAGATTCTACCCATCGTGAGACCTGGACCCAAAATGGAGGTAATACTCACGAGAATCGTATAACAGGGTCCTTAGGCTCTTGCATTTGTCTGGGTACAACTTCCTTGGATGTGTTTTCGGGGGTTCCGAGGCGTTCCGTCACTCGAGATCCGGCAGATCCTGATTACAAACACGCCGGGCGTCAAAAAACTGTGCCAGTTAGCCGGCGGCAACAGCCGAGCGAACGCCATGGCAAATGCCATGGCAAGTGTCGGACATAGGCCAATGAACCCACGGTCATGGCCCTTGCCCCCAGTGTCTCGCCACACGTTCTGCGACACGAAGGCAATTCGTGCACGATGTACAGCTACTGTAGATGGCAGCCAGAGACTCGACAGCTAATCGTGTTGACTGACTTTAGAACTTCGTGTAAAGACCTGAAAAGCTGTTACGTCCAACGCCTCCCCCCACGCCCATGGATGAAAACTCCCCCACCGATGCTCGCTGACAGTAGTGCCTCCCTGGCAGCCAACTGGTATGTACAGTGGCACTGTGCAGCGGCCATAGATCGCAGCCAGAGGTCCAACAGCCGATCCTGTTGTTTTAGAACTCTATGTGAAAGCGGTTCGACCGGCGTTTAACATCGTGTTCTCCATCCCACGAAGAAAGACTCCCCTCAGATGCACACTGACGGTGATGCCCGTCGTCGCAATCAAACGGAATGTGCTACAGAGGTACGCACCGGCGACTCGTGCGTTGCCTGGTGCTTATTTGGCAATCAAACGATATGTGCAATTGCACTGTCCAGCGTAGTGCTGGCCAAAAATATGATACGGAAAAATATATTTTGAATATATTCAAATATATAGGAATACGATACGACCCCGGGATGACCGTCTGAATATGAATACAAGTCAATATGAATACGATACCATATGAATATAATACGATATGGGGCCGGGTGTATTCAGATATATTTGAATACAGTGACCCACCTGAAGTTCCGATCTCGGCCATCAGAAACCATCATCTTTCGCTCTCGGGAGTCTGGGCAGTCTTTCGCCTAGGCTCCCCGGCGGATCAGGCTGCTGCATAGTAGTGGACTCTGAATCACATCACCTGGTGTAAGCATGTCCGTTGAGCATCCTTTTTCGAGTGTGAAGCACACGCTATCGGACGCCTGGTCATCCATGACTGCGGAGACGGCGTCCGTGGATATTGTTACCAAGGAATGGTTGAAGTCGGGGCTTGGCCAGGGCGTCAACTACATGGATTTCATCAAGATTCACGACTAAATATGTTTAGATATATTCAAAATATCTTCATATTTGGCCAGCACTAGGACTCCAGCGTGGATAGATCGCAGCTAGAGGCCCAACACCTGATCCTTTTGTTTTAGAACTTTGTATAGAAGCTAGAAAAGCTGTTATACCCAGCGCTTAACCGCTCGTCTCCTCCGAAGATTCCCCTCCGACATGCACTGATAGTGATGCCCTTCTTCGCCAAACGATATGTACTACAATTGCGCCAGTGCAGCGGTAGATCGTGGCCAGAGTGACCTAACAGCCAATATATTTTGTTTTAGAACTTATCATAAATCCTAGGAAAGCCAAAGTCTCTCGTAGACATACACTTCAAGAGGAGGAGCTCGTACCTCGGTTGTTGAGGAAAAGCTGTTATGTCCGGCGCTTAACCTCTTGTTCCCTCCCACACTTCCACACCCCATCGCCATAAGGGATCAAATCGAATACACAATTGACCGGCGACAGACCGCAGCCAGAGGCCCAACAGGTGATCATATTATTCTAGTCTTCTGGAACTTCGTCTAAAAGCGAGAGAAGCTGTCATATCCTGCGTTTAATTTCTCGTCTCAGCCCGCGCCCAATGAACGAAGACTTCCACTCCCCATCAACATCGACAGCAACTATGGGTGTTTCGGCGCCGTGGGTCACATCTACATCGGACGGACAGATCCCGTCTGACGGGTTTAACGCAGATACACCGGTGCCTTCTTTCCGCGCTCGCGGAACTTGTATATCGCTGGCGGGGTGTTTACGAGCAAGGTGACGAACATCCATAACTGCCCTCCGGCTGTTCCTCGTGGTGCGCCTTGCCGTGTGTGGCAATGCAAAAATCAATTATTTTTTTTCACGCAGATTTTCGAAGGATCCCTTTGGGGGACCTCGATTTGCACCACGAGATCCGGTTCGGGTGTGGCTCCGATACCGCATATCGCCGACATTACGAAGGTTCCGTGCGGAAGCTCTACTCTGCCCGAATTCATGGCTGTAACGCAAATTTGACGGCGGCCGTGTATCAGGGAGAGACGGCTGAGAAGGTGTGGCTACCCTACTCCTTCAACTTCTCTTTACTGACTGACGCCGTCCAAGGATTTACGGGACACCGTCCTGAAACATTCTTGGCTTCGGTGCGAAACTGTTCAAAACCTTGGATCTTGGGATCGTTGATATATTTGCTACAGCCATCCCAATATTGTTCAGCTGTTTGGCACCGTGAACACGTTTGGGATCTATGCCGCGGTTTATCACGATGGTGTGTAGTACACAGATTTCGTGTAGATATAACCTTTAAATTCCAGAAACCCGAGAGATCTGGTGCCTGCCGAACAAATGCTGCAGCATGATCGCCAATCCCACCTACGAACTGTTCTTCTCTGGCGGTATATGGTAGGTCGTCTTGTGCGTTTGACTTACCGCTGTTTTTAATGTTAATTTCCCCTGCAGGACGCGGAATTCAAGGCAAGTCTCCAGAGTAAATGTATGTCGGGTCATTCAGTCTCATTCATAGGATGCCCGTGATTATCTCCGAGTTGTTATTTGCTGGGCTCCGGTGAGTGAGCAGATCCAGACCCTAGCATAGTTTTCATTCCTGGTTTTAGAACTCCTGGGATTGTACGATCTGGATACGATCTTCAACAAGCCGAGTCGTTATTGAACTCACCCCTTCGTCCCATGAGCTCAACATTTTCCAAAGTGAACGATCTGAGTTTCTTCTATCTCCTATGGAGCCACACCCCGACTCTGAGATCATTGCTTCACTGTCCATATCGGACTATCATCTCATTTGCAGCCACCATCTACGAAACGATCGAATTTTCTCACTTTCTACCCATAATTTCATTGCACCAGGAGCGATATACTGGTGCCCCCGGGGATCTCCATTCGATGACGCGGTTGAAATCGCTTGCTTCCCCGGAGGCGATATTTCAGGGTGGCATAATAGTCGGCCGGGAGCGGGGCATCCTTTGGTCCCTGGGACGAATGGTTGGACTCGGTGAGCGCGTCGCTCTTGTGGATTTCCCATCCTGACAATAATTCCTCCTTTGAGTTTTAACTCCTGTGATGCTGTGGGTCAGCATCTCAAGTGTTTGATTATGTCACGCTCCTTCGACAACCGCACATGGTGGTGTGCTCAGGCTAACCACATTTTCAATTGTCTCGGTAGCACCTCAGAGTATGAGGAGTACGGTATGTCTCGGTTTACGAGCATAAACCATGTGCGCTCATCTAATCTGGATTAGTCCTCGTAGATAGAGTCACCGACCACATAAAGGTTTCCGGATCCAAAGAAAACATTCCCTCCGGTTATCTGTTTCTATGTTCCTTCATGGACCTCCGTGCGGAAACCAGTCTCATCCCATTTGAAGTCCCAGATTGGGCAGCGTACTGATCGTTGGACCCAACCGGAGTCCAGCGTCTCAACACAGGCGAGGCCGAGCGTCTCGGATTCCCTTCACTCACCTTCAAAAGGGAAATTTCCGGATTCTCCTGGGATAGAAACGTCTACGCCGGGCTGCGACAATATCATGAAGCCAAAGGCTTTGATCCTGACACCCAGGAGCTCGCGCGACATCTTGGATTTCCGCTGTACAAGCTTTCCAGCGGACTTGATCCCTCGTTTTCGAACAGTGAGTGAGACTGTGACGACTCTCATGTTTAATTTCATCCGACACTGATTAATCGTTCTCTGATTATGGTTTGTGCTGCTTTTGCAGTTACCGAAAGAACGGCCGACACTGAAGATTCGATACGTGTGGGCTTTGACATTGCCGAAATATCTCGGCTCTCTCGTAGCTGGACACCGTTGATGCCAGTTATATTCGGCCGCGGGCTTATCATCGCCCTTGCACTCTTAACCTTGTACAAGACAACGATGTTAAATGCTCGGTCCGTCCACTGGGATTGAATGCAGACGGAGAGGTGTGTCATACATCTGCCCCACATCATTAACCATGTGCATCAACCTCGTAATATCATGAATCGGATTAATAGTGTACCGGTATTGTTGCAATTTATTATGATCCAAACACGCACCAAACCCGCGCTACGATGCTCCAACAAAAAGAAGAGGAAAAACAGGACGCACCGCTTTACTCAGCGCATGGTGAACAAACCACACGCGACATGAATCGAACCCGCCATTCCCGAGGAACCTCTGTGACAGGATAAAGAGGAAAGCAATGCATTCGCACCTCAGAAGTCAATATTTCTCGAAGACTAATATGCGGGGGACGGACAGGGTGGCGGTGAAGGTCACAAGTACTAAGTATATACTATACAGGCGAGAGAAAAGATTGAGTGACCTACCGCGCTCTCATCATAATTACGGATAGTTGGTAAGTCGAGCTGAGCCAAAGAAGGCAATAACACAAGTAAGTACAATGGAGCAGATGAGCGCAAAGAAAAACTTGAAGAAAAAAGGCGCTGACCGTGAGATGGAAGTTTAGCGGGCAAGGCAGAGTCATTGCGGAGGAGTGGAAAGGCTGCAGTAACCAGGGGCCAAGCGCAATGATGGCAGGAAGAGAAAAAGAGTGTCGGAGTTGGTGGGATTACGGGATGTTGATGTGGCTGTGTGCCGATCTCCTGCGGCAAGGAGCCCTCGGCTGCTCTCTCGGGTACATCCTCTTCCAAGGGTGCACCGGAATTTAATTTTTTGACATGTGGTCGAAATGTGATAGGCAGTGGTCCCAAAACACTGAAAAACCACACCTACAAATATTTGGAACACTGACTGGACCAGTAAGTGAAAAAGCAATCACACCTTTTATGGTAACTCCGCTACCATATAAGGCAAGTCACGTGATAGTTAGTCCGTCCTCGGCCGATTGTTTTTTCTGAAAGTTGTCCAGAATTGCCAGATGTGTTCGAAAAAAAATTCAGAAAAAAACTTAATATTTCTGGGTAAAGAATGCCTTGTATCTCAAGAACGGCAAGACTTTTGAACTTTTGGTATTCATATTCGGACTCCTGGGGGAATTTAGAGCCAAAATCAAACCTGGGTCAAAAAATTTAATTCCGGCACCCCCTTGTCCTCTTCATGATGCTCGGCGAGATGGAGAGATGTTCAAGGTGCGTTGCCTGCGCTGCGTCTGCTCTGCTAATTGACGCTACATGACCCTTTCGGACGGCGCCCACTTACACGCTGCTGCTCGACACGGCGCCGCTGCCTTGCTGTGATGAGCCGGCTCGGATATGCCCCCAGCTCGGGCTCGGTTTTGCACGCGCACACGCCAGCCAGCATCACCCCCGACTCGTCACTCGTGCATTCGCACGTCAACAGCGACAACCCATCTCCCATCCCTTCCCTCTCTCCCTCACTGTATTTCTCTTTCCCCCTGCCATGCGAACATCACCCCCAAATTAGCCTTCAAGCTTTCCAGCTAGCCTCAATTTGACGGACTATGAGGGAGACGGGGCCAGTCTAAGGTGCGTTGCACATGTCTTACCCGCGCCGAGTCTGCCAGTTCACGCTACCCCCTTGCGCGCCAGTTACTTCCCTACTGACCGAAACGCACAGCGATGCCCCCGTGCGCGCGACTTCGCTCCCTTTCCTCCCTCGCTCTCTTTCACTGCCGCGCCCGCATCCACACAAAGACGACGACCGTACGCGTACGGGTGGGGAGCAGAGCCAGAATTGGGTTGAGTGAGGGTGGATCGGAGCGCGAGATACGATACGATGTCAAGTACTTGGTTTCTGTTTTATATCGAAGCACCTCCTTGATCCCGCAGGTCAACCTCCCTCCCTTCATCCTCAGTGTCGACTGCCTCTCTCCCGCCTTCCCTCCCTCCCCATCTGCCCGTCCGCCGTTTCTTCATTTTTCTGGCTCCCCACTTCCCGGGCTCCATTCTCTCCTCCTCAGCTACTGCCTTCCAGCACACGGAGGCTCTCCTACTGAAATGTACTGGTCCAAACACGCCTCTCCACGAGACCGATTCCTCCGCAATGCCTCCCTTCGGCGCATCCTGTGCCCGGTTTGCTGCAGCTGACAATTGATAAGGTACCCTGCGGACTCTGACTGGCACTTTGCTCTCGATTCGATGGCGTTCTGCCTTGTGTTCCCACTGTGGCACTCATCAGAAACAGCCGAAAATGGAGCACGATCGACATCTGCTTGCAGAAGACTTTCAACCAGCTCGTCGTGCTCTCTCAATTCGCGGCGCTCTGAATGTTCGAATATCTGACTCGTCGTTCCACTACGGTCGAATATCAATCTTCAGCGGCGGTTGCTGCGATCGCGATTGTACTGCTCCTCCAGCAAAACTAATGTTCAGACCCAACCACCTGGTCTCCACGTACCGCTCCATCCAGAACTTAGGTGGGTACCATTTTGGACTGTAGCGCTGTATTTACCCACCCCATTCATACCCGTACTTACTATTTCTCCAGGGACTATGCGAGCCGATCACTCTTTTACATGTTGGGATGCGCTACTATTGCCCAGCGGCCACCGCCCAATCTTTCCACAGTCTGATTATCTCCGAGCGCCCATGAATGCCCAATTTGATTCCTTCCGTTCTCAGCTTCCCGTCTAAAGAAGCTTGCAAGTGATATCTATTTCCCTAAATCTCAATACGCGGTTCCACCTTATGCCCCTTTGGCCGAACGAACATAGTCAAGGCCTGGAACAGCGTCAAGCAACGGTATGTCATCGAGGATATACCTCGGCCGAGCTTCACCAGCATCGAGTGAGCCCTTGTCGAATCTGTTCTCCTCCTCCGGATTTCTATGCCCTGCATGTTCATGACCGCCAGCAAGGAGCATTTGCGGAGATGGAGCTGCGGCCGATTGCTGCGAGTCGTTCGCATTTTCCCCTTGCCTAGATGCCTGAGGATCCTCCCCCAGATCCACGAGGCGCTCGCGGATGAAAGCTACAATCCCGGCGTTTTGAGAGCCGGGGAGACCACCCTCCGTATGTATGGCCGGGAAGTCCTCGTGCCATCTGCGGACAAGGGCGTGGCGCTGGAATATGTGCACCACACCCAGCGCGGAAAGCGATCTCCGGCCTGTTAATTTTTTTTAGCTCGTAGACGAAGAGATGTAGGATAGAACTTACCGAATGCGAAATAAATGACATTGGCCCCGAACAACAGCGCAAATGTACCGTTGACGAAGGTCCAGAAACCACCGAGGGTTGCGATGCCTGAAAGTGGAGATGCATCCGCCATGTCTTGGAAGAATTTGATGGGACGCGGAGTCGGTTGGCGCAGGATCAACATTGCAGTATCGGCTCCAGGTGTCGCGGCGGTCGATGGATCTTGTTGTAATGCGTGAATTTCAGGACAGTAACTGAATGACTATGGTTGTTTAGAGCAAAACCGGTTAAGAAATAAAGGCTCTCGACGTACCGATGCGATGCCTGGCCGAGAAACCGATTGCCGTATAGACCAGATCAGATGCCCAAAAAGTCGGGAGCCAGGCAGAAGAGGAATCCCCATGCTCCAAATACTACATCCCCCGGACTCGTTGAGGTCAAACACACATAAGGGGAGCACATTGATTTCGATCACCCCAGGATCGAAAACGATCGAAAGAGATATGTTGGAAATATCTGACCAGCTATAGGGACCTAGTGATGCCGTGGTGAGCAAGAGTGTTTCACCATGCATTCAGCTCACATATATATGGACCGTCGGAATCGTAACCGGAATTTGGACAGTCAACTGTTTTGTTCGAGTCACTGAGCGGGGTGGCGTTTACTTGCACTTTGTTGAAACAGGAGTAACAGGTAGGAACAGAATACTAGGGACGTAATTTAATCACCCCCACCAAGAGCAATTTTACTTACAAGACTTAGGACCGCATGTCCCGGGAGCGTTCCTGTTCCGAATCCGTAGTCCGCCACCATCGTTCTCGTGGAAACCACTGAATTTAGAGGCATGATTATCGTGGCATAAATCCCGAATGCAGGAACGCCCATTCCAATGGCGCTAAGGACAAAAGCCCGTGCAAAGATTATGTATTTTGACTCTCCCCTTTCAAAAGATAGTCAGAATATTACTTTACACACTTGTTCTTACGGCGTACCTCACTAGTGGCCGCGCCAGAGATCGATTGAGCAGAATGGTTAGGATGGTATATGATGGTTTCGACTCTGCACAGTATCCCAGGAAAGCGAGACGCTGCATCAAAATTCCTTCCTTGGTTTTGATGACAGTGGCAATACGGAACAGAAGTGAAAGGGATAGCAGAATCAACGGTGCTAATGGCAATAATTCGAACGCAATGAAGCAGCACCCTGCTCTGGGATCAGATCAAATCCGAACTGAGGAGCTGAACCACTTACCGGCCATTTCGATCACAACCACCACTAAATCGAGCAAAGCCAGACAGCGCATCCGCCATTTAAATATTCTATGTAACACTGATTAGCAGCAATCGAGTCCCGTAAACGGAGTACAGACGCAAGGATATGATGGACGCATATACCGATACCACCCAAGAATATATATGAATATGGGGTAATACCCCGCCTGTATAGGCCCGTTCCGTTGACAACCACGACTGAAATAGTGGCAACCAGGAGAAGACGCAGAGTATACACTCTGAGGACGGGGTGGAAAAGGAAGGTCGTTCGAATCATCGTCAAGTGCGAACAGCCGTGGCGACGCATCCCTACATATATGCTCGAAATGTCACGAGAAGCTGTGCGTGGATAAAACGGCAGCAATAGGAATCTGTCAGGATGGGGACGGCTTACTTGGCGGGTAGTAAGCTCACGGAGCGTACGCCTCAGATCCTGGTGGGATGCAACCTCCGGTATCACCTTTCAAACGCGATTCAGTCATGATCAGACGTGTATTGAATGGCCAGTATTCCAGCTGTTTCCGCAAAGCTTGACACTCACTCTTTTTTTTCGCTTGTTTTTATGCCCACAACCAACTTTTGATGGAGTGCTAAGGATCTGATTTAGGATTCCAATCATGTGGTGCGCTTGCCGTCGGCAATGCGCTCGCTGCCGGTCGCAGCCTGCCTCAAAACTCACACCGCAGGTTCCTCAATTTAGTGGGCATTTAAGTTAGCTACGCTTCCTAAAGTATCCTAATACATATAAATATGCCATAAACCCAATTTTATATATGGGATTTATGGCTTGACTAAATCTAATCACTAATCTAATAGGGGACTTCACGGTAGGCAATATTTTCGGGTTTGTGAATAAAAATATTTGAGTGATGGGACGATTATTTTCCCGAACAAAAAATAATCCACAAACGAGATTTAATCTCGTTTGTGGAATAAAACAACTGTTTGTGAATTTATTCGTGTGAAACACACCATCTCCGCTACAAGCGGCCCCAGCATACGCAGCAGCTCCCTAGACATCACCCCCTCCTCCGTATCCTCGTACGACAGCTCCCCGCCCGTGCTGCTGCCGGGGCGCCTCTCAGAGGACAGCGGCAACCGCATCCAGCGCTTCTCTTTCCTCAGCGCCATTGCCACCGGCGCCAACTCCTTCCTCAATCCCGCCCCGCAGCCCACCCCCGCCGCACCCGAGGCGGCCTTCCCCATAATCCTTGTGTGCCTCGCCGCTGCCGTGCCGCTCCTCTCCTCCGTGACCGTGTGCATTGCGCCACCCACGCTCATCGCGGCCCTCGCCGCCAAGGAGGCCTTGCACCTGGGCTGCTGGCTGCGCAGTGATGAGAAGGTCGGGCTGGGGAGAATCCTCGGGTGGAGCCAGCAGGAGTGGGACGGAGGAAGGGAGGTGAGAAGGGTGATGGTGGGGACACATGCCTACTTGCCGAGAACAATAAAAATATATTCAGAATGACACAAACGGGGTGATCATGCATTTATTCCACAAATGAAATATTTATTCATCCCATCACCTGAATATATTTATTCACAAACAAGAAAATAGGCCCTACCGTGAAGTCCCCTAATCTATCAGAATACAAATAAATGTCCACTAAACTCCAAGTATCATTACACCTTTTGCCGAAAGGGAAATGCAATACAAAAAATGGAGAATAAATCATGTTGAAATGAGTTGTGAAACGAAAGATATAAGGGCAGTCTATATGCTTGTCTATACTTCAGATTTTGAATTGAGTTTAAAGGAAGATTAAATGAGTTGTATAGATTCCCATTTAAAAGTGTATTAAACTGGATATTAAACTTCAGGTTTCAGACACCTTTAAACACATCTGCAGATGGTCTGCAGATGGTCTGCAGATCATCGTCACTCTGCCATTTTTGCATTTTTTCAGTGGGTGACGATGATCTGCAGACCATCTGCAGACCATCCGCAGATGTGTTTAAAGGTGTCCGAAGCCTGAAGTTTAATATCCAGTTTAATACACTTTTAAATGGGAATCTATACAACTCATTTAATCTTCCTTTAAACTCAATTCAAAATCTCAAGTATAGACAAGCATACAGACTGCCCTTATATCTTTCGTTTCGCAACTCATTTCAACATGATTTATTCTCCATTTTTTGTATTGTGTTTCCCTGTCGGTAAAAGGTGTAACGATACTTGGAGTTTAGTGGACATTTATTTGTATTCTGATAAATTAGATTAGTGATTAGATTTAGTCAAGCCATAAATCCCATATATGAAATTGAATTTAGGGCATATTTATATGTATTAAGATACTTTAGGAAGTGTAGCTAACTTAAATGCCCACTAAATTGAGGAACCGGCGGTGTGACTTGACCTCAAAATCTTCTGCTTGACTGGAAGGGTCAGAACACTTACACAAAGATGTCTGGTGTGTGAATCTTGGTAACCAAACCTTCGGATTGTCGAGTTGACTACAAGTTCGCATTTGTGGCCTCGGCTTGGCGCAGCTCGGCTACGCTCGGCTAGCCCAAAAGCAGTAATCCTTAGCCCTCCATCGAAAGTTGGTCAAGCTTTTCGGACACAGCGGTAAGGGCAGCCGAGCAGTAATCTCTTGGCGAGTTTGGACGCGGGTAGATATCCCACAGGAACCTGACGGCGCTTCGCAGATTGCTTTCTACCTCCGTGATTTATTGTCCATGGCAACACACCACATTTATTTTTTCGTCTGTTATTTCTTTTCCTTCTCTTAGTTAGACCTGCATGCGTGCTTAAAGGGACTGTTGAGTTGACCGTCGTCACGATGATTCTGGTTGCTGGGGAGTTCAAACTGGTTCCCGAGGGATCGGAACTGGTTTCCCATGAGGTTAATAACCGGCAGCCCACCTGCTTTTGTCCGAGCCAGGTCGGGAATCTGAATGGTGGCCTAAACTTTCCGCCCCCCTTTCGGTAGTACGTGTGTTCTAATGTAGTGATGGGTAACTCTTTAGCCTACAAAACGCTACGATGTCATATATAGTAAACTGATTGTTCCAATTGTGGGACCATTAACCGTTCTTTAACGAAATCCTACGAAACCTGTGCTATTTCCCCATTTATTCACACCTGTTTAAGGTTCATCTGTTGTTCTTATGCTTTTTACTCCGTAGGTCCACAGTATTTTTCCACACTTCCTGCCCCATGACAAACTACGCACATCATTTCCGAGCTCCAGAAGAACTGCGAACTGTCAAACCCAACCCCAAATTCCAATTGGGACAGAGTAACCATTGAGACGGGGCTCGTGAATTGACAGTCACCCAGAGAACACCAGATCTGGACCCAAGTCCCACTGCGCCGCAGGATAACCACGCTTGTTTCAGATCTCCAAATCTGTGGAATCAGACACGAATTCGGACTGGTTGGGAGTACTGGGCCTTTGTCCAATCAAGTCTGTAAATGGCGTCAGATTCGGATAACCAGATTTGTGTGATTAATCCCACTGATGCTCAGAGCACAGCACTTGAACTGCGCACTTAAACCTGAATCAGGGGTTTCAGCGGTGGAGGCACATCCCGTGAGTCCACAGCATTCGGAGCTTCACACTGTGGCCACGTTATCATTTTTCACATAAAAGGCCAGGCTCTTTGCTTCTCTCTTCTTCCGCCTTCCACCCTGGCCTGCCGGCGCCACATGCCTTCCTGTTCAAAGCAACCCGATCTCGCCAGTTGTTATCTGCTCTCGAATGTCAAACATGCTCTCTTGAACTGTCTCCGAATTCTTCAAGAATGCGCAGCAATTAAAGGAAGCTGGATACTCAAGCCGCCGTTTTCTGTTGTCCAATATCTAATATCAAACTGCCACACCATCCCATTCCTTCGCGCAAGCTTACTCCATTGTGTCATCGGTTTGGGGATCAATGTTTTTATAAATGCAAGCTGTTCTCAAAGGATCTCCGTCTGTCCGATGGCTTAGAGGTCCGAGGATTTGAGATCTGCCTTTCGGTACGTTCAAGGCTGCGCTTGCTTCGTTCACTCCAGAGTTCCATCAATATTCACATGAAACCCCGTTCTTTTGAGATGGAGATTCGGTATGTCTTCATTCAAATAAATCATGACTAGCCAATCGAGCGAGCGTGATAAACAGACTCGATATATCTCCATACGCCGAGACCATGGCAGTGGATTGTTATGTGTTTACTCTCTGCTTTTCTTTTCAAATGAGTGCTTACTGCAACTCACACCCTGAACTTCCTAAGGGGAATATGATCCTTAGTTCAGTACGAGTCGGCGCTTAATACATTTCTCGTCACGAAAATATGTGAATTGGCGCCGGAGCGAAGCGCAGGCACGTCTTGTGTCAGTATAATAGGGACGTTGCGCAAAAGCCGCATAGGCCGCATGCGGCTTTTGGGCATTGCGCAAAGCCGTTGTATCGGCTTTTTCAATTTTTTTTTCGATCCTATCTTTGTAATGTAAACATGGTATTTAGGGCCTGAATTTTATGTTCTGTGGTGCGTTGTTGGTAGGGAGTGTGGGAAAGCCACACATTGATGGCATGAACTGCTATCTTTCTTTCATACAACACCACTCGGGTTTTTTTTTGCGATGGCACAAGAAAAAATGCATCAAGAAGCCTTCCTCTCTCATCCTTGCACATTTTGTTCAACTTGTTTGCAAGGCAAGCGGTGTGGAGATAGCGGTTGATGCCATCAATACGCGGCTTTCCCACACTCACTACCGCAGCGCACCACAGAACATAAAATTCAGGCCCTAAATACCATGTTTACATTACAAAAATAGTATTGAAAAAAGATTTAAAAAAGCCGATACAATGGCTTTGCGCAATGCCCAAAAGCCGCATGCGGCCTATGCGGCTTTTGCGCAACGTCCCTAATATACCTCCTCCTCCACAATCGGGATTACGGGATCCTCGGTTTCGAACACACGGCGCGGCAGATGTACTACATCTGCATGGCAGTGTGTGAAGCGCCGCACATTTAGTATATCGGCTCATCAATCTCGTGTGGAGAACTAAAGGCATAATTGAATGATCCTGATTGATCCTGCTGATCCAAGGATATTCCGGTCAAATCTGTGCCGTAATAAACCTGATCAGTGACATGCGCGCCGGGCACACCTCGCATCTCCACTCGATGTGTCCTAAGTACCACACGTCTGATCTCACAATTACCTGCCTAGCTCCTGAGTTCATCATTCTCATTTCCATCTTGACCGCCGCCTGCAAATTGCCCGCCTTTAGGGATCGGCGCCATACGTACCGTATACGGTACGGGGCCAAACACAGGCCATATGAGATACGGAAGCCTACGGTACGGCAAGATACGGAGGCTGACCTGGCTCCACAGTATGGTACGGACATAATACGGCTATATACAGACTTACAGGGCATTTTGATTGTTTGAGTTGTTGAGAACCATCATAGGGATTTCCAAACTACTCCAATTTCATCCTAAGTCTATCTACAACACCACATCCTCATTTAAGCGCAGTTGCAGAGTATTTGAGGTGCATGCAATGAGTAGCAATGTCAGTTGGTCATACCAACTGCCGGTCCAATGCTCCCGAACCGCCAAACAACATCCAAGTGATCATTGCGGAGCCCACATCGTTCACCAATCCGGTGCCGAGAAATGCCGAGGGCTCCCGAGGACAGAACGGCACGGATAAATAAGGCAATTTTTGATGTGATTGACAGCTTGAGTGTATCCACCGTATACGGCCATATGACCCATATACAGTACAACAAAATACGGGACCGTATCATATACATATGGTCATAATTTTTGCATCAAGATGGCCGATGGTACAGGTATTTTCCCGTACCATGTGTATGTATCACTGTACCATATGGATACAGTGCCGATTCCTAGTGGCCTTGGTTTTTCCAGATTGCCTAGGCTCAGATGTGTGGCATGCCACTGCCGCTTGACCGGAACTGTACTCATGGAACACAAAATACACTTGAATTATACTTCTAGCTACAAGATCTATGTTTGCACCCCAATTTTTCAGCTCACAGGCACACACTGTCCCTGTTCATTCTAAGGTAGCCCCCATCCACCCTCGATGAACATCACATGATGTGACAGTCACACTTCCATTTTGGGCTTTGGTGGTGAAAACAATCAGTATTGGCAGAACAGTTGAGTCAGGTGTAAATCCCTCCGACCAGATTACGTATTACCCTCTTTATAAAATTAGCATGTCTGTCTGTTTGAAGCCTTTACAGCCTTTTGCAGAACTTAGGGCGGGGACATTTTTTTTTCTGTTGTCAATGATTTTGGTGGAAAACACTCTTGTGACCTCAATTTTGATTGGATTGCCTTGGGACTAGGTATGGGCATATTACATAATGAGATTTTGACCCAAAAATCTTGGGTTCAGACAGGAACACTGCAACACTAGGAGTAGTGCTGTGATTGTCCTGATCTTCGGATATGGTCTATACGTGAGGTAGTACTTGTAAAGGAAACCTTAAGCTCGGTGCAGGCACAGAAACTAGCAGGGGAATCCAAAGTATAAATAAATATGGTTACTAGGATACAGGAGCAGAAATACTAGACACCTAGCGAGGGAATCCGAAGAGAAGAAAGGATGAGGATTCCCACACTAGGTGGGACTTATATATTAATTAGTAACTACCCAGTAGCACGTGTCCAGAGGTATCTACAGTGATCCCAGGCCTGATTGCATAGCATGTGCCAGCGAGAGCGGATGGATGTTCCAGATGGTCAGATGAATGCATGGACGGGCACAGGAGTATCTGGAGCAGTGGCTGGAAAAGCATCCAGAGCATCTGGAAAAGCGTTTGGAGCGGATCCAGCCGGAAGAGCGAAAGCAGCCGGAGAAGTAGGGGTTCCCCTGACAGTACTAGTCAACTGTTGTATTTTTGGATATGAATGTAATCAATACCTGTGAGATACCCCATTCCTTGTGGTATGTAAATATCTGTATCACTCAAAGGTGTGCCAAGCCATAATCAGTTACTATAATGTCCATATAAAGTTTCTATTGATTAGCATTACTCCATATGTATACGATATCCAAAAACTAGGTCAATCACAGCATTACTCATAGTGTTACAGTGTTCCTGCCTGAACCCAAGATTTTTTGGTTGAAAACTCATTATGCAATATGATCAAAAAAAGCCAGTACTCGATTGACTGCAGATTTTTGATGGGATTCCAGTGTACCTAGTCCCAAGGCAATCTGATCAAAATTGAGGTTGTGGAGGGGTCATATGGCCGGTGTGTGGAAATTTATCCACACGCTGGTTTCGACTTTACAGTAGTTTTATTTTTATCATCAGTTACAGCATTGTTTGTAACGTAAATACTAAGGACGTTGCGCAAAAGCCGCATAGGCCGCATGCAGCTTTTGGGCATTGCGCAAAGCCATTGTATCGGCTTTTTTAAATCTTTTTTCAATACTATTTTTGTAATGTAAACATGGTATTTAGGGCCTGAATTTTATGTTCTGTGGTGCGCTGCGGTAGTGAGTGTGGGAAAGCCGCGTATTGATGGCATCAACCGCTATCTCCACACCGCTTGCCTTGCAAACAAGTTGAACAAAATGTGCAAGGATGAGAGAGGAAGGCTTCTTGATGCATTTTTTCTTGTGCCATCGCAAAAAAAAAACCCGAGTGGTGTTGTATGAAAGAAAGATAGCAGTTCATGCCATCAATGTGTGGCTTTCCCACACTCCCTGCCAACAACGCACCACAGAACATAAAATTCAGGCCCTAAATACCATGTTTACATTACAAAGATAGGATCGAAAAAAGATTTGAAAAAGCCGATACAACGGCTTTGCGCAATACCCAAAAGCCGCATGCGGCCTATGCGGCTTTTGCGCAACGTCCCTACTGTCAACACACCACATTTTAACCACAATCCACCAACATCGTGACCAGTGCAAGGCCAAGCACCTAGAGGTAGCACCAAGCTCTCGACCCCTACTCTTGTAGCACTGCCAGTGGGCAGTCTAGCCACCAGAAGCCCCCAAACCACACCTTACAACACCACCTTCTATTCACGGCATTTTCGCACCTCCTTACTCTCTTTTCACACCGTTTTTGTACTCTACGGCCCGGGACCTGGATCTATATTCTTTCCCAATTGTTCGCTCTATCGCTACCTGGATCACCAACCCAAAACACGAACCTACCGGCCGGGAAAATCTCACTTCCAAAAGGTCCCAAGAGTGTTTTTCGCCAAAATCATCGAAAACAGGAAAAAAAGTCCCCGCCCTAAGTTCCGCAAAAGGCCGTAAACTCAGCCATCTCCGCCTGATGGATGCCATCATGCCGTGTGATTCTGTAGTCTGGGTCTCTCACGGCAAACATATCCATGTGTGATGCGACCCACGTGCCGCTGTTCCGACGAAGATTCAGCTTTCATACAATGGTCATCCTATTACTTCTCC
The DNA here is from genome assembly GCA_029282495.1 of Mycena albidolilacea. Classification (NCBI taxonomy): domain Eukaryota; kingdom Fungi; phylum Basidiomycota; class Agaricomycetes; order Agaricales; family Mycenaceae; genus Mycena; species Mycena albidolilacea. Next base: position 124,477 of record JARIHO010000071.1, read on the forward strand.
TTCTATGTCATGAATCACTGATTCACCTGGGTTGCTCTTTTTTTCACATGACGTGTCTGTATGTAAATTCAAACTCCGCTAAGTGGGGCAAGCCATTTTGGCAAGTCGGCTAACTCTGCCGAGATATACATGTAAATGTCATTTGAACCATTGATGTACGAGTGCAAGCCTGTAGATCGATCATCGTGATTAGCCAAAAATTGAATCACGGATTATTGTGTGCGCACAAACAGAGTGAACTCGCGAGTAGTGCAGGTAAGTATCGAACTCGAGCCTCCGATGGAGACCGAGAGACGGCATCATTGTTGTTGTTGAAGATTTTAAGAATTCATTTTCTCACGCGGAATGTAGGAACTGGGTTATCAGACGCGATGTGTCACCTCACCCCTTTGTTTAGATTACGTCTGTCTGTCTGTCTGTCTGAAGCCATTTAAAACTCCGCTCCCCCCCCGCGCTCTTGTAAGGTTATAAAACTACTGCGAACAGTTCGTTCTCGATATGCCGGTGAAACGATTGGCTCACACAATGTTCGTTTCAGAGCTATATCTGTCTGTATCGCTTCATGGATTGAGACAGTCCAATGTGCTATCAGCGCGAGGTACGTATTGGTTCCCCCAGCTCCCACCCCTTGTCTCAATGTGTTCGAAGATACAATGTGTTCGGGTCCAGGGCGCAAGTCACGATGCTCATATTCCGGCATCCTTTTCTGTGCCTGAGCCGTTATTTTCAACTGGCTGGTGGCTGGCGCGGAAAGTCCGACTTTTTAGTCGGTGCAACATATCCCGCCTGAAATCAAACCACACACCGGAGCCGAACTTATGTTGCCGGAGCTCCGATCATTTCGGGTCGGACACAACCGCGAGCGCGGAGCAGTGGGCTGGCAGCTGGGCTGGCAAGCGCATGCGGGACAAGGTCAAATGATAACTCCGGTCATCTCTAGAATGAAGAGCACGGACCAGGCCGCGGGATCGGGGCGGGGTGTAGGGGATACGGGTCTAATGGGTACGGGTACGATGTATCTTCTACGGACTCGCAACATACCGTGGACCCATCCCGCGTGTACAGGGATTCGGGGCAGGCCTGGAAAAATGATCTTGGGAGGCCTGTTTTTACCTAGAATCTGCTCGGTGGATGAACACGAACTGTGGCATACATTTTTTGAAATTGTTTTCGGATTTTAGGATGCATTGTACCATAATATTCGTGTCAAGGTTTTTCCTGCAACCGAGTTCCAGACGCGTAAACTACTCACTTCATCCCAGTTTTTTCATCCACTAGAGCCTTTCTGCATCCGGGCACATGGAACCGAGTTGCGCGGTATAGACTCGTACCCCTGCAGTGGTACAGGTACGGTACTACTCGAGGTTGGCCAGAGTTCTGGATGTATCACCAACCATATCTCCTCAGAACAAGTGATATATTGAAACCTACTGGGCCGGCTGGTGATTCGATGCTAATTCTTCCAATTGCACCGGAAATTTATTGGAGAGAGGATACTTTACCGATATAAAGCAATAGCCGTTCCGCCCCAATTAGTTATTCGCCATTAAAGATGATACACAGTCAAAGCAGATAGCTCAATACTCGAATGGATCAAGTGGCTGCGCCTAAACCCGCCTAATGTGCTCAAAAACGCCACCCGCTGTTCGATGACGGCGGAGTTTAGTATCGTAGCTGCTAGTCCGGTATGAAGATGAGCCATGCAAACGCCGGAGACGACGCGTCGAACATGTATTGGCTAAAGCCCACATGCATCCTCAATGTACCCAAAAATCTCTCCCGGTTTACGAAAGGCCCGGCATATCCTGGTCCAATACCGGTGATTCATGCAAGCACCGGCGGGCCATTGGTTGAACATGGTCGGATCGACGCGTGTATTCAACCCAGCTGTAGCAGAAAAACACTTCCCAGTCTGCGACCACGGCGACCATGCATGTTTCCGGCGGGGTATGGGACAAATACAGGCATCGAATCCAATCTGGACTGAAGAAAAGTATAAGAAGGGCTCAAGGACCGCTATCCACCTCATCCGTTCCACGGTTCTCAACATGTTCAAGCTCTCCTCCAGTGTCTTCTCTGCCCTCGTCCTGAGCGCCGTCGCGGCGTTTGCGTACGATCCCACCCGCAGCGACAATGTTAGTGACTCACTCTCTTGTCACATCCTCCGCGCAATTTACATTGTGTCATTGTCTAGTTGGTTGTCTATTGGGGTGTGTAGATTTCGCTGTTTTCATGTTCAGTTATTCATTTATTCCAGGCCAAAACTCGTACGGGGCAACCCATGGAAGCGACACGCCCAACTGGCAAAAGACAATCTCGAACTACTGCCAGGTGCCCGCCTTGTATAGTATGTTGCATTGACCCGGACTAATTATTTCAGGACACCTGCATCGACGTCATTCCCATTGCGTTTGTCGATAGCTTCAGTGGCGGAATCCCTGACCTCAACCTTGGAAATGAAAGCTCCTTTCTCCACAGTGTGTTTCGCAAGCTAAACCTGTTCCCCAGACCTGCAATGATAATGGTGTCTCTGGGAGCTGCGCATCCTTGGCTGCGGGGATTCAAGCCTGCCAGGCAAAGGGTAAGCTCGTGACGCTGAGCTTGGGCGGTGGGGGCACTACGACCGCGCGCTTCGCCTCGGACGCGGACGCAATCAGTTTCGCCGATACCATCTGGAACGACTTCCTCGGCGGGTCTTCGGGTGCCCACCGCCCTTTTGGTGCCGCAGTTCTCGATGGGTATGCCACATCATTTCCCGATTTTCGACCTTTGATTTGGTTTGTCTCAGGGTTGATTTGGATATTGAATCGGGCACCAACACCGGATACGCTGCGTTTGCGACTCGCATTCGCACACTCTGGGCTGGCGCCAGTAAACCGTGGGTGTATCCCAGAAGTTTTACATGCGAATCTCATGGCATCGCCAGCTACTACCTCACCGCCGCTCCGCAGTGCCCTTATCCTGACGCGTGGGTCGGGAACGCCCTCAGCACTGTACCGTTCGACGCTGTCTATGTTCAGTTCTATAAGTAAGAAACAGCTATCCCGAAAAACGACTTCTAACCATCGTAATGCAACAGTAACTTTTGGCAAGTAATTCACCCACTCATGAATATTTGCATTGACTACCAGAAATATAATAAACAGCGGGCTGAAATCGTACCCTTCTTCTGTGAGCCCTCATCCACTGTCGGGGAAGTGAGCTCATCTGCTTTACCAGGGCTGGAACTATGCCACCTGGAATACGTGGGCGATCGGAGCCCCGAATCCCAACGTCAAGATTTTTATAGGTCGGTATATCATCCCAGTCTCGTCGGCGCTCTCTCACTTGTGTGATATCAAAGGTGCCCCGGCCTCGACGACGGCCGCAAACGCTGGTGAATACGTGTCTGCGTCAACTTTGGGCTCTGTCGCGCTCGCCACCCGCGGCAATGCGGCGTATACCCGCAACTTTGGCGGGGTCATGCTGTGGTAGGCCATTTCATTTACCTAAATCCTAATTCAACCCAACGATTTATTTTTGCAGGGATGCCTCGCAGGCCTATGGCAAGTCGCTGGTCTATCTGAATCAATATTCTTGCTGATAGTGCATTCAGCTAACAGTAGGTTCGACCAGGCGATCAAGAACATTCTTACGGGCACAACCAACTGCGGCGCAGGCGGATCAAGTAGCTCATGCACCCAGACGTATACTGTCAAATCCGGAGACACATGCTCGGCCATCGAGGCCCAAAATGGCATCTCCGATGCTCAGCTACACGCGCTGAACCCAGTGATTAACAGTGGTTGCACAAGTATGTTCTGGCCATCTTCTACCGTGTATGTCAAATGTACTGAGGACATCGCTAGATCTAGCTATCGGCCAAATTCTCTGCCTCAGCCAGAGTACTGGTGCATGCAGCCAGACCTATACTGTCAAAAGCGGAGATACATGCTCGGCCATCGAGGCCCTCTATGGCATCTCCGACGCTCAGCTGCACACCCTGAATCCAACGATTAACAGTGGTTGCACCAGTATGTTCCCCTTTCATCTTTCATGCCAATGTGTGCTCAGTGTTTTCGCCAGATCTGAGTATCGGCCAAATTCTCTGCGTTTGAATTTTGAGCCACCACGCTAACACGTATCAAGATGTTCTGTTCCATTTTTCGTAAAAGTGCCTCAGCGAGCTATATAGTTTCATACTGGGTGTTGGATTTGAAGTAGAATAATAAATTGATCAAAAGAAACGAACCTGTACCACGCAGTGGACCCGCCCTGCACCACAGGTCGTTGGAATCCATACGAGATGATCGCCCATGAGCAGAGGTGTATGAGAGTTTATTAATGGCTTGAACAATGATGGTCTTGCACAGGCATATCGCGCGCCCAAATTGGCTGATCTCAAGCCAAATCGTTCAATTCTGGGGCGGGATGGCTCGGTTTAACATGGTAGCATAGGTTTATATTGTCTCCATTCTCCATTGTGCAAAATTTAGGGGAAATGATGTTTCTATAACCCTGAAAAACATGTCTAGACGTATTGATAGAGAATCCAAAATAATCCATCCTCGGATAAGAAACTTCCGGAGGATTTTGGGCACTTTTGGGCACTTTCTGCGAAATCCGCACCTTCATTTGGCGGGCCCACTAAAACACGCGACTTTTGCACGACTTCGCGGCCCAGTCGGTACCCGAGTTTGCCTCTTAATTGTTCGCATCTTTGATCTTGTTGGTCTCTCTAGTGGTTGCGTGGCTCATATTCCGTGAGGCGGAGCTTGGGACCCGAAGTCTAGAGGATGGTGGCAGGAAGAGAAAACCAGCGTCGGATTTCGGGGCCGAAACCGATTACGGGATGTTGATGTGGCTGTGTGCCGATCTCTTGCAGCAAACGTCTCGGGAGCACTCCCTCCTCGGGCTGCACCCTCGGGTACATTTCTCCTTCTCCATGATGCTCGGCCCATCCATCATCCCCAAGCCGTGCCCGCGCGCGCCGCCTTGAAGCCCACCTCGAGTTGCCGCCTCGCACGTATGCCGGTGAAGAGGGAGACGAAGCGAGGCTCGAGGTGCGTCGCACACGTCTCTTACCTGCGCTACGTCTTCTCTGATAACTGACGTCACCCTTCGCGCGGCGCCCACTTACACGCCGCTGCCCGACACGGCGCCGCTGTCTCGCTGTGTTACGCCGACTCGGATACGCGCCCAGCTCGGGCTTGGTTTTGCACGCACGCACCATGCCCCCTCCCCTTCCCTTCCCTTCCCTCTCCCTCGCTCCCTCTCGGACATTGACCCCCCGAATCAGCCTTCAAGCCTTCCAGCTAGCCTCGAGTCGATGGGCAATGAGGGAGACGGAGCCAGCCTAAGGTGCGTCCCACATACCTTACCTGCGCCGAGTCTGCCAATTCACGCTACCCCTTTGCGCGCCGGTTACTTCCCGACTGGTCGACACGCTCGGCGATGCCCCAGCGCACGCGACTTCGCTCCCTCGCTCTCTTTCACTGCCGCGCCCGCATCCACACAACGAGGACGACCGTACGCGTACGGGTGAGGAGCAGAGCCAGAGTTGGGTTGAGTGAGGGTGGATCGGAGCACGAGATACAATACGATGTCAAGTACTTTGTTTTTGTTTTATGTCGAAACACCTCTTTGATGCCGCAGGTCAACCTTCCTCCCTTCATCCTCAGTGTCGACTGCCTCTCTTCCGTCTCCTCTCTCCCCGTCTGCCCGTCTGCCGTTTCTTCATTTTTCTGGCTTCCTCCTTCCCGGGCTCCGTTTTCTCCTCCTCAGCTACTGACTTCCATCACACGGAGGCTCTCTCCCACTGAAATGTTCTGGTCCGAACACGCCTCTCCACGAGACCGACTCCTCCGCAACGCCTCCCTTTGGCGCATCCTGTTCTCGGTTTTCTGCACCTGGTGATTGAAAAGGTACCCTGTGGACTCTGACTGGCACTTTGCTCTCGATCCTACGGCGTTCTGCCTTGGGTTGCTCCTGTGGCGCTTATCGGAACAGTGGGGAATGGAGCATGATCGACAACCCACTCTGCTTGCGAAAGACTTGCGACCGGCTCGGCGCGCTCTCCCTGATTCGCGGTGCTCTGAATGTTCGAATATCTGACTCGTCGTTCCACCACGGTCGAATATCAATCTTCAGCAGCGGTTTCTGCGATCGCGATTGTACTGGTCCTCCAGCGAAATTAATGTTCAGACCCAACCTCCTGGTCTCCACGTACCGCTCCGTCCAGAACTTAGGTGGGTACCATTTTGGACTGTAGCGCTGTATTTATCCACCCGTTTCATACCCGTATTTACTATTTCTCCATGGAATATGTGAGCCGATCACTCTTTCACATGTTGGGATGCGCTACTATTGCCCACCGGCCACCGCCCAATCTTTCCACAGCCTGATTATCTCCGAGCGCCCACGAATGCCCAATTTGATTTCCTCCGTTCTCAGCTTCTCGTCTAAACAAGCTTGCAAGTCTATTTCCCCAGATCTTAATACGCGGTTCCACGTTATGCCCCTCTGGCCGAACGAACATAGTCAAGGCCTGGAACAGCGTCAAGCAACGGTATGTCATCGAGGATATACCCCGGCCGAGCTTCACCAGCATCGAGTGAGCCCTTGTCGAATCTGTTCTCCTCCTCCGGATTTTCATGCCCTGCATGTTCATGACCGCCAGGAAGGAGTATTTGCGGAGACGGAGCTGCGGCTGATTGGTGCGAGTCGTTCGCATTTTCCCCCTGCCTAGATGCCTGAGGATCCTCCCCCAGATCCACAAGGCGCTCGCGGATGAAAGCTACGATCCCCGCGTTTTGAGAGCCGGGGAGACCGCCCTCCGTATGTATGGCCGGGAAGTCCTCGTGACATCTGCGGACAAGGGCGCGGCGCTGGAATAGGTGCACCACACCCAGCGCGGAAAGCGATCTCCGGCCTGTTGGTTTTTTTAGCTCGCAGACGAAGAGATGTAGGATAGAACTTACTGAATGCGAAATAAATGACATTGGCCCCGAACAACAGTGCAAAAGTGCCGTTAACGAAGGTCCAGAAACCACCGAGGGTTGCGATGCCTGAAAATGGAGATGCATCCGCTGTGTCTTGGAAGAATTTGATGTGATACTGAGTCGGTTGGCGCAGGGTCAACATTGCAGTATCGGCCCCAGGTGTCGCGGCGGTCGATGGATCTTGTTGTAATGCGTGAATTTCAGGACAGTAACTGAATGACTATGTTTGTTTAGAGGGAAATCGGTTAAGAAATAAAGGCTCTCGACGTACCGATGCGATGCCTGGCCGAGAAACCGATTGCCGTGTAGACCAGATCAGATGCCCAAAAAGTCGGGAGGCAGGCAGAAGAGGAATCCCCACGCTCCAAAAACCACATCCCCCGGACTCGTTGAGGTCAGACATACATATGGGGAGCACATTGATCTCGATCACACCAGGATCGAAAACGATCGAAACAGATATGTTGGCAATATAGTGTTTCACCATGCATTCAGCTTACATATATATGGACCGTCGGGATCGTAACCGGAATTTGGACAGTCAACTGTTTTGTTCGAGTCACTGAGCGGGGTGGCGTTCACTTGCACTTTGTTGAAACAAGTGTAACAGGTAGGAACAGAATACTAGGGACGCAATTCAATCACCTCCACCAAGAGCAATTTTACTTACAAGACTTAGGGCCGCATGTCCCGGGAGCGTTCCTGTTCCGAATCCGTAGTTCGCCGCCATCGTTCTCGTGGAAACCACTGAATTTAGAGGCATGATTATCGTGGCATATATCCCGAATGCAGGGACACCCATTCCAATGGCGCTAAGGACAAAAGCCCGTGCAAAGATTATGTATTTTGACTCTCCCCTTTCAAAAGATAGTCAGAATATTACTTTACACACCTGTTCTTACGGCGTACCTCACTAGTGGCCGCGCCAGAGATCGATTGAGCAGAATGGTTAGGACGGTATATGGTGGTTTCGACTCTGCACAGCATCCCAGGAAAGCAAGACGCTGCATCAAAATTCCTTCCTTGGTTTTGATGACAGTGGCAATACGGAACAGAAGTGAAAGGAATAGCAGAACCAACGGTGCTATTGGCAATAATTCGAACGCAATGAAGCAGCACCCTGCTGTGGGATCAGATCAAATCCGAGCTGAGGAGCTGAACCACTTACCGGCCATTTCGATCACAACCACCACTAAATCGAGCAAAGCCAGACAGCGCATCCGCCATTTAAATATTCTGTGTAACACTGATTAGCAGCAATCGAGTCCCGCAAACGGAGTACAGACGCAAGGATATGATGGACGCATATACCGATACCACCCAAGAATATATATGAATATGGGGTAATACCCCGCCCGTATAGGCCCGTTCCGTTGACAACCGCGACTGAAATAGTGGCAACCAGGAGAAGACGCAGAGTATACACTCTGAGAACGAGATGGAAAAGGATGGTCGTTAGAATCATCGTCAAGTGCGAACAGCCGTGGCGACGCATCACTACATCACCCCTTTTCACCCCTTACGTGTGTCTGTCTGTCTGAAGCCATTTCAAACTCCGACGTCTGGGCCGGCCCATCTCCACTGAATGTCCGCGCTTACTTTTTCCTTCAATCTCTGTGGTCTTTCGCCTGAACTTGCTTTCTTTGAGATCGTGAATCATGAATTGACGGAGTGAGCACTCTTTGCGGCCTCTCCTCTCACAAAATTGTACAAGCAACCATTGGCATCGCAGCTCATCTCTAAGTTAGACGCCGATTACGATGCCCATTCAAATAAACTCGGTCAGCTGCTAACGACGTCATTGCGCTCACAAAGCAAATGCTGTGGCTCGCCTTGCCTCCCAGCATCTTGCTGAGCCCTTCCGGGGGTATACTCCGGGAATTGTTCAGTTCTTCCAAATACAATTGTGTCGCACACCCGATACATTCACCACCGATTCCCACCATCCGCCTCAGTGCATCTAGCCATCTTTGTCGCTCTCCGAAGACTTTGCGAGTTACATTTCTGTTCTGTCCAAATTCTACCCACTTGGTTGCTGTTCTTGGATACTTCCGCCCACAATGGCTGACTCAAATCCCGATCATGACGAGACTGGTGTTGAACATCGGCGTCGCCTCCAACGTGCTGCCCAAAGACGACGGCGCAGTCAAGAAGATTCCCCCGATCGTGAGGCCCGGCGAAAGCAAGACAGCAGCGCTCGCAAGGTAGCACGATCTCTGTTGCCTCCTGATAGCGTTGCACAAATTCGCCGCGCCAATAGCGAGTCCCGAGCGCAAAATCGACGCGTTCTCGATGATACCCGGCGGATTGTAATTCGACAAAGTGATCAGGCTGCTCACATCATCCATCGCCGTAACGCGACTTTGCCGCAGTCCGAAAATAACCAGTGGTGGAATCACATCGCTCTCCTTAACGCATCCCAAGTTGCACAGCCCTCGCAGCTCTCATGGAACAGAAAATGTAAAGTCTGCGGCATCAAGGTGCGCCTGAAACCCTCTTGCTGTCTGATTTTCGATTTAAGACTCCCGTGTTCAGGCGCTGACAGGCGAAAGGATACATGATCAGTGTTTTGTCTGCGGGCCGAAAGGTGTTCATTTTCAACCGCTACTCCCGGCGTATCCTGACGAATGGGACTACTTCATTGAAGATCGAAAAACTGCGAACCTGTCTCGGAAATTAAACAACATCTTTTCCCTCACCGCCATTGGAGTCTACGATGGCGACTTCATGAAGTTTCCGGACGGGATTTCAGCTGTCACTCTCGCAGGTGGTCGGACGTATCATCGTATGCTCCCCGCCCATGAGGGTCAGCATGCGATCCGATGGTTTATCCACGATCCTTGGTCCATGTTCACGAAGGGATCAGAGTTCGACATCCCTCACTCCTGGATTCACAGCGCTTTAGCAGGGTTGGAGCGAGTAAATCCCTTCATCGCTGAGCTTGAGAAGCTCAATGTCTACGACGACGACGACGATATCGCGTTGCATATCGAACATTCGGACAGCACCAGCAATGAAATTACTGCAATCATTTCTCTGGCCCCGGTCTCTGCACCGTCTCGCCGCAGACTGGTAATCAAACGTAAAGGAAATGATGACCCAGTATTCCTTGATCTGCTCTCCCCCCTCACCGAGCCTCTGCATTATCTGCTTCTCTTGCCTTACGGAACGCTGGGCTGGTCGCCGAACCGTCTTCGCTTGGATGGGAAAAAATTCAGTCAGGCCCGGTGGTATCGAACACGGTTTTTTATGAACGCCGAACAAATGTCGGTCTTTTCCCGGCTGACTGGTATGTGTCCGGATTCTGTGAATTATGAATCTCTTATTGAGCTCCAACAGGAGAATACCTGGTCGATGCTTGGAGCGCTATTGAAGAAGCACGTTTGACGTACATTCGCCATAACCAGAATTCTGACCCCGACGAGACCGAATATGTTGGGACCGGCGACGAAGAGCCGATGGAGGACGTGCGATTGCCATCATCGTTTGTGCATTCTCCTGCATGGTCCGCCGCAAATATCTCCGACTGCCTAGCACTGCGAAAGGCTCTAGGGCCGGTCACTCTCTTCATCACCTTCACGACTAACCCTCGCTGGCCAGAAATTGCCTCCCAACTGCATCCTGGCCAATCTGCCAATGACCGACCAGACTTGGTGGTTCGTGTATTTCAGCAATATCTTTCCGCCCTCATGAAGGATATCCGAACGCTCTTCGGTCCGATTTTGTATCACATCCGCGTTACTGAATTCCAAAAACGCGGTCTTCCTCACGAACACATAGCTGTCGCCGCTAAAAATGTCCCTAAGTCTCCGCAGGAAATCAACGCTTTTCTCAGTGCCGAGCTGCCTCGGCAGGCTGGCGCACTCCGCGACGCTGTACAGCATCATATGACCCATATCCACGACCCAAAAAAGTCCCACCATAGATGTGGATGGCCTCGCAGCTGCCAATATGGCTATCCAAAACCCGTCAAAATCGAATCTTCTTTCAACGAGCGTGGTATGTTGTTCTCCATCACTACATATTTGGTTTTCACCCTCAACGGAAATTCCAGGATATTTTGAGCATCGGCGGCGAGAGCCTGAAGACCAATGCATTGTATCTCACATTCCATGGCTCATCCTCAAGTACGACTGCCACATCAATGTCGAATTCTCTAGCGGCATTGCCCTTTTCCAGTATCTCTTCAAGTACTTCTTCAAAAAGCTGGACGAAGCGAACTGGAGAGTCTCGAAACAGTCCCCCGATCCACCAGACACTTCGAGAGCCCGAAAACCGGTTGACGAGATCCGCGACTACGAACGAGGCCGATATCTTTCCTCGATCGAAGCCGCCACCCGGCTTGCATCTTTTCACATTTCTCAGAAGCAGCCGGGTGTGAAGCGACTGCCAATTCATCTACCTGGTCGACAATATAGCCAGATGGCGCGCAAAGACGGTTCTGAGTCTGACGGTACCCTACTGGTTCGATATATGACACGCCCGCGTCACACGACCTTGATGACTTGACATATGTTGAGTTCGGATCCAGATGCCGACTAGAGAAACACGAGGCCGACAAACCGTTGCATCCTCTACAGGTCCTAGAGGACGAGCATCCGGGTCATCCTCGAATGCGCATCCGCTTTTATGCACCTGCACATGTGGGTGTGAGTTGCATCCAGATGGTCTATCCCCGACACGGTGATGTGTTCTATCTCCGTGTCCTCCTCCTACACCGAAGTGCGCAGAGCTGGCTTGACATGCGGACAATTGACGGGGTGGTCTATGGGACATACCAGGAGGCTGCACGCGCTCTGGGCCTATTCGATAATCGAGATGAAGCAATTATGGCTTTCGAAGAATTGTTAAATTTTGGTGCACCACCCGCCCAGCTACGTTGGACGTTCGCCGTATTGGCTGTCGAGGGAGGTCCCGCATTGGTCATCTGGGAGACCCATGAACAGAGCCTTTCTGCGGACATTCGCGATCGCCTACTGCGAACAACGGCTTCGCCCAACCCCGACTTCGTCCGAAATGAAGTTCTCCTTTCACTTCAGAGCCTGCTTCAAGGCCTCGGGAAATCGTTGGTAGATATAGGCCTTCCGGAACCGACGGAGCGACAACAAGAAATTGATGCAGAACGACTACAGTGGAGTGGCGATCCCACAAAACTTTGTGTATTTAAAGATGGTCTGACACCGGAGCAGGTTAGATTTCAAATCCAATTGCCGATGAAACTCAACTATTTACAGCACGCCATTTACGATCGAATCATGCACATCGCGACCATGGAACATCCTCCACCCATTCATGTTGATGGTCGGGCTGGACAAGGGAAAACATATGTTCTTTATCCTATCATCGGTGCCTTGCGAAAATTGGACGACATTGTTTTGGTGTCTGCATCCTCTGCATTTGCTGCCAAAAACTACCCTGGAGGCCGAACAACCCACTATCTGTATGGAATTCCCGTGGATGAATACAACTCCCTTCTCAAATCGAAGGTTGGACCTAACAGTGATCGGGCAAGGCTTCTGCAAGTCGCAAAATGCCATGTAATTGATGAGATCGGGGGCCTCCATTTCAAAGCTTTTGATTGCGCTGACCGTCTGATGCGCTCTCTGACGGCCGTCAATCGTGTCTGGGGAGGACGCATGCTGGTCACGGTAGGAGACTTTCGTCAGGTACGTCTTCGTAATATCCCTAGATTGCAATATGAATATTTCTAGGTTGCTCCTGTCGTTCGTTTCGGGGGTCGAACGGCGATATGCAACGCATCCCTACGCACCCAGCCGGTATTCAACCACTTTGAGATTTTGGAACTGCGGAGTTCGATGCGCCAGCGAGGTGATCCGAGCTTTTCATCTTTCCTGGACTCAATTGGCGACGATCATCTTCATGACTCGGTTGATCTTGGCCAGCTGCCGCATACACACTCGGCCCAGGAGGTCATAAACTTCATGTTTCCTCCAACGGTTGTCACTAATCCAGTCAAATGCATTTCACGAGCCATCCTGAGCCCGTTTAATGTGTTTGTGGACAAGTTCAACGCGTCTATCCTACAAATCGTTCCAGGGGACTCTCATTCGTATACCAGCAGCGACTCTGTTGAAGATGAAGGTCCCGATGGGGCCATGTTCTCCGATCCCGAATTTTTGAATTCTTTGCAGGAACCTGGCATCCCTCCTCACGAATTACTTCTGAAGTCTGGATGCATTTGCCGACTCACTCGGAACTTTGACGCGTCACGAGGATTGACCAAAAACACGCGAGTTATTGTTCGAAATCTTCTACGGCATACGGTCGAGGTAGAAACAATTTCATCCATTGTAGCTGGCCAGGTCGTAAACCCGGTGCGCCAGACACATTATACTCCAAGCTGAAACTCTAATATTCTTTGAACCTCCAGATCCGACTTCATCTTCCCCGAATCAATTGTTACTTCCAGCCCCAAGGGTTCGATTTCACCGTTCATCGAAAACAAATCCCTTTAGCCCTTTGCTACGCCACCACGTTTAATGGATGCCAAGGCTTAACGGACGAGAAGTTGGGCATTGATCTACGAAGAGAGGTTTTTTCTCATGGGCAGCTATATTCTGCGATGACTCGTGTTCCGAATTCCCAGAACGTCTTGATTCTCAAGTATGAGGACAATTTCTCCACCTCTACTACTAATATCATCTGGGATGAGCTACTTCTGTAACCGTGTATCACTTTCTCCTGAATTTTACACTCTGTTGAACCTTCATCAAGTGGATGACGGCCTGCTCCGCGGGCCGTCAGCTGCTTGTATATGCTCGAAATGTCACGAGAAGCTGTACGTGGATAAAACGGCAGCAATAGGAATCTGTCAGGATGGGGACGGCTTACTTGGCGGGCAGTAAGCTCACGGAGCGTACACCTCAGATCCTGTTGGGATGCAACCTCCGGTATCACTTTTCAAGCGCGATTCAGTCGGACGTGTGTTGCATGGCCAGTATTCCAGCTGTTTCCGCAAAGCTTGACACTCACTTTTTTTTTTTGCTTGTGTTTTTTGCTCACAACCAACTTTTGATGGAGTGCTAAGGATCTGATTTAGGATTCCGATACTGTGGTGCGCTTGCCGTCGGCAATGCTCTCGCTGTCGGTCACAGCCTGCCTCAAAACTTGACCTCAAAATCTTCCGCTTGCCTGGGAAGGGTCAGGCCACTTACAGAAAGATGTCTGGTGTGTGAATCTTGGTAACCAAACCTTCGGATTGTCGAGTTGACTACAAGTTCGCATTTGTGGCCTCAGCTTGGCGCAGCTCGGCTACGCTCGGCTAGCCCAAAAGCAGTAATCCTTAGCCCTCCATCGAAATTTGGTCAAGCTTTTCGGACACAGCGGTAAGGGCAGCCGAGCAATAATCTCTTGACGAGTTTGGATGCGGGTGGAAATCCCACAGGAACCTGACGGCGCTTCACAGATTGCTTTCTACCTCCGTGATTTATCATCCATGGCAACACACCACATTTATTTCTTCTTCTGTTATTTCTTTTCCTTCTCTTAGTTAGACCTGCATGCGTGCCCAAAGGGACTGTTGAGTTGACCGTCGTCACGTCTGGTTGCTGGGGAATTCAAACTGGTTTCCGAGGGATCGGAACTGGTTTCCCATGAGGTTAATAACCGGCAGCCCACCTGCTTTTGTCCGAGCCAGGTCGGGAATCTGGATGGTGGCCTAAAATTTCCGCCCCCTTTCGGTAGTACATGTGTTCTATGTAGTGATGGGTAACTCTTTAGCATACAAAAAGTTACGATGTCATACATAGTAGACTGATTGTTCCAATTGTGGGACCGTGTCAGTACATACTGTAGTATCACAACCACTAGTTCACAGGGTGTCACCTGTCACCACAAAAGTTCACCGGAATGAAAGTTCACAGCTCGGCAATCAGCCACTAATTCCCATAAAAGGTAATCCGGCGAACGCTGGAGCGAAATTTTGCAATTTTCTAGGCCTATTTGGGCCAGGAAAACTCATTGTCACCGTCACTGACCTTGATTAGTTCAGTTCACAGGCCTCCGAAGTATGACACCCTCACCCGCATCCAAGCTGGAAACCCCCCAAGCTGGGCTCTGGCCATGGCTCTGCTCTGCTCGTCCGTGTCCGAACTGGAGCCGTCCTTGGCTCCATACCTGCCTACGCACTGGCTCCTAAGGCTCTTCCACCACCTGTGCCCATGCTGCCGCCCACCATGCCGATGGACGTCAACCAGTGATCAGCCAGTAAATGAGCCATGGTTAGTTATACATAATTTTGCATGTTCCTGATCAGACTTATTACTGAAATTGTTGTTTCTATATGACAGTACTGGTTCCTGGTAGCTGTCTGGCAAACCATAGAGAAATGGGTGGATACTCTAAGGAATTAGAACATCTATTGGCAAGTCTCACCCTGAAAACTGTAAGGGAAATGTGCAGCCAAGTGACAAGTCAAGGAACTTTGTTTGACTTGTTTCCCCAATCCACTTGAAAACATGGAAACAGGTCGAAGGGGATTGGAGTTGGGCAATGTATTGTGTTTTTTTGAGATGTATAGGGGTCGTGTTAGGTCACAAGTGGGAGTTGGGTACTGGGATTGCCAGTTTCTATTGAATGTGGATACACCAAAACAGGTAGACTCGTGAAACCAGTCGGGTCCCAAGCTCACCCCCAATCCGAACAGCTACAACATGCAAGCAAAAAACAGTCATATCAGCAGATCAATGATGGTAACAGTCAGAAAGGCGAGCTTGGGTACCGACTGGGCCGACTCGTCGCGTGTTTTGGTGGGCCCGCCAAATGAAAATCATCTCCAAGTCTCATAGTTGCAGATGGATAATTTTTGCTTCTCTACCGATCAGCCCCAACTTGTTTTCCGGTCAAATAAATATATTTGCATCCCGACTAGGCCCAATATGTGGCTATGTGATTTCATCAATTCTCGGCGCGTTCACCAATCTTTACACTACACCTCGCCATCGCCGTCCTCCGACTCAGAGGACTAGTCAACTTTGTCGAGGTACCGCCCGGGAATCTCATCCTGTCAAACTTGGCATCCCACTCTAAAATTGCGGGAAATGCATGTATTCACCGGGAAAACAAGTGGGGCTCTATCAATAGAGAATGAAAAATTACCCCACTTCAATTAGGGGAGTTCGAGACAAGTTTTAGGTCTTTTTGAGGTTTTTTTGACGAAGTCCTGACCTTTCATTTGGCAGGATCACCAAAACACGCGACGAGGGGGCCCAGCCAGTAAATCAAGTCTCCTTTGCCGTGATCTTTGTATGTGTGATTGCTGACTCTTTGATTGATTTACCAGATGGGGACGAGCCTACAAAACAGGTTATCAGCTATTTGAAGGCCTGGATCACAACTCTAGAAATGTCCACTGGCTCTTTCCCAAGAACCCTTTCTGGGAAGTCCCTCAGAAATGGGTGAAAGCTACAAAGGAGAATTATCAAGTTCTGCATTGGAAACAGAGAGGAGAGTTGAGCCGAACACAGAAATGTGTCAAGCAAGTGCAGTGCCAATTTATAAGTCGCACCCTCTGAATAGTACAGGGCTGTGTTGCTGACAGGTTCCTGCTGTGTAGTTGGCAAGGGAACATGGAGTGCTTGCACTTGGGAACCAATGGGAAGCTACATTCTGAAGAACAACCAACAGAAACAAGGATAAATAGACAATCAACTCACTGGGATTGTGTTTTGGGCTTGTAGTTGTGGTCTTGGCATTTATATAAGTACCAGGAGGTGTTTTTACAGTGGACACAGCATCCCCCCACTGCCAGCAGCCGTCTCTGCCTACACTTGGGCACAATCTGACCAAGCATCCACCTGCCAGGGTGTGATCTGGACAGTATGGTTGTTCCACCAGCTAGTAGGCAGTAAGCTTGTGCCTGGGTGTGGGTGTGGATCTGAGATCCTCAATCAAGCACACTCTCATAGAGTAGCATTGTTTTGAGATCTTACATTGTTTCTGAATCATATTATTCTGGAAACACACTTGGGCCTTGGCTTGGAATTGTTAGACTCTGTTGACTCTGTTGGACTCTGTTGGATTCTGTTAAAGAGACTGGAAATGTTAAAGAGAACATGAGAACTTGTTAAAGAAATGTTAAAGGGATATCTGTGGAGTAAGACTCAGAAAGTACCTTCTTGGGAAACATCTGGAAACATATCTGTTGTGCAAGATTCAGAAAGTACCTTCTTGGGAAACATCTGGAAATGCAATTACCTGTTGAGAAACGAGCTTCACTTGAGTCCACTAGACTATAAACTTGTTACTTGGGCCTTCATGTTGTCCTCTACATATCTGCTGGGAAGCCTTTTATCTAAATCTCGCCTGGGAACTCTGTTTCCACATGCCCTGAAATGTGTATTACTCACACTTTGCTCCAATCTCAGTTTCTGAGATCTGAAACCTCCTCCTACAACCTTTATAAGGCCCTGATTGGGATCTTGGAACTGTGCGTCTAAGATTGCTTATTGGATTTATCAGTTGTTTCTGGCAATCTGTTACGACCATGCATTCCGATCTGTTCCGGTCTCGTTCCAGCTGTTTACGGCCATTCCGGTTACAGCCTATTTTACGGCTGTTACGTCCTATCCAACTTCCTGTTGTGTCCGGCTCATTCCGTTGACGCACAACCTTTGGGGTTTTCGCAATGAAGGTCTTCTGAGTGTTCCCCAAATCAAACATATGACTTATGCAACTATGCTTCCCTCTTATTGTTCTTATTGTCTTTCGCTGTTGAAGCGCGGAGTCGGTGTGCATGCGTGAAAGCAGAAATCCATCTGCCAACAACAAATACAACCAATCCAATGCGCATGAGTTCGGGGCTCCACACAAAGTATATGTGTGCTGCAATCCAGGTGATCAACGTCGAATGCCGGTGCGTAAGAGCTCGAATAAAATATTGATGGTAATGCGGCATGGCCATCGCGCCGCCGAGTGTGTTGTGCAACCCTTCAAACCTCCTCCATTGATTCTCCTTCCAACATCTCTTCTGAATCCACCACACCAACATGTCCAACCCAAACCCAAATCCGGCCAAAATCCAATCCATACCATCCAATGAGAACCATCCAAGAAACCAAAACAGGGCCAAAAGACCCTGCAGCAGGACCGCTAGTCTTGCCAGCAAGAACCAGGACGCTCCTGCCGCAGGTCGGGCCGTGTAAGGCGCGCGACGATCCATAATTGGGCAGGGTGCTGGAGCCAGGGCTTGACTTTTTGATGTGTCCGCTAAAACAAAACCAGAGAAAACCGAACTCAGAGGGGTGAAAGGTGGGGTCTATTCTTTTTTCATTGAGTTTACATCGAGCTTTTATATCTACACTGTTTGGTTCGCACAGCCAATCACAAACAGCTATTGTTCACATAGAAACCATTGTTCAGATGAAATGTGTTCCCGTTTCCTTCCGACACGTCTCCTTCTCGACACGCCACAGACCGGTGCGCGCTGTTCCCATCAACCACGTGTCCGTGAACTCCTCGGTGTTTCAACCTACTCCCGCGAATATTCAGAAATTCGCAAAATCAGCCCATTTTTGCTGATTTCACCACTGGACAAATTGCCGGCTCGTCACTGTACTTATTGTCTTTTACATACTTCTTTCCGCATTAGACTTATCTCTGTATTTAGTATAAATACGTATTATGTTCTACTGTATCTTTAGTGGAAAATTAACATGCTTTGCCTCCACATAGCTCTGTGGTCTGATTCCGTCTCCTCCGTCTCCGAGCCAACTTAGTTGGTGTACCCGCTCACCTATGTGGTATCACTTCACTTCCGTCCCTTTCCGTCCTTCCAGCCTTTTCCGACATGGATATAACACAATCACAGCACTGGTTCTTGTACTGTGTAACCAACAAGTGGCTGATCAGTTCATTTTTTCTAACATAGGTCCTGAGCACACAAATCACCGGACCCACATATGTGCGCCACCCTGTACCTGTTTCTGCTGCAGGGCGGCTTGACACATCATGTGAGAGTGCCCCACCATCCAGGACCTCTGGCACGCAGACATCCTGGATGAGGTGGTTTGGCAACTCGGAGATGACCTCCTCGGAGAGTTCTTCACTTGCTCTCCACTGCTTTGCTCCCGTCCGAGCCAAGCACCCAAGACCTGGAGCCAGAGGGTTTTCCGAGCTCGGCCGAGTGAGCGGTGCACCCTCGGTCGCGTCCCCTAATCACTACTCCTGTTTGTATGAAGTGATTGCCAATATATCTAATTCTGCAGGTGGAGCGAAAGATGCACCCCCCGTCTCCATGCCGAAGACAAGGACACCTGCCCCTTCCATCCCCTGCATTCCCCAGCCGAAATGGGAGTGCAGACTGCCCTGACGGTATGTCATCGATTCTGTTGAGGGCCGAACTCCCTCCACATTCCCCTAGAACTGCAGTCCATTGAGACTGCTGCGAAGATGTCGGTGAAGGGTCTGGTCGATTGCAGAGTGACTGGAGACTTCATTGACTCGGAGTACATAATCTCTCGGAATCTCCCGGTCTGGAGGCTTTCACAGCCTATTTCAGTCCACAATGTGGACAGCACCCTGAATGCCTCTGGTGGCATCTCCAGTGTAGTTGATATGGTGGTTGACTACAAGGGACATTCGGAGTGCATCCAGCTCGCCGTGGCTCGCCTCACCAGGCGGCACGTCATTCCCAGCTACTCCTGGCTCCAGAAACACGACCCGGAGATCGATTGGGAGATCAAGAAAGTTCGGATGACACACTGCCCGACCAGCTGCCGCACGCGCCGTGACGGGCCCCGAGCCGTCCACCGGAGCGAGAAGATCTCGGCCACTATCCTTCGGCAGCTCCGCGGGGTTCCGGTTCCGTCCATCTGTGCCATCGACTTAGAGGAATGGGATGGAGCCAACAGATACAACCCGGAGAACGACGGACCCGAGCTCCCCAACTTGACCCCGGATCTGAACGATGACGAAGAGGAGTTCAATTAGAAAGAGCCGAGGATCCGTTCAGTTGGGGCCGCCAAGCACGGCGCCACCTGCAGATATTCTTGCAAATGTTGAGTGAAATGGTCACAATCCTGATCCCGAGTTGTTCCACAATTCAGGATGCTATACACACTACTAGAGAAATTCGAGAGGATGTCGAGGAACAAGCTGGGAGGCTGAGAAAGTGTTGAAGTTAATATTGGCAATGATATAGAGCAGCAGAATTGCGCTCGTCATAGGGTTACTCTAGTATGTGTGGCCTGTACAGGAATCAGGCGGTCAGGAAGAAAAGCTCAAGATAGTAGAAGATCCGACCCACGAGCCAGATCATAAATCACCACCCCAACACACACACACTTAGAATCCGAACCACCACCATTGAAAAATGGAATGGTGGATTCTGCCTCAGTTGTACCAGCGGATCTACGATAAACGGGGCTCATCTGCATTGACAGTGGGCCCACAACATTCGAGACCGCGAGGACAGCATGCACAGTGTGAGGACGTGGTTTTCGCCGTCGTCGTCTAGTGATTAGGGACACTATCGGCGACCTGATTCACCAGGTTCGATAAATACATGCGAGAAGCCCTTTGGGGACAGTGGTCAACGGATACTGGTAGTACAATATATATGTACAGACTGGCGAGTTGGTGAGGGGTGGGGGGGATTTTCCGTTGCAGCTTGGCCAGCGCATTGCGATGAAAAACCCTTTTCCCTACCCAGCCCGGCCCGGTCAGAATCTCAGGCGAACAACCGATGGACGGGCAATCAAGAACACATGCCAGGTAAAAGAAAGCACATTAGTATGTGCTATTACCTGTGATGCGTCCGGAAATGCTCCAAATTCAAACCAATTTTGGCACCGAGAAGGCCATATCACCTTTGTGGGCGACACCTAAGTCGCGTCTCCGACTTGACGATAGCACAACAACTTCGCGTCGAGTGCGATATTCGTGACTATCCATGACAGACGACAATTGGAATAAATCTGGAGATGATGAAAGATGGCGCTAGAAATCATCATCGTGGGCTGGAGGATCAAGTTGTCAGCTGTATTGTCTCTGAAACATGCGAAGTGAATTGGATAGATACATGGCCTCCAACGAGATTGAAGAGCCCCAGGATTTTTGCTCACCAGTGATAACCAATGAACGATTCCCGTGGGAGCGAATTCGGGACTACAGCAGTCCTTCGCGTTCCACGGAAAAGAGGGTCCAATGGTCGATTGTATTGGGCCTGACAAAAAGGGAGTGATTCAGTCGGCTGAATGGAATAAGGAGAGTATTCCAACGACAGAATTGGCACCGCTCATAACAGTATAGGGCGCCACGGCGGCTCGTCAACATGATGGTAACTCCCAGACGCTCATTCCAACACAATTTTCCATCGTTCCGTCGTCCAGGGATAACCTTTGGAGGCTTGAAACTTGCGCCAGGGTGGGCTGTATTTAGAAGATCAGAGAGAGTCTAGCAGCGATCATGCTGTAATTCCTCGTATTCTTGGGCATGCCGCGCCGCTTCGTCCGGGACCTGTCAGGCCAATCGAAGTCCGGCCAATCGAACGCACAGCCCAGTAGAGACTGACATTCGGAACCGGGAGACAAACAACACGAACCCGCAGAAGACCGAATGACGGCCATCCATCACAATGAGGAACAAACTGAGCCGCTCATAGAGGCGCCGAGAAAGTTGTAGTAAATCGAGACTGAAACTTTTCCTTGATGGGTATCGTGGTAGTGAGGCGGTTCTCATGCAATGTTTCCAGCCAACCGTAAGCTTTGGATCTGCAGAATATTTTGAGTCAAAGACGCTACAGAGGACTCGTTGCGACCATAGAATTCGGTTTCTGGAAATTCTGCGAGCCTTTTTGCATGCGGTACCGATTCCATAATACACTGCCGGTCGTACTCCATACACCACTGACTCAGATCTCATACCAACATAACCCCGCGCTCCAGACGTTTAGCATCGCGACTGACCCGTGAGTGCCCGGCGTGATGTCAAACCTTGGTCTGAGGACTCTGAACCCCAACCCAGGGTGAACAGAGACAATGCCGCACGAACATTCTGAAGTGACAATTTCGCAGTGCCATGTCTGGAAATCAAGATGGCGAACTATAAAGGAAAGAGTCGACACAGTTGGAAGACATACTACCAATGTCCAGCTCTCTCGCCCAACCACACAAGAGAGGTTATATCGCCTGTCGTAACTGTCGACGCCAGAAGATTAAGGCAAGGATTTCAATTTGGTACCACACACTCCAGCTCTAAGCTCCGTTTTTTTTTCTCTTCAGTGCATAGCAGAAGAAGACTTGTCAACGCCGTGCAAGAGGTGTATCCAGAAAGAACTCGACTGCGAATACGTCACCGTCGCCGACGAGCAGTACCTTTCTAACAAGAATACCTCGAGCAGCAATGGGTCGAGCTCGTTCACTGGCCATGGAGGACTTGGTCCACAGAGCACCACACAGCCAATTCGAAAGTTCCCATCCCGGGGTGGGGAGGGCCACGGTTCACGTCGCGGAGTGGATTCACAATTTGTGTCAATGGCACCTCGGGGGATGGTCCCGACTCCTTCCGGACCACAATTCAACCTGGGCGGGACCTATCATCCGATTTCAGCCACTAATTCACACACATCGCGGGGTCAGACGGTGCCTGCACCTGGACCTGTTCAGCTCCACAATCCTCCGCAGTGCGTTGCTCGGTCTGGACCAGTGATCGATCAGGGATATTATCCATATCCCTGGTCACCTTCTTCTCGGCCGCCTGCTTATCCGCGTTACTATCCGTGTGTATCTCCGCATCAATGATTATATCTCGCTGAACGAAATTTAGGAATTGCGTTTGCCCCCCCGGCCCGTGCTATTGCAACGGTCGTCGGGGGTGAAGGATGCCAAGTGTAAACAGTATTCAAAGAGCATGCAGAGAGACTTGGGGGTCTGTTTTGGGCACCACTTTGATGTGGAATTCCCGAGATATATATGTAAATGTCATTTGAACCGTTGATGTACGAGTGCAAGCCTGTAGATGGATCATCGTGATTAGCCAAAAAAATTGAATCACGGGATAGTATTGTGTGCACACGAACAGAGTGAACTCACGAGTAGTGCGGGTAAGTATCGAACCCGAGCCTCCGATGGAGACCGAGAGACGGCGTCAATGTTGTTGAAGATTTCAAGGATTCATTTTCGCGCGCGGAATGTAGGAACTGGGTTATCAGGCGCGATGTGTCACCTCACCCCTTTATTTAATTTACGTGCGTCTGTCTGTCTGAAGCCATTTAAAACTCCGCTGCCCCCGCGCTCTTGTAAAGTAATAAAACTACTGCGAACGGTTCGTTGTCAATATGCCAGTGAGACGATTGGCTCACACAATGTTTGTTTCAGAGCTATATCTGTCTGTATCGCTTCATGGATTGAGGCAGTCCAATGTGCTATCGCCGCGAGGTACGTATTGGTTCCCCCAGCCCTCACCGCATACCTTATCTCAATGTGTTCGGGTCCAGGGCGCAAGTCACGATGCTCATATTCCGGCTTCCTGAGCCGTTATTCCAACTGACTGGTGGTTGGCGCGGAAAGTCCGACTTTTTAGTCGGTGCAACATATCCCGCCTGAAGTAAAACCATACACCGGAGCCGAACTTATATTGCCGGAACTCCGATCATTTCGGGTGGGACACAACAGCGAGCACGGAACAGTGCGCTAGCAGCTGCGGCGGCAAGCGCATGCGGGACAAGGTCAAATGATAACTCCGGTCATCTCTAGAACGAAGAGCCCGGACCAGGCCACGGGTTCGGGGCGGGGCGTAGAGGATACGGGTCTAATGGGTAGGGGTATGCCGTATCTTCTACGCACACGCAACATACCGTGGACCGACCCCGCATGTACAGGGATGCGGGGCAAGCCTGGTAAAATAATCTTCAATACTCGAGCGCATCAAGTTGCGGCGCCTACCTAAACCCGCCTAATGTGTTCAAAAACGCCACCCGCTGTTACGATGACGGCGGAGTTTAGTATCGTAGCTGCTAGTCGGGTATGAAGGTGAGCCATGCAAACGCCGGAGACGACGCGTCGAACATATATTGGCCAAAGCGCACATGCATCCTCAATGTACCCAAAAATCCCTCCAGGTTTACGAAACGTCCGGCATATCCTGGTCCAATACCGGTGACCCATGCAAGCACCGGTGGGTCATTGGTTGAATATGGTCGGGTGGATGTGTGTATTCAACCCAGATGTGGCCGAAAAACGCTTCCCAGTCTGCGACCACGGCGACCATGCATGTTTCCGGCGGGGTATGGGACAAATACAGGCATTGAATCCAATCTGGACTGAAGAAAAGTATAAGAAGGGCTCAAGGACCGCTATCCACCTCATCCGCTCCACGGTTCTCAACATGTTCAAGCTCTCCTCTAGTGTCTTCTCCGCCCTCGTCCTCAGCGCCGTCGCGGCGTTTGCGTACGATCCCACCCGTAGCGACAATGTTAGTCACTTACTCTCTTGTCGCATCCATCGCGCAATTTACTTTGTGTCAATGTCTAGTTGGTTGTCTATTGGGGTGTGTAGATTTCGCTGTTTTCTATGTTCAGCTATTCATTTATCCTAGGACAAAACTCGTACGGGGCAACCCATGGAAGCGACACGCCCAACTGGCAAAAGACAATCTCGAACTACTGCCAGGTGCCCACCTTCTATAGTATGTTGCATTGACCGGACTAATTGTCTCAGGACACCTGCATCGACGTCATTCCCATTGCGTTTGTCGATAGCTTCAGTGGCGGAATCCCTGACCTCAACCTTGGAAATGAAAGCTCCTTTCTCCACAGTGTGTTTCGCAAGCTAAACGTGTTCCCCAGACCTGCAATGATAATGGTGTCTCTGGGAGCTGCGCGTCCTTGGCTGCGGGGATTCAAGCGTGCCAGGCAAATGGTAAGCTCGTGACGCTGAGCTTGGGCGGTGGGGGCACTACGACCGCGCGCTTCGCCACGACTGCGGACGCAATCAGTTTCGCCGATACCATCTGGAACGACTTCCTCGGCGGCTCTTCGGGTGCCCACCGCCCTTTTGGTGCCGCGGTTCTCGATGGGTATGCTACATCCTCTCCCGATTTTCGACCTTTGATTTGGCGTGTCTCAGGGTTGATTTGGATATTGAATCGGGCACCAACACCGGATACGCCGCGTTTGCGAATCGCATTCGCACACTCTGGGCTGGCGCCAGTAAACCGTGGGTGTATCCCAGAAGTTTTACATGCGAATCTCGGTGGCATCGCCAGCTACTACCTCACCGCCGCTCCGCAGTGCCCTTATCCTGACGCGTGGGTCGGGAACGCCCTCAGCACTGTACCGTTAGACGCCGTCTATGTTCAGTTCTATAAGTAAGAAACAGCTATCCCGAAAAACGAATTCTACCATCGTAATGCAACAGTAACTTTTGGCAAGTAATTCACCCACCAGAAAAATAATAAATAGCGGGCTGAAATCGTACCCTTCTTCTGTGAGCTCTCTTCCACTGTCGGGGAAGTGAGCTCATCTGCTTTACCAGGGCTGGAACTATGCCACCTGGAATACGTGGGCGATCGGAGCCCCGAATCCCAACGTCAAGATTTTTATAGGTTGGTATGTCATCCCAGTCTCGTCGGCGCTCTCTCACTTGTGTGATATCAAAGGTGCCCCGGCCTCGACGACGGCCGCAAACGCTGGTGAATACGTGTCTGCGTCAACTTTGGGCTCTATCGCGCTCGCAACCCGCGGCAATGCGGCGTATTCCCGCAACTTTGGCGGGGTCATGCTGTGGTAGGCCATTTCATTTACCTAAATCCTAATTCAACCCAACGATTTATGTTTTGCAGGGATGCCTCGCAGGCCTATGGCAGGTCGCTGGTCCATCTGAATCAATGTTCTTACTGATAGTGCATTCAGTTAACAGTAGATTCGACCAAGCGATCAAAAACATTCTTACGGGCACAACCAACTGCGGCGCAGGTGGATCAAGTAGCTCATGCACCCAGACATATACTGTCAAGTCCGGAGACACATGCTCGGCCATCGAGGCCCAAAATAGCATCTCCGACGCTCAGCTACACGCGCTGCATCCAGCGATTAACAGTGATTGCACAAGTATGTTCTGGCCATCTTTTACCGTGTATGTCAAATGTACTGAGGATATTGCTAGATCTAGCTATCGGCCAAATTCTCTGCCTCATTCAGAGTACTGGTGCATGCACCCAGACCTATACTGTCAAAAGCGGAGATACATGCTCGGCCATCGAGGCCCTCTATGGCATCTGCGACACTCAGCTGCACACCCTGAATCCAGCGATTAACAGTGGTTGCACCAGTATGCTCACCTTTCATCTTTTATGCTAGAGTGTGCTCAACGTTTTCACCAGATCTGAGTATCGGCCAAATTCTCTGCGTTTGAATTTTTGAGCCACCACGCTAACGCGTATCAAGATGTTCTGTTCCATTTTTCGTAAAAGTGCCACAACGAGCCATATAGTTTCATACTGGGTGTTGGATTTGAAGTAGAATAATAAATCGATCAAAAGAAACGAACCTGTACCACGCAGTGGACCCGCCCTGCACCACAGGTCGTTGGAATTCATACGAAATGATCGCCCATGAGCAGAGGTGTATGAGAGTTTATTAATGGCTTGAACAATGAATGGAAGTGATGGTATTGTACAGGCACATCGCGTGCCGATCTCAAGCCAAACCGTTCAATTCTGGGGCGGGATGGCTCGGTTTAACATGGTAGCATAGGTTTATATTGTCTCCACTCTCCATTGTACAAAATTTAGGGCAAATTATGTTTTTATTACCCTGAAAAACATGACTAGACGTATTGATAGAGAATCCAAAATAATCCATCCTCAGATAAGAAACTTCCGGAGGACTTTGGGCACTTTTGGGCACTTTCTGCGAAATCCGCACCTTCATTTGGCGGGCCCACTAAAACACGCGACTTTTGCACGACTTCGCGGCCCAGTCGGTACCCGAGTTTGCCTCTTAATTGTTCGCATCTTTGATCTTGTTGGTCTCTCTAGTGGTTGCGTGGCTCATATTCCGTGAGGCGGAGCTTGGGACCCGAAGTCTAGAGGATGATGGCAGGAAGAGAAAACCAGCGTCGGATTTCGGGGCCGAAACCGATTACGGGATGTTGATGTGGCTGTGTGCCGATCTCTTGCGGCAAACGTTTCGGGAGCACTCCCTTCTCGGGCTGCACCCTCGGGTACATTTTCTCCTTCTCCATGATGCTCGGCCCATCCTCCTTAAATGCGACGCCGTTCATCGTGTCCCCGGGGCGAGCGTCGAAAGTCGAGATTGTTCCCTCATCTGCCGCGGCGCTGCGATGACTTTTCCTTTCTTTGGTGTCTATCTGTCTATCTGTCTCTCACCGCCCGCGGCGTTGCCACGGCGCCACCACCAATCGTCCCGATCCCGAGCCTTGGCTGGATTTGAAATTGTGTGCATCCCGAAGGCGTCGCGCAGAGCACAAGCGAATGGCCTCTGCACCGGGAGCTTACTGCTTCCGAGGCGGAATAGCGGAAGGGAAGTGGCTATCAGTACCCAGATACCCCCGCCTTCTACGCATACTGTGTTGCCCCCGACGATTATGTTTGTCAGAAAGAACTGCGCGGCCGTACCCGGCATCCGGAACCCACCGCCCAATCTTTCCACAGCCTCCCGAGCGCTCATATATGCTCAAGTTGATTCCCTCCGTTCTCAGTTTCCCGTCTAAAGAAGCTTGCAAGTGATATCTATTTCCCCGGATCTCAATACGCGGTTCCACGTTATGCCCCTTTGGCCGAAAGACCACAGTCAAGGCCCAGATCAGCGTCAAGCAACGGTATTTCATCGAGGATATACCCCGGCCGAGCTTAACCAGCATCGAGTGAGCCCTCGTCGAATCTGTTCTCCTCCTCCGGATTCCTATGCCCTGCATGTTCATGACCGCCAGCAAGGAGCATTTGTGGAGATGAAGCTGCGGCCGATTGCTGCGAGTCGTTCGCATTTCCCCCCTGCCTAGAAGCCTGAGGATCCTCCCCCAGATCCACGAGGCGCTCGCGGATGAAGGCTACGATCCCCGCGTTCTGAGAGCCAGGGAGACCACCCTCCGTATGTATGGCCGGGAAGTCCTCGTGCCATCTGCGGACAAGGGCGCGGCGCTGGAATAGGTGCACCACACCCAGCGCGGAAAGCGGTCTCCGGCCTGTTGATTTTTTCAGCTCGTAAACGAAGAGATGTAGGATGGAACTTGCCGAATGCAAAATAAATAACATTGGCCCCGAACAACAGCGCAAAAGTGCCGTTGACGAAGGTCCAGAAACCACCGAAGGTTGCGATGCCTGAAAGTGGAGATGCATCCGCCGTGTCTTGGAGGAATTTGGTGGGATATCGAGTCGGTTGGCGCAGGGTCAACATTGCAGTATCGGCCCCAGGTGTCGCGGCGGTCGATGGATCTTGTTGTAATGCGTGAAATTCAGGAGAGTAAGTGAATGACTATGGTTGTTTAGAGGGAGACCGGCTAAGAAATACAGGTCCTCGCCGTACCGATGCGATGCCTGGCCGAGAAACCGATTGCCGCATAGACCAAGTCAGATGCCCAAAAAGTCGGGAGCCAGGCAGAAGAGGTATCCCCATGTTCCAGTCACATCCCCCGAAATGGTTGAGGTCAGATAGACATGTGGGGAACACATTGATCTCCATCACCCCAGGATCGAAAACGATCGAAAGAGATATGTTGGAAATATCTGACCAGCTATGGGGACCTAGTGATGCCGTGGTGAACAAGAGTGTTTCACCATGCATTCAGCTAACATATATATGAACCGTAACCGGAATCTGGACAGTCAACTGTTTTGTTCCAGTCACTGAGCGGGGTGACGTTCACTTGCGCTTTGACGAAACGGGTGTAAGGAACAGAATCCTAGGGACGCAATTCAATCACCTCCACCAAGAGTAAATTTACCTACAAGACTTAGGGCCGCATGTCCCGGGAGCGTTCCAAATTCGAATCCCTGGTCCGTCGCAATTGTTCTCGTGGAAACCACTGAAGTTAGAGGCATGATTATCGTGGCATATATCCCGAATGCAGGAACGCCCATTCCAATGGCGCTAAGGACAAGAGCCCGTGCAAAGATTATGTATCTTGACTCTCCCCTTCAAAAAATCGTCAGAATACTACTTTACACGCTTGTTCTTACGGCGTACCTCACTAGTGGCCGCGCCAGAGATCGATTGAGCAGGATGGTTAGGACGGTATATGGTGGTTTCGCCTCTGCACAGCACCCCAAAAAAGCTAGTCGTTGTGTCAAAATTCTTTCTTTGGTTTTGACGACAGTAGCAATACGGAACAGAAGTGAAAGGAATAGTAGAACCAACGGTGCTATTGGCAATAATTCGAGAGCGATGAAGCAGCACCCTGCTCTGGGATCAGATCAAATCCGAGCTGAGGAATTGAACCACTTACCGGCCATTTCGATCACAACCACCACTAAATCGAGCAAAGCGAGACCACGCATCCGCCATTGAAATATACTGGGTAGCACTGATTAGTAGACATCCAGTCCCGCGAACTGAGTACACACGCAAGGATATGATGGACACATATACCGATACCACACAAGAATATATATATATATGGGGTAATACCCTGCCCGTATAGAAGGCCCATTCCGTTGACAACCACGATTGGAATAGTGGCAACCAGGAGAAGACGCAGGGTATACACTCGGAGGACGGGGTGGAAAAGGATGGTGGTTAGAATCATCGCTAAGTGCGAACAATCGTGGCGACGCATCCCTACATATATGCTTGAAATGTCGGATATCTCACGAGAAGCTGTGCGTGGATAAAACGGCGTGGACGATATTTTCGGATGCATCATAGGAATCTGTGAGGATGAGGACCGCTTGCTTTGAGCGGAGTAAGCTTACTGAGTGTGCGCCTCAAATCCTGGTGGGGTACAATCTCCAGTATCACTTTGCAAGCGGGATTCAGTCGGACCCTGTATTGCATGGCCATTATTAAACGAAGCACTATTGAATCAGACATCCCACGGGAACCTGACGGCGCATCTCAACAAAGATTGCTTTCCGCCTCCGTGATTCATCAAGGTCTTCGGGGCAGTGTGTGAAGCGCCGCACATCCAGGATATCTGCGACAAGGAATCAAAGTGATCTCGAACCAAAATACGAATCCAAGTCTCAAAGCCGAGGGCGAGTGGCCTCAGCCTCGGATTGAAGAGATATTCCGCCACCGACCACGAAGACAAGCAAATTCACGAATCCCGAAAGTCGATCATTCCAAGCGATTGATCAATCCATCCCGACTGCAGCAAAAGATGGAAAGTACCGCCAACCAACCGGCCTAAAATACGGCGTGATCGATTCATCACCCCTGCGTATTATAATCAGGCTCGGAGTTTTTCCTCGGCGGCAGCGAAAAAACGCACAGCGTGCCGGACATGGCCGTGCAGAGACGCGAAAGCGGTCTGAATACTAGCGAATGTCAGGATAAGATGGGACAGCAGAAACGAATTAATCACCCTGGCTTCACGTTGTCGAGTCCCGAAATCTATGGGATTTTTCCGAAGAAGGAAGGAAAAAAAATACATTGAGCACGAAGAATATTCGCACCGGGTATGCGTCCCGTTTCTGCGAGATGTGAGGTGAGTCCAGTCTTTTTAATTGGAGGAGATGGGAATGCTTGACTTTTGAGGAAGAGCGGAGGATTCCATTCAGTGTGGGATGCCAAGCACGGCGCCACCCGCAGACGTTCCTGCGGTTATCGAGCGGACGGGTGACCAGGGTGATCCCAGGTTGTTCCATGATCCAAAATACTAGACACGCTGCTAGACCCTAGAGAGATGCGAGAGGATGTTGAGGAACGATCTGTGACGGTAGAAGTTGATGTTGACGAGGATAGCATGTGTTGCCTGAACGGTAATCAGGCGGTCAGAAAAAAACAGCCCAACACAGCGCTGGCGCAACACGGCGCTGGCGAGAAGACCGGGCCATAATATCGGCATTAAACCGCTAGACATAACATTCGGCCGCAAAAATGCAAGAAAACGGTGCTATCCAGGAAGAAAGGGACACTGGCGGAAGCGACATCAGCCCCTGGAATCCTATCGATTATACCGCCGAGGACGCTCTAGACAGCGGCGGTGAGGTCTTCAGAACATTACAGTGGAGATCTGGTGAGGCCGATCGACGCGTGGAAATACGGTGGCAGCACGAGCAACGAGGGCGGTCAAAGAGGCCCAACAAGATTTGTGAAGTTTGAACGACCGAAGCACGAACTTGAACACATGAGGATAGAATGAGCGGGGGCAGACCTCAGGACATGAGGGATGAGAACTTACCACGTGCCTCGACGAGAGGCAGCCTGTAAGTATTAAGCCGATGGCGGGCGAATGGGACCTCGGATAATATGGATGGGCAAGATGCGGATGAGGACGTCCGTGAGGTAGAGGCCTGCACCCCAAGCCTGCGGCTAGGCACGACGTTGAAGTTGCGCTCATCTGCGGCCTGGTCGCCGGATGGAAAACCAAGGAAGCAACTGATGGGAACCGCATACAAGGGGAGACGGACTGATGCGAGATGCGGAGCTAGACTGGGAGGTAGCGGGAAGACAGCTTGCGAGATGGCTTTAACCAGGCGCCGAGGAGATTAGGCCCAAGGTAGATGGGTAGGTAAGACAGTTTGCTAGATGGCTTCAACCAGGCGCCGAGGAGATAAGGCCCAAGGAATGGAGGCAGCGCCGCGACGGAAAGATCGGGCTAGCCTAGGAGGCGAGACACAATGTCATAGAGAAGATTGTTGGACAGTCAAATTTTCCATATCGGATCGTACAAGCCCCAACCCACGAGCCAGAGACCATAACTCGCGACCCGAACACGCACACAATCAGACAGCCGGACTTAAGAGTTTAGACTCGAGTCAGTGCTTGGTTGCCCAAGTGCAATGTCCATGTGGAGGCTTTGATTGAGAAGGAATTGAAGCCAGTAACAAATCTTGTACACTTGGGATTCCAGCCTCGGCGGGCCAGGGGATGAACATGGTCGTGGAGGATCGTGGCAGGGAGAGAGAAAACGAGCGTCGGGTTTCGGGGCCGAAACGAGATTACGGAATGTTGATGTGGCTGTGTGCCGATCTCTTGAAGCAAACCAAACACGCACCGTGATGCATTCCCTTCAAGGCTTCGAGCTTCAAGGCCACCGAGTTGACGCTGCGCAGGCATGGAAGACGGGGACAGGCCCACGGTGCGTCACATGTTTGTCCCTTGCCTGCGGTGCATCTGCTATGCTAATTGACCCTACATACTTACCCCGTTCGCGCGACGCTAATTTGACTTACCGACTGCCCGACAGATAGGTACCCAGCTGAGGCTCGGTTTTGCGCGCGCACGCCATGCTAGCATTACCCCGACGGGTTTAGTGCGCACATGCACGGCGGTGGCAGCCATCCATCTATCCCTCCCTCGCTCCCTCGCTCCCCTTCTCTTCCCCCGCACATTGGTCGCGGATCCAAACAGCGACTGGAGGCCAACCACGACCGTATGGGCCAGAGCTGGGCTTCGTGCCATCGGAGCGGGAGATACGAGGGTTATTTGTTTCTCATCAGAACGCAGACTCGGGTGTTCTCCCCTTCGTTTCTTCTCGGTTCCCTCTCATTTCAAGTCCTCAGCTCTCTTCCGTCCCGTCCTCGGCCTCCCCTCCACCTCTCTGCCTTCCCTCCCGCCTTTCGAAAACTCGTTAGCTAACGCTCCCTCTGCAGGAACAATACAATCCGTCCGGTTCGGTTGTCTGTCCGGACACGATTTCCTTTTCTTTGGTTCATTCCCGTAGTAGGTCGATTGCTTTGCGGCTGGTCGGGCGCCGGACGACTTGATCGCCCGAACCGCGCGGCGAATTCGAACCTGCCGCGAGAAAGGTATTATATGCCGGGTTTGTACAACCCTTCTGGGACGCCGTGGACACGTGGTGTTGCGATTGAACTCGGGAGACGGATTTTCCCCTGATCTCTGCCGCGGCGCTGTCCGATGCGTTTTTGTTGGTGTACTGTCTGGCTCGCACCTCGACCTGCAGCAGCCTCGATGAACAATCATCCCGGCTGCTGCCGCGAGTCCCGTAAGGCCGGCGCTCGAGGGGCTTGGCGCCGTCGGTCACCGTGTCGTTCTCTTTGTCATGTTCTCAGTTAATGGCGCGGACTCTGCCCTTCCATTCTCTGCGGCGCGCTTCGCCCGACGTGGCCGCGTGCGACGGCGGCAGCGGCTCCCGTGGGGCGTAGAACGCGCGCGCTGGTGCGGGTAAGGTGCTGGTTCATACACAGAGGGTTGCTCGTGCTGCGCGTCATGGGCGTCGTGGTGTTGCGAGGATGAGGGGGGGTGGGACGCAAGCCGGGCGGGGGAGCATACCACCACGCACCACGCTGCGCGTCCTGCGGGTCCGGAAGACGTGCGGGGAGGAGTATCCGCCCGCCGGTGCATAGTGAGGATGCATCGCGGGCGGCGGCGGCAGCTGCGGACGAAACTGCTGCAGGGAGAATGACGGCGGGTATGGATACGGTTGTGGGTACGTGGCGGGCGGGAAAGAGCCCGCATGAATGGGGGGAGCGCGTCCGCGGAGGCGAAGGCAGCAGGCGTGTATTCGCTCACATTCGGAGCGGGCTGGAGGCATGGCAGAGAGCAACGGATCAAAGGCTTACTGATGCGACAGTTTTGAGCTGTCCGGGCCTATGACCTGGTCTTATGAATCTTCTCTGCGTATTTTGGCGGTTTGACTGAAGCAGCGATGGACTTACAGGCTTCAAATGACAAGCCGCTTTTCTTCGCTGAGGAATGTAATTGTTTACGTGAAAAATGCTGACACGTACCTGACGAATGGCCAGTACTTGCTGACTGACAGTGACCTGCCGGCAAACCCGCTGTGATGCGGGTCACCGCTTGTAAAATTTCTCTGTTGAAAATCAGAGTGAAATGCCTGGCGGCAAGGCTGCGTCGGGCCGCGCCGACGTTGTACTAGTGGCGTTGCATTCCTGCAAGCCTGCAACTCGAATATCCCCCCGAACTGCTTGCTCTGTCTCATTTCTTCAGCCTTGTACGTCGTGTCCCTGACTGGAACAGAACGGTGATCCGGGCAAAACACGACAGCCTGGGCGCCTCGAGTTTCTGCTAACGGCATCCGTTTTGTGCTTAAAGAGGCTGGCATCGTACGAGGTCCGACAACACTCGCTCCTCCCTTCGCTTCTCATCCGCTCATTCATCGAACGACACTCGACATGGCGACCCACCATATCGCTACCATGCTCCCTCCTGCCTGGGGGCACACCGTCAGCTACAGCCATCTTGCAGTTCAGCTGCTCAACAAGGATCCCAATCTTGTCATGACGATAATCCAGCACAGAATAATGGGTGAGTGATAACGCTTCAAGTCCGGTAACAGATTGCTACAAGCATGGCTACTATTACGATCAGTTGCGCAGATGGAGAAAGAGCTATCGACGTGTACGTACGACAAAACGAGACTTCGAATCTTGGGGGTAGGGGAAAACGAGTTCGTCTTTGGCTTCTGCGTATCCATTAATGCTAATAGATCGCATCGCCTTGTAGCGTCCCGTTTGGGCCCACTGTACTCAACATAGCGCTTGCACAACTCTCTGAGGGATGGCTCTCACTTATCCCTCAACTGGATCAAGGAAGCGAGGGATGGCCCAAACCCCATGCCATTCACGTACGTTTCGGCCCCCATGTCCTGGCGCCCTGTGTTCATTTTTTTGATCGTCGCGCAGTTCGACTTTGCTTGCGGCGGGCCGGTGATCGAGGCCACCAAGCAGATCATGGGTCCGGACTGCAAGACGCTCTTGTGGTTCTGCTGCGCGGCGGTGTCGATGATAGCACACTTCAACGAATACGATCATGGCGCTACGGCGCAGGAAATATACGCAGATGAGACGAGGCGTGGTGGGCGAACCATGGACGAGATCTTGCAGCAAGTGCGTCTTCGTAACAAAGAAGATCTTCATTACTTGGGCTGAGTGGTTGGCATGACAGGTCGGCGCAGCCTGGAACGGCGACGACAAGCTCACCGGCATCATCGTCAAACACCCTGGCGCCCCGGACATGTACGACCACGAGCGCGTCGCGTACGCCTCTGGCCCAGCGGATATCTTCGGCGTTCTCCTCGGCTCGGCGCAGAGGCTAGCCAAGCTCGTGGACGGCTATATAATTCCCTCCGGAACGTACTTCGAACCTGTCGGGGTGCCGTACTGCAGGGAATATTACAAGAACCGCGGACAGGAACTTTTTACTGTTGGCTTGCAGACGCACGAACAGGCGTACGCCGACGGTGCACGCATCGCACCGAGCAACGAACGCGTCAGAGCGTTTTTGGAAGACGCGGCGAGCAAATATGGGCCCCAGTCTGTTCTCTACATCTCTTTCGGGTACGTATCGATCGATGCAGTTCATGTTCTGTGTGGTATTAACATCACTGACGCCGAGATCGCTCCGCAGGTCGCTTTTCTTCCCAATCGCAACGCCACAGCTTGTCGAAGCGCTTGTGAACACGCTCCTGGCACTCGAAAAGCCCTTCCCCTTTATCTTTGCGCTCGGGGGCAAGATGGCGTCTCTCCCCAAAGACCTCACGGAGCGTGTGAACGCAAGTGGCAGGGGACTCGTCTGCGACTTTTGGGTTGAGCAGCAGGCGATCCTCCAACACCGCGCCCTCGGCTGGTTCTTCACGCACGGCGGCTTCAAGTGAGTTTATGGTGTCCTACGAGCATGTTATCTAATTTATTCACATGGACTGCGCTTTACTAGTTCCGTGACCGAGTCGCTCACTCACGGAATCCCGCTCATCGTATGGCCTGCAGGCGCCGAACAGCCCGTCAATGCGGCGTTTCTGTCGACAGGGCAGAACCCCGTCGCAATAGAGCTCTTCCAGGTAGGCACACCTTTCGCGCTGATAATGGCATGGCCACGACTATATAATCTCATGGCACCGTCCCAGATTCGCACGGGCCCGCAACTGGCACCGTCCCTCCGGGGCGGTCCTACAATTACCGGAACGGTAGAGGACGCAACGAAGGAGTTTCGAGAGGTATTTGATGCTGCGCGTGGTAAGAGAGGAGAGGCCTTGAAAGCGAACGCGCTGAGGATGGCCAGGGCCATACGAGAGGCTCGTACGGGGGAGTGTGCGGACGAGATAATCCGCTTGGCGAGGTTTTAGGGCAAAATTGGGTATAGACTTTAGATTTTGGAATGTTAATGACTTGGATGCTACGGCGACAATATGCAAAGCGCGCCTCTGAGAAGCGACCAAGGGGGTCCGAAAAGAAAAGAAATACCTGGGGCCGATTTAGAATATGCGCACAATGTACAGCGTTTGCGATGGCAAACAAGCCAACGACACACTGCAGAACTATCACGGCCCCACGAATCGCAAGGCGATTAAGTACTTTGTTCAATGTCTTCGACAGTTTCCGGAGATTCATTCCCGACGGAATTGCGAGTTCGACGCCGCTTCGTTCAAAGGCAAACTTTTGTTTCCTCATCTCGTCGTCGAATATAAGAGGTGAAACGATACCGAGAGGGGCGGGACATTTAGAATCGGGGTACGTCTATGGCTTCCCTCGCTCTCTTCCGCCGTCCCACGTCATCTCATTCTCCCAGCTGCGTTCCCCCTTCCTTGCGCTCTGCCCATTTCAAGCCTGTCTTGCTCTCTCCGTCAGCTAGCTCCCTCACCGCAGGAACAATACGATCTGTTCGGTTGTCGCGCTCGGGGCACGATCTCGTCTTGTCAACTAATTTATTAGCTCAACTTAAGTTCAAACCGAATATATCCCCCTTCACACTCATCAGTTCTGTGGAACTTAGGTTCATTTCCTGTGCTGTATACCTGCTACGCTACCTATACTGCGCAATTTCGTTCAATTCGGCACGGGTTGTGACCGTGACCCAAAATACCGATTCGGCACTTCGGCAACCAACGAAGTTTGGCGTGACAATTCCAAAAATTTGGCATACAAGATGAAAATTTTCGAAAATTCTCCCTTTTTTGCACCTCCAAAGGAGATTTGGCCCCGATGTCACACATTTTACATTCGGCACTGGACGCCGTGACCGGTGACCAAGACCAAAATTCATTGCGGCACAGGGAGTGCGTGATGCGTGACCGCCGAATTGAATGAAATTGCACAGTATCCTACATAGAGTTCAGGACTTGAGTTCTCGTCTCAAGTCCGTGCAGAATTCAAGTTTCAACAGAACTTAGGATCACATAGGAACATAAAAAAAACATAATCGAGTACTTAAGTCATGAACCAGTACCCAAGTCCCACAGAACTCAAGTTCGCTGTTGGACTGAAGAGATCCCCCCCACTCAAGTCTGCCCCCTCTCAAGTTCTCTGGTGCACTTCAGTTTGCGCTGAACTTCAGTTCGTGTATTTTTGCGCATGACGTCAGTTCTTTCTGCTGCTAGACCGAACTTCAGTTCTAGATATCAAGCGCTTAATGTCAATTTCATACCGTTTCACCGTTTTGTGTTTTTCCGGACTCTTGACAACAATGTATTCATAGCTGAAAGGTGTTAGCACTGTTGACGGGTAAACCAAGGGCATTTACCTTGCGTGGTCTTGAGCCGTGGACCTAAATAAATGAAAGGGTGGCTGACATTAAGTCAAGCCAAAAGCCGAGGCGGACATGAAGTCACGCCTCAGCTGAACGACATGAAGTCAGCTCAAACAAAGGCAGAGGTGTCAACATGGAGGCAGTGAGTAGGGTGACATAGGCACCTTGTGG
The DNA here is from genome assembly GCA_029282495.1 of Mycena albidolilacea. Classification (NCBI taxonomy): domain Eukaryota; kingdom Fungi; phylum Basidiomycota; class Agaricomycetes; order Agaricales; family Mycenaceae; genus Mycena; species Mycena albidolilacea. The sequence goes on from JARIHO010000071.1 coordinate 162,211, forward strand.
GCGGATGGTGTCTGTTGGGGCAATGGGAGGTGTCGGGAGGCACATTGGGTGATGGCATGCAGCAGAGAGGCATTGTGACCTATCACACTCACATGTCACCTTTGCAGCACGATGGTGTGTGATGTGACCACCGCACTTTTCTTTTCTACAACCCGCTTGAGCACCGCTGCCTCTGCCCCCCCACTTTGCTTTGCTTCCCTCTCATCCCTTGCACCCCCTCCTTTGTCTGACTGCCAACGCCTCTCAATCCAGACTTCATGTCGGAATTTGAGGGTGGCACAACACGCCAGTCTTGACCATCCCAATCCAGACTTCACGTCGGAATTTGAGGGTGGCACAACCCACTGGTCTTGACCATCCGCCAACCACCATGCATGCCACAACCACCAACCAAGCCCTTGCCCCTCCTCACCCTCCTGCCCGAGCCCCTCCAGCTCGTCACTCTCCACCTCACCACTGCCTTGCCAAACTGGGGGCTCCCTGCCGCGCTCCTCCCACCCCTGTCTGTGTGTCGCCTGCTGTATGCAGTCCTGGGCTGATCGGCACTATCTTCATCTTGGTGACACTGGGGTAGCAATACCCAAGCTGCGTCTGAATGCAAGATATTATCAATGAGAACTACGCGAGCTGAAGGATACTGGTGATACATGAATACAGATGCGATGAGGCATGGTGTGTCCATCATATGTCTTCATTTTTCATGCCTCTTTGTTCTGACCACATGCCACATCGAGCTGCCACAAAAATTCCAAATTGGGGAAATTCCGGCGAGTGCCTCCTGGGTTTCTGTATAGAATCTATTTTTGGATGGGGGGGTTTGGCTTGCAACCGGGGTTTCTGAATAGAATCCTCCTGTAACAACAAATAGGAGCAGAACCGAATAGGATAAAAATCCGGATGTGGAAGGATTTCCACATCCCGGCCATCCGACCCTGCCACAACGGTCTGATCAGAATTTGGGGGCAAACACCCCGTTAATTCAGCTCCTTCATCGGAATATACTGGCATAGATCTAAAGCAGGGACGCATGATGGATGGGGAAGATGGATTATCGGCGAACCATAAAACATATGGAATACAGTAATGTCCGCAACTTCCGCTGACTTCCCGGCCCTGATTTATTTACATTAAACATTGCATGCATATCATTTGTGATCATTTGTACCTAATACTTGGGCTCGCGGAATATAAGCCAAATTCGTTCGTTCTTCCATCCGAGTGATGTGTCCTATCTTATCATATCTATGCCTCATGTAAAATGAACACACAAGCTAAGGAAGGTGAGAAAATATTTACTACACGCAAGTTGATTAATGTAGTACCGTTACCTCATCTCCCAGTTAAATTTGGCACACAACGTCAATGACCGAAACCCCCTGGTTCGGCGCAGTGTTCGTCATGGTCGCAACCTGTCCCCTGACCCTGCTAGTGCATCGTGCTTCGGCGCCCAATGTCGGCGTGCTGGCCATTATCTGTGATTGTTCCCGCCAGGCTTCTTTTTCAAAATCGCCGAGCACGCTCTCGTCTGGCGGCATCTCGATGATGACAGTAGTCAGACGGCCTGGAGGCATCGCCCATTGAGCGCTGTGTCAAGCGTCGTGCACCTCCGTCTTGAACTCGGACTCAGGGTGGTGCAGGGCTTGTATAGTGCGAATGAAAGACTGCAAGGGACGATCAATGAGTATTACACCACGTTAATCAAACCCGGATATATAAGAAGACATCATGAATGGCTGGGGAGAGCTGAAAGAGCTGAGATAAAAGACAGAGTGAAATGCCTCGCACAGGATCAGTGGCAGCGAGCAGCCCCTAGATCAGCGGACACCCAGCATACACAACAAGTTCTGGGCATGGTGGTGGTCGGCTGTCAATATAGGATATATGTCATGAAATTCATAAAACGTACCGGTGAGGACGAGCGGCCAGCCCTGTGCAAGTCAGTCAATCCGAGTCAACCTTCACCTTAATTTGTGAACAATGAGACACGACACACGAGTTGTTTTCTGCTCATTCTGCAAGAAAATCACTGCGTTGGAGATGATGAGGAGGCACAATATGAATGGGTATAGGCCTAAATATACGCATAATAGTCACAGTCCCGCCTCAATTTGTTGGAGGGGAGAGGTCTTACCAATGCGCAGGATTATATTCCGAAACCTCAGGATGGTCGAACCCACGCAGCACGAGGCTTCCGATGTGTGGGTTTCACTGAGTTCTGCATCCGTGCAGAGCCGCCGCGTATTGAGCTTCCGGTGTGTCACACTCAGTGTTTCACCGCCATAAAGAGGGGGGAAAGAGTGTACCTTATAAAGAACGACATGCATGAGGATTATCAGGAACGCACTGACTTCCCCCAAGGAGGTGAAAAGGATCCAGAAGGTCTGCGTACCGATGAGCCAGCACATTCTTTCTGCAGGGTTGGTGCTGCTGAGCCAGCAGGTGCCGTGGATGGACCGCCTGTTCCATCGCAAGGTCAGACTTTAAATGGCCTCAGGTGAATTCAGGTGTGACGTTCCCGAGTTTCCCTGCGGCATATGACGTAATGTTGCATATGAGACAGACAAGCGAGGTCCCCAAGATGTAAGTAGTATTTCTCCACCCTTTGGCCATTAACATTGTGTGCGAGCACTAATCTGGTGGCAGCTTAGTCCGGAACAGCCGCATGCACATATCAGGGGGGCCTACTGGAGATTGAGCGCCATGCAGAAAAACATGCCAGCTGAGGCCATCAGGCTCAACTGTTAATGCGTAATATGACGGTCGTTACTGGACAAAACCCAAGTGCGCATGCATGCGCACGCATGCAGATTCCATGCCCATTACCGTTGGGTCCGTGCCACATGAACACCACATTGATGCCGGTTCCCGGCAGGTTCGATCATGGACCAGTCACAGGAATCTAGCATCAGGACTGTATGCGTGCCGTCATTGGTTTGGATATCGTCCCAATTCGTCGTTGTCAGTCCCCCCTTTCGATCCTAATAATTTCGAACTAATTATGACGCAGGAGATAGTATAGTACTGGAGGCGGTACAAATGCATCGAGAGCAGAGTCTTTAAAATTCTGCCAATTGTGGCAATAAAAATCGGTGGAGTTTTGGAACCGTAGAGCAGAGGAAAGACTGAGAATCTAGAGAAGCCCAAGCAGGAACTGGAAGCAGCGAGTCCAGGTTGTTGGTTGAGGACAAGGTTGAGGAGGTCTGGGTTGTGCTCTCGGAGGAGGAGGATGAGAAGCCAGTGTGGCATGCTTGCTGTGTAAGAGGGACAATGCTGTGTCCCGGGGTAAGGGCGGGGCGGGCATGATGGGTGGCTTGGGAAGACATACAAAGAGGGGATAGGGTACAAATCATTGATTCAGAGGCTAACCATTTTGGGCTAGTTCGGTTCAAATTCAGCTTGGGTCAGAAACTGGGAAAATATCGGGGAGCATGTGCATCAATGGCATTCATGCTCATGGATGCGCATGAATGAAGGGTGCATCTGCACTGCACTGCATGGATGCACATGAGTGAGGGTGGCTGATGACTGCCTTTGAGGCATTCAATATCAATGCGCACAATGGATGCGCACTCGTGCACATTGATCCGGCATTGATGCACATCTATGCGCATCCGTGCGCATCCGTGTGCATTCATTGGCATCCATGTGCACTAGGATTTTGTCCAGTATAGACTATCGTCATAGCGTAAATGTGGTGCAGGTTTTCAACAGGCAAATACAAACATTACCGAAAAATGGCAGAAGATCGCACCGCCAGCCTGAGTGCTCTGTAATCGTGTTTCCCACCACTACGATCTCAAAGACGAGGCCGGGACCGTCAGCCGTGTCTGGTGGCACACAAGAGGACTTACTGTGCCAATAGCGCGTATACGAGGAGACGGAAACTGACACGGTCCAAGTACCAGTGCAATACAGTACTGGACAATTTCATTCAAATTGACAGGGGGTGTGATGCGTGACCAAATTTACCTACTCGACATTTCAGCAGCAGCCGAATTTCTGCGTGACACCTTGAAAATTTCAGCATTTGAACTGAATTTTTTTTTCTTTTTTTTGCCTTTTTTTCTTTCTTTTTCTTTTTAGGCAATTTGGGGCCTGTGTGACCACTTGGAGGTTTGACAGAGGCCCGAGTGACGCGTGACCTCGACCAAAGTTCGTGATCGACAGGGGGGTGCATGATGCGTGACTGCCAATTTGAACGAAATTGTCAGTATCATGCCCGCAGAAACCGCGGTCAGTCGGGCCGCCGGCCTGCGTCAGCCGACACTGGCCGACAGCATGGGATCAACGGTTGCCTTTCTCGGCCATTCACAAGTGCTGAATACCATTCTATGTTTTCAAAATTGCCAAGGACCGCTGGTCTTCAACAATCTGCTGTGATGTCAAAGATCACTGGGAACCGATGGTCTCCAATGATCCTAAGTGTGCTAGTCTTCCTATCTGACACTCAGTCACCCATGTTTGGCAAAACCGCCCGAGACCAGCAGTCCTCGGCGGTCCCACCCCCTCGCAAAAACCGCCAGAGACCGGCGATCACCAATGGTCAAGTGCATTGAGAAAAATTGCCGGAGACCGCCGGTTCTCAACGGTCAATGCGACTCTCGAAAACCGCCAGAGACCGGTGGCCTCCGTCGGTCAAGTGAAGTCCAAAAAACCACCCAAGACTGGCGGTCCTCAATGGTCAAGTCCATAGCCGGCTCATCAATGGTCAAGTGCATTGAGAAAAATTAGCGGAAACCGCCGGTTCTCAACGGTCAATGCAACTCTCGAAAACCGCCAGAGACCGGTGGTCTCCGTCGGTCAAGTGAAGTCCAAAAAACCATCCAAGACCGGCGGTCCTCAACGGTCAAGTCCATAGCCACCGGAGACCAATTGGTTTCAAATGTACAAAAAATGTTCTTAAACATCTAATTCCATGTCCACCAGCGTAACTAGCCCATTGACCTCGTCCCAGAATTCTTGGGTAAGTCCACGGTTCTTGGAGACCACTCTCTTCTCCACTGTCTCTCCATAAAGCATCATCAACACATGAATGAAAAAATCGAAATTGACATCAGTCATCTGCCGCAATTGAGATTCAAGCCTGTTCAGCCAAGAATTTAGCTGTTCGGCAGTCTCGGTGTTGAATGCCCTAGTCTGGTGAGCTACACCGTTATCGTTCACCTCGGAGATCACCAAATCCGGCTGTGATCCATCTGTAGGTGCGGGATTGCACTGGGTACGGCAGAGGGTGTCGGTTGTTCGGTGATTAATGTAGTGCCAAGCATCAACAATGAATTTTGTCGAGGTAAGCCAGAGCTCCTGCATGTCTTGGGTGACGATATGCCTGAGTAGCTCACAGGCTTTATCGTAAACCATAAAACTTGGTCTTGATTCTGGACAGCCTTCCCAGATTTTTTTGAGGGATGCGAGTACCTGTGGTGTGCTCTCTGAGTGATAGCACTTCCCCCAACCAACAGGAACACCGCAAGACCATTGTACTGTCTGGAGGCAGTAAATTGTCCTGGATTTGAATGTATGAACAACCTTCCCCCCCCGGTGTATCTCCTAAAGCCTGGAGTTGCACCTGGAGAGTGGGCCCCCATATTTCATGGTCATTGGTCTCAAGATCTCCCATCTGGCGCCGAATAACCCTCTGAACACCAGGAAAGGAGAGGCGATGGAAGCGATCATCATATTGTTTATACCAGTCAATATGTGCCTGGTCGTCACAGGTGAGAGAGTCTGGAGAGGCAGTCGGTCGTCCATAGGGTATGATACCGCACTTGTTCTGGTAGTCCAAGTGGCCTTCACAGAATTGACCGTTCTTGGAATTGAAAAGCGGTTGCTGACAATCATCAAGTGCACATTTCTGGAAGACCTACTATGTCAATACCAGTTCCCGCAAAATGGTATACAATATGTACCTTATGTTTCAGTGTCTTTCCGTCCATGACTCCCATTCTGGTATATCCCACAGGGTTTCCTGGTCCCGGTCGTGGCTGACAAGGAAGGAGCTCAGGCAAATTTGCTGGAAGCTGAAGCGCATAGGGATCCATCTGAATACCGTGTTAATTTTCGCTTTGAATTATAGTTGAACACTTACAGGTCCTGCAGGTCCAGCTTCAGAACCAACAATCTCTCCGGACTGTGCCGTGTTCCCCCCCCTTGCCATCTCCATCCGCAAACTGTTTGATGTGGGTACAGTCTTGGCACCCATGTTTCATAGCCCCCGGTACAACACCTCTGTTCTCCCCGATCATGCTCCGGACGGCCTGAGCAAGCAATTTTGTCGTTCGATGGGCCTCACAGGAAAATGTTTCCCTTTTTCCGTGAGCCACAAGCAGTCGACGGGAGAAATGTTCAGTGAAGAGTCATTGTGATTGGCGTGTGGTGAATGTTACATTGATATCGTTTATGGTGCTGTTGACCCATTCTGCGAAATTCGACCATCCGGAGTGGAAGCACTGTAGAGCTTTCTCCTGTGCACGTGCGATATCGCGGTGCACCCAAACCCCCTGTTTGGAAACCCGCAGAAACTCAGGCTCGTATTCAAGCACCTGAGTACGCTTTCGTCCGCCAGCAACAGCCTTTTGCGTGATCATGTCTGGATAATAATCTGCCTTACAAGTGGTACAGTGGTCCACCAACAAATCTGCTGAAACCCACTTGAAGGTGGGATCCAACAGCCACACACGCTGCGCCTTCCCTTTACTCCGTCTGCGTAAAGAAGGAACCAGGTTTCAGTCCACCGGCGGACAGAATTTGCAGTTCAGCCGGGGAGAACACAGTATATGACGAGCAGGTCGGAAGAGAAAAGAGGCGGGGTCGGCGGTCTCATCTGTCAGTCAGAGCATGCAACGGTTGCAGCTGTGATTAAATTTTGCCACGAAATTGTACATCATGAAAATTAATTTTCCACACAAATTGCTATGAACTTCTCAGCTACCCTAATGGGGTCCGAAGATTAATATTAGGCTTATAAGATTAAATCTGATGAAACGGACAGATAAAAAAGTGGCTGCAGCCAGATTTGAACAAGGAATGTTCTGAGAATGCTTACGGAAAAGGATAGGGTATAACCACTACACCAAGCAAGATATACTATAGGTTTATCGCATCTTGTACATATCAAGCACCTTCGAAGGGAAAAAGGGAAATATCTTTAAGTCCATTTCATGCTGTACATGTTGTAGAGAGTATGTGTGATTGCACTACTGTACCATTTTGACCAAGTTTTCAGGTGACACATGATGCAGCACACTGAACTGAACTACTGGTCACAATGCCATTGAGATTTTATGGCTGAAATAGGCTCAAAAATGCACAATTCAGGAACTCTAGATTGAATTTTTGCGAAGATTAAATCATCCTTGCTTTATGTTGAGTATGGGCCTTATGGTCTAGTGGCAATACATTGTGCTTTTCTGTAAGCACTGTCATAATGTTCCTTGTTCAAATCCGGTTGTGGGCACTTTTTATCATTCAGTTTCATCAGATTTAATCTTATAAGCCTAAGATTAATCTTGGGACCCCGTTTGGGTAGCTGAGAAGTTCATAGCAATTTGTGTACAAAATTAATTTTCGTGATGTACAATTTCGTGCCAAAATGTAATCACATCTACTGATATCACTGGAGCATGGTATAGAGTCGGTGAAGATCTCTGGAAATGTAATCGGAGTATTCGCCAGCCAGATTTATTCCGGTTGTCCAGGCTTCGACATTGTTTTCCTCCTCGTGAAATGCCCAAGTGAGAAGTGTATGAATACTCCTCATCCAGCCGGTAAGAGGTGATTGGTGGCGAGCCTCATGCATCTTGTTCAGATGAAGCCGGGCGATGGGGTACAGTGAAATAATAACACCCAAGACATACAGCACCTGTTGAACAGCAAGCTCAGGCGGGAAAAATGAGTCGAGGATCCAGAGTAACTGGCGGACTGTGGCCACCATTTTGTAGTCGAAAGGGGTTTCAATCAAGCAGAAAGGCAGTATCAGACGCCGATACATTGCAAAATAAACATTGTACATTGAGGATATCGAAATTTTCATGTGGAAACAGTGGGACAGAGGCTGAGCAGTAGCCGAGAAGGTCATAATAAAGGTAGAAATATATAGCCAGACGAATACTGTAAGTACTCGTACTGAGGCAACCGGCCGACCCACCGTGACACCATCAAAAAATTTGGGCAACGCAACCAGCCCGGATTTCACCGTGACAGTGGAGAATTGGGCAACCGACCCTCTGATTTCAATACAAGTTGAGAGTTTGGGGCTAACAAGAGGAGCACTGGGGCTGATTTGCGATTTTTTCACCCCATTTTGACCATTTTTTGGCAGGAAAAAAATATTTCGGAAATTTCCAGGCCATGTCACGGTCTTGACGAAGGCAACTGGAGGCATCGTGACCGTTACAAGGCGCGTTTTGGGCAACGCAACGGACCCCTCCGTTACCGTGACGGTTGCCTCAGTACAAGTACTTACAGTAGTGGAAGGACATCCACTCACTTTTAAAGTTCTGGCTGGGTGGTGTCTGCACGATGCTGAGCTGTGGACGCCGACGCGTAGGGCCCCAATACGGCCGAGCGGACATCACAGGTGAATCAGGCGGCTCCTGAAGCGTCCGAGACATGTTTAGTTCAAAGGAAAAGACGAAGATTTCAGTGAGATCCACTTTCTTTTCTTGGGGCGGTGTCATGCTGGATGTAGCTGATGTGATCGTCGACGCTGACGCGCAGGGCCTCGGTATGGCCGAGCGGATATAACAGGTGGATTGGGCGGCTCCTGAAGCGTCCGATACATGTTTAGTTCAAGGGAAAAGACGAAGATTTCAATGAGATCCACTTACTTTTCTTGGGGCGGTGTCATGCTGGATGATGTAGCTGATGCGATCATCGACGCCGACGAGCAGGGCCTCGGTATGGCCGAGTGGACATCACAGGTGGACTGTGCGCCTCCTGAAGATACTGAGTATCGTTTATTCCAGGCAAAAGCACCAGGAATTGAGATACATCCATGCACTTTGAGTCGGAGGCAGCGTGACTAGAAGTCGGTACTGATACGCTCAACGGTGATGATCTGTGTGGAGTTGATGCCGAGCGCAAGTGGCGGGGGCACCGGGAGGGTTCTATAGATGGGGTTACCACTTATTTCAAACAAAACGAGCAATAGTTGGACGAGTTACACACATTTCTTACCAGGGCTCCCTTTGGCAGTAAGTCGGTGATGGTACAGTCAATAGCGCTCGACCGCGACGTCGAGGCGTAAGATAACGTGAAGCGCATGCTACAAGTGGTCTAGGGGGACCCTAGCGATGGTTATGAACGTTTGTTTCAAGCAGAAATACACGGAATTGAATGAGAGCTGCTCACTTTGTTTCTGGGTCCTTTTAGCTGAAACCCGGCGATGGGAGCGACGACTGTGATGCGTAGAGCGGTGGAATAGCCTATCGCATGGTATAGTGCAGTAGCCAGGAGTCTGATGAAGACGATGAACATTTATGTCAAGCCAAAATACGCAGAATTGAGGTAGATTCACGCACTTGTCTGCTAGGGCTGTTGTAGACTTGAACTTGTCGAATATGGAAAGGTACTGGGTGTCGTGCCTGCTCCAAGCTTCAAGCTGGCTGATGGAGAGTAATATAGTACCGAGAACAAAGTAAAACCAGTAGGGACATGGAGCTGAGCAACTGTGGGTCCATGTAGATGACAGTGACAGAGGCAAAAGAGTCTTTCCTTTTGGGGACAAAACTTGCTCTCCCCCGAACTCGATTCTCATCCGCTTCGGAGTGTTCACAAGCCATTGGAAGTCCAATCTTGGGAGGCTGAGAGATATGCTCTGAAGTAGGGGTGCTTCCTTTCTTTTTCCAAGGCGTTTTTCAGTGGCTGGCGTTGCTACCTTGAAGACTCGCACCAGGGACTCTGGTAGCGACGCCAGCGCCACGGATAGCACCTCAGAAGCGAATGCCACTCACCTTGCTGGCGTACTAACCCATTTTTTTCTTTGTTTACGACGCGTTTTTAAGGCAGTATGCGTGTTTGGTGGAAGAGATGCAGTCTTGGGGACTCCGCTTCAAGTTCAGTTCCAATCGACACTGGGGGTGTAGAGAGCTGCGAATTTGACGTAAACAGAAATTTTCATGCACACTTGGCGTGAATTCTTTTCATGCACTTCGAATTTCATGTACCCAGTTCACGTACTTTGCCCGCAGTCTGGTCAACAGATGATTTTCACTGTGTTTTTCAATGAATTTGTCTACACAAAAAGGTAGTGAAAATGTACATGGTGTATAAGCTACCATCTCAATTGTCCTCATCCTCTGCCGCGTCCATCGCATCCTGGCGCTCACACAGCACCCATCGTCGGGGTCTGGGTTCGTGATCGGGAATACGTGCGACAAGGCAGCTGATTTCATCCACGTCCACCACCTCGATCGGAGCAAACACGTCGTCCGCGTAACATCCTTTTTGCAGCAGGAACAATAAGGCATGATTTGGATAGGAAAAGAGTTGTAGGTACGTTGACTGGTGCTCCGCACCGTGTTTCGCTTGGGTGGTGACCGTGAATTCCCATGACGAAACGGTGATGTCAACTGCACTCCACTTGCTCCCAACCTCTCAAGAAGCCCCAGGAGCTTTGCTTAATTATTCCTGGTTGAGACCATAATCCTGGATTAAATCCGGGATGAATTAATCCGGAGCGGCGGATTAAACAGGCTTTGAACGGATTAAACAGGTTTTGAACGGGATCAAAAGAAAATAAGAACAGCACACCCGGTGTTTGAACACACAACCTCCTTGTGATGGGAGATTTTTAAAGCCATAGAATAACCAGTTGTGCCAAATGGGAGATATCAGTGGATCAAATACAGTGTCTATGTCAGATCAAGAAGATGACTACTATTTCTGTTTAGAAGTCGCAAACAGAGACCTCAAAGGCCTACTTAATGTTGAAGAATGTCTTCAAGTATTAATCCATCAACATTAATCCATGAAACATTGAGCATTGATCCTTGTTTAAGTTATAGGTTGAGCAGTTAGCTAGCTTAATAAATCCAAGGTGTTCATTATGTATAAGGCAATTTGATTATGTCAGTGTTTTTCCTGGTGTGTTTATGCCTACAGGTGACATTTTTGATCACTGTGTCAAAGGCACTATGGTGTAGTGGTTATGGTCTCTGTTTAGTATTTCTTGCTCTGAGTTCGAGGCATTTTTTGCCTTATGTCCCGAAACAGCCCATCCACGGATTAATTCATCCGGGATTTAATCCAGGATTATGGTCTCAACCGGAAATGATTAAACAAAACTCCTAGGGTTACTGACCTCTCGACCAAGCGACCTCCTCTTGTGCACATACTCGCTGCCCGCGTGTTTTGCGGATTTTGTGAGGCGCTCGACGTATTCCGCTGAGGCTGAATCAGACGGAACACTGACTGAAATGCTTCGTGGTTGGTCCATTTAGCATCGTTCGCTCCATTGCGCTCCACACCAGCAACCGAGCTCCAAGCACATAAGTACTGGGTACGTCTTTGCCTCCCCATCTCCTCACTACAATGCCCTCCTCAACCAAGTCTTCTACCAAGGAGAACCACAAATGTCGGTCTCACAAGTCCACTGCTACGGACACCCAGCGCCACCGCCAGACGCGTGCCCCGCTCGGCGACCATGACGTCAACCCCGACCATGTGCTCCATGTTGCCAGTATTGCAGAGCTCGAGGGTGCGCTTTGCTCTCATTCTTGTGCCCACTCCTCCTTAGCCCTTTGATCAGCCGAATTAGCATCACGACGCGGCAACCTGGTGTCTGCCCCAGCTGCCGGCGCAACCTCTACGCCATCTGCGCAGCCGGTGCAATCTATGCTCCCAAAATCCGGGTCCGATGGTTGCCCGAAACGCGCTTCGAAGGTCCCAATGAAGCAGTTCAAAGCCCAGCTTGGTTACGACAACGAGACGTGGAACACTCTTCGGGTGCATTGTCCACTCTGACCTATTGTGTTGCTCATATTCTTTCAAGGATTTTACTCGCACTTCATTGGCCTCTGCACGCCTCAACTGGCACTTGACCTGGAAAGCACAGCGGCCTGAAAAAATTGCCATGGTGTATAATGCAGTGCGTCATAAATCTCCCTATACATCCTTCTTCTCATTCAGCAGATCGAGGAAGTGTTTCCAGAAACGACTCGCTTCGCGGGTCAGTGGGGGGTTGACCGCATTGCTAAGCAGTGTTGGGACAATCACAAGAACCACCGCAGCTGCATCAAGAACCCCACCACATACCGCAGACGTCAAGCCGTTGATCGATGTGCTCTGAACCTATCAAGAAAACACCAACCAAAACCAAGCCTACACACAGAAGTGCGTCGGAACGGAACGGAAGTGCTCGAGACGTGCACAGACAAGTATCAGACCCTGGTACAGGGCCTTATAAAAGGTTGCAGGGAATGGTATAGACCTCGGAACCGAGATAAGAGCGTTGGGTTGTTTATAGAAGTCCTTGGAACGGAGTCCAAGTACTTGAGCCTTGATCTGAGTGAGCCGGAATGGAACCGGAACAGACAGGAAAGCTAGTGGAACGCAACGAGAACGTCGATGCGAATGGAACCCTTGCTGTGCAAGTGTTCAGGCTAGATCTGAGTGAACGAGGGTTGACCCGAACAGACAGGAAGCACAGAGCGTGATGATGTAAAGCTTCTCAGCTATGAAAACAAATGAGAACAAGTTGTTGGGGTTCTCCAAAGCGAGGTGGATGCCGATTCCAAGCGTGATACAGTAACAACAGTAGTGGGTTCCGATCCCAAGCGCTCCAGACAGTGGTGGGTTCCGATCCCAAGCTCTTTAACAGTAGTGGGTTCCGATCCCAAGCTCTTCACAACACAACCCAAACAACCAAGTGCGTACTCAGCACGATCCCAACAGTTCCAGTCAAACGGCAAAGTCGGATCCCAAGGATACCGATCACAAAAGAAAAGATTCCAAGCCAAGATGAATTCTAAGAAACACCTTGTTCGAACTCCCCGGTATCTGCCCAATTCGCAAGCGTTTCCGCCTACTAGCCGTGGGGTGATTCCGTGTAGTCGCCCAAGATGCCCCGCTACTTAAATACAAAGCGCTGAAACACATGGAAACGTCCAAGAATAAGTAAGTATGAGTAAAATAGTCCGTTTATCCGTCCGACTTCCGTGTATCCGTCGTAAGAATGGGTATCTGAGTCCTTCTATTGGCTGCCCATGTCGAGCACGCCATCCTGGTGCGATCCTGTGCACATGTGCGATCGGTCAGACTGTGCCGGAGCCATCACAACCGATCCCCTATGTCGATCCCGACCATATATGCTGTTCCTCCCAATGCCAGTGCTTTTCCCGTCTACCGGAACATCTGGAACCGAAGCCCCCAGTCCGTAGCTCTCCAGGGATACCACATTCGAAGTACTTCCCAGTATGGGTACTTGCTCTAGGAGCCGACGAGTGTAGGTCCAAGTGATCGAACCCTCGCTTAGTGACCATCCCTTATCCGGAATGCCCGGGACGGCGTGGATCCATCAGGATATGATGTTCCCAGCCCCTTCCAGTGATCATATGATCAGAACGCGCTTCGCGTCTCATGCCCAACACACCACAACAGGATTCCAGTCCGTCCCGTCTAGTTCTGTGATCGAGAATAGAGTAGACTTCACGTTCCACTTGGTCGTTGGGCTACACATCTCCTACAGGTTTCGGAGCGAGCACATGCCAATGGTTCCAGAGTATTCCTCCCCGTTCCCATCCGTTACTCAGTGGTTCCAGCCCTGCCAGCTACTTGGGAACCTCAGTACTGACGCTTCTGGAGCGTAGCCCGGCACATGTCTTGTCATGAAAACGCGAAAAAGCGAAGATTTCATGGGTGGACAAATCCCGTGCTTATCACCGTTGGCCGTCGTGCGGCTCGTGTGGCAGCCGACGCGGCAGCTCGAAGCCCTTCCCCTTCTTCCGACTCTGAATCTGACTCCCACAGCCGTTCCCCATCCGCCGGACCTTCCCGCTCCCGTCGCGTTCATCCCTTGCGTGTCAACTCCCACGATTCAAACGGGTCTGACTCAAACCGAAATGGTCTTGAGCCCTGCTCAGACCAAGACGAAGACGATGGCGGTGCGGACGACGACGACGGCGACGGCCCTGAGGAGGAGGAGGACCCCCATTTATCGGAGAAGGCCGCAGGGAAGCGTCGTGCACCGTCTCAGGGCGGCACACAGCGCAAGCGCCAGCACCGCGATGCGTAGGTATTATACCATTACAAACAATGTTACTTTCCACGCACAATGTACCCGAATTATAATTATTTCGCCATCTTTTTCAATATCTTTCACCCACTTTAGTGTTGCAATTAATGATCACTGTAAGCAGCCATCACCTTGGAGCATACAATGTAAGTTCAAAGATGGTGAATAGGGATAGTGGAACGTCCATTTTTCTACGCGAAACATGGTCAAGTCAAAAGATGGTGAAATTCATCAAAAGTGCGTGGATTGCACTAGCATAGTGCGTAAAATACAATGACATTGTACGTGAATGCCGACGTGAAATTCGCGGCTCTCTACATCCCCAGTGCGACACTATCCCCGCCTGCGGAAACCACTGCGGCTGACATCGGATTCATTCCACCATACAGGACACTATTCCTAATCCAAGTCATCGGAGTCCATATCATCGCCCTTCTTCGCCTTCAAATTGTTTAACCGCTTCTCGAGGCACCTGATCTCCTTGGTAGTCTTGTCAGCTTCAGTATCACACTTATTTTCCTTCCTCTTCCGCTGCTCATCACCTTCAGAACCATCCTCGCTGCGAGCGCGCTTGGCCTTTCCCTTTCCCTTCACACCTTTGCTTGGCCCTGGCTTGTTATCCTGCTGTTCCTCCACCTCCTGTGTGATCAACACCTTGAATGCCTTGTACTGCATGTCATCATACTCGGCCTCAAGGGCTTGGATCTCGGCAGTGTCTTTGGCGGCGTCTGGGCCCGGGACATCAGACTCGACGAGGTGCGCACACCTCAAATATTTGGCGACATCATGCTCCAGCTTGAGGCCATTCGACACAAGCTTGTGGACCTCGTTGGTACTGAATTTTTTGAGATCGGCAGCAGCAATTATGTGATCTTTGGTGAAAGTCGTGTTTCGATAAATTTCCCAATTAGGAATTTTTGTCTGGATGCGTTCATTGGCCGTAAAGTATGAAGATCCGTCAAGAACATTCAAATTCTATGAGAAAAAGAAAGTGTACCAGCGGGAATGAGATATCCCCCTTTGTTAGAGAAGTGGGCAAATTTACGGAAGAAGGTATCAAAGTCCCTAAAATTATGCAAGGTGTCGAGAGCCTCCTTGTTTTTGCGAAAGGGAAGTGCATCATCTACGCCCACACTGATTCGCAAAAGAAGCACGAACTCTTCAGTGAGAGTGCCTTGTGTCTGCTTAGGAGTAGCAGCAGCTCTGTTCTGAGCTATTTCGAGAGGACGATCGCTGGCTGATCCAGTGAGGCTGGTCGGCAAGGGAGGAGCAGCGGGGGATGACTGGGAGAAATTTTTGAGTCCACAGGAGAGAGAAGCTTCGTAGAACACACCTTGCTAGGCTCGTAGTACAAAGAACAGAAAAAATCCTCATTGTCTTGCATGAGTGCCATAGTATTGAGCCGGTCAAAGTTCAGCTCCTCGGGGATTTGTCCAGTGACCAAGTCGGCAACCCTCCCGAGGGTCATCTTGCTGTTCTCTGAAGTGAAGCCAGGGCGACTGATCTTTGCGGTACGATCATCTATATTTAAATTTTTCTTTAGCAGAAAGAACATATGGCGAAAAGACGGAGGACAAACTCTTGATCGGGGAGAGGTTGAGAAGCGCGGCAGGAACCAGAGTTCTGAGGCCAATCTCGTGCTTGAGACCTCCGGTAGCGGAAACAGAATTCTTGATTGCAACATTGTGAACGAAGGTCTCAGACGCAGGATAGCTCTGGTCATGGGGATTGGTGAATTTAACAATCACTAGAACGGTATTAGATATAAAGAACTGGCACCAATTCCGTTTAAGACTTACCGGTGCCTTGGGTGGACATCTGGGCGTTGATAGCCGGGTCTTCTTCGGTACTGTCTTCACCGTCATTCGCTGCCTCTGTCTCTTTATCTTCCTCCTCCTCAGTGTTGTCGCCTTCCTCAGTAAGGGGATTAGCCGACAGTGGGGACGACCCATTTTCGGATGTAATAGCCTCCGTGTCCGCTGGCCAAGCTCAATAATTAATATTGTACTACTCACATATAATGTAAATATCACCATTTCCCTTCGCATTAATCTGGGAGTACAAGGGCTGAAATTGGGGCGGAGGATCTGTAGTGACATTCTGGCTGTGGAGGGTCACGTTTGCTCTGTTTGAAGACGTTAACGGTAGGAGTGGAATGTATAACCGGAGTGTAACACCCAGTGAGCACCTGAGCAGGCTTGGATCTCGTTGCAAGGTCATCTGCGGCTCGGTCGGCGCTATTCTTGGCCTTGCCAGTTTTTTTGGTTTTCTTGTCATCGTTCCTTTTCTGCTCCTCGTAGATCAGGGCTAATTTGGGGTTGCCTGTGAGGGAGCTGTCCGTTGAGCCGAACAGGTGGCCTTTGACCAAGGCACAAAGATCGTAGCTTCTTGCCCTTGCTGTTGTTAACGTTGAGCTGGAGTTCAAGGCAGAGCTCCTGGAGTTCTTTCTTCGAATACTTACTTCTTGAGGTCCCCAGGAAAGATGGCCGCAGGAGGGGCAGACATTGTGGAACGGAAAACGGAGTCAAGAGATAACAAATCACACCATCTCTAAATTTCAAATGGCCACAAGAACAGGGGAGACCAGCGATGGTCAGCGAAGACCGACGAACTCGATAGGGGCACCTAAAATACATACAAAGTCCAACGGAGATCACCGAAAGTCCTTATCTAATATCGGTGACCGCTGGTAGCCTCCGACCACCGCCGGCCACTGAAGGTCGCCGGCGTCCGCCAAGGACCGTGATCCATACGGGCATATAACTCTAAATTGTCCAGTATTCCAGGCCGCATATCCGTACAAGATGAGCAAAGCGGCCGTCACAGTGATCCCGGTGATTCCTAGTCCCAGGACGATTCGCTGCGGACTGCGAGACTCGTCAACGTTCTGTCAGCGCAAGCCATGATGCTGCGTACGAGGTTTGGGCATTCGGGGACCGCCGCGGCATGATGGAGGATGAAGGAATTAGTATGAATCCCTGAGCGTAAGTTACAACGGCTGATGCCCTTGATATCCGGATTGCCGCTACCGTAAGGTACGGGTTCTCAGGGGGAGTCACTTGCAAAGCATCGCATTTTCGTCATCCGTTTTCGCCTAAGCAATGATCCCTCTTCCAAAATTTGTGGGCGGCACAAAAGCCGAACGATTGTCGACGCTCAGTCATAATCCGATTTTGCCCGATGTAGGACGGACACATCAAATCACCCCAACCATTGCTGAATCACTGAATCCCAGCCATCATCCCGTGCTTGCTCTCTCCTCCCATGTCGCCCACCTCATTATGTATATCTCGGGTCATCGTTTGTGCCGTAATTGGCACCAGAAACATAACATAAACCCCAAATGCAGGGATCCCAAAGGCCAGCCCAATCAGCACGCAGGTTCGGATAGCGACGATGACATGCGACTCTCTCCTGAAGTGAATGAAATCGCCTGCTCATGGTGAGATCTCACCTGGCAAGAGGCGCCAGGGGCCGATATCCGAATATGGTTGGTTCTCCACGGTGTGTGGTCGGATTTCAGGCCGGATATATCGCACCCATTAAAAAAGTCGGACTTCCCGCGCCAGTCCCCCGCCAGTCGGAAATAAAGGGTGAAGCACAGAAAAGCGATGCTCAGCAACCCAACAATGGTGAGCGGAAAGGTAAATCCGTAATAGTATATTACTGAATATAATAAGAAAGGCAGACCGACGGCACCTACGGATGAGGAGACCGGCAGCAACTTCTCCCAAAATCAGGACAATGTCGACCTTGATATTTACAGGTTTAAATATCCTAGAAGGACCCAATTCAGCTTCGCCTGATTATATTCGACGAAACATACATGAAGATATGGTGGCAAACGGTAATGAATGGACCAACACACAGCGAGTCCAGGCCCAAACTAACCAGGACGAGGACGTTGGAAATGAGAAGAACACGGAATATGAGTATCCTGGCTTGCGCGCTGGACCGAAGAGATTGCATCTTCGCAAACATAATCGCAGCCGATCAAGCCTTCATGTACCTGGGGGCGTTAGCACTTTACAGCGACCCGTGGGAAGCCAGACCCAAGTACAGAGCACCGAAAGCGGAGAAGCCTGTTGAATTAGCTGTTGCATACAGCAATCAGACCTAAGTTGAGTTCGCAATTTTCTCTCACGCTTCTCCTGTACAACGATATGTACCTGGCGGCATTAGCACTTTGCACTGACCCGTGGGACACCGGAAGCCGAGAAAGCCATCCATGCCAACGGATATAGCAACGAACGTTGTGCGGGCCAGTCGTGTCACCCGCTTATGGAACACGAACTGTTCGCGATCGTTCTGTTGCCTTGCATCTCAGGGAGGTTTACCACGTCCGTCAGCATGTGGGAAGTCCGTAAGTTGAGGCACACACCTTAGCGCTGGCCGGCTTGACGATGAACCTACCAAAAATGTTCGTATCTAAAACTCCTATGAGAACACAGATCCACGTTTTATGCAACGAAAAATACCAATCTCTGGGAGGAACACTCGTTGAAGGCCATAATTTGACAGACTGCTGCCTGTTGCCTGATGCTTCCGCCAGCTTCGATTCCTTGCCCAATAAAATTTCCGATGGTTCGTAACGTTAACCCTCCTGCAGTCTGTTAAACAAAGACAGGTTGGATCAGACTTAAGGTTTGTGAAGTTGGGACAACCGAAGCGTGAGCATGAACACAGGAGGATAGAATGAGCGGGCGCAGACCTCAGGACACGAGCGATGAGAACTTACCATGTGCATCAGTGACAGGTAGCCTGTAAGTATCAAGCCGCTGGCGGGCGAATGGGACTCCGGCAGATATGAGTGGGAACTTGAATGCGGCTGACACGAATCGCCAAACGTACGTGGGGGTTGAGACCTGCCCCCAAGGCTGCGACCAGAGGAAACGTGTGCATTTGAAATGGGCCCCGCAGCCCAGTTGAGATAGAAAACCAATGAGGAGACTGATAAACGATATCACAGCAGGTACAGGAGAAGCAGAACGGATGCCAAGAGATATAGAGGGCAAGACTGGGAGGTAGCGGGAAGACTGCTTGCACAATACCTCCCACCACGCGGCGGAAACATTAGCCAAGGAACGGAGGTAGCACCACAACGGAAAGACCTGGCGTAGGAACCAAGACACAATGTCATAAAGAGGATTATTGGACGGTCAAATTTTCCATAACGAATCGTAGAAGACCCGACCCGCGAGCCAGCATCCGGGACCCACTGCCCAATCTTTCCACAGCCTGATTATCTCCGAGCGCTCATATATGCCCAAGTTGATTGCCTCTGTTCTCAGCTTGCCGTCTAAAGAAGCTTGCAAGTGATATTTATTTCCCCTGATCTCAATACGCGTTCCACCTTATGCCCCTTTGGCCGAAAGAACATAGTCACGGCCCAGATCAACGTCAAGCAACGGCATTTCATCGAGGATATACCCCGGCCGAGCTTCACCAGCATCGAGTGAGCCTTTGTCGAATCTGTTCTCCTCCGGATTTCGATGCCTTGCATGTTCATGACCGCCAGCAAGGAACATTTGCGGAGATGGAGCTGCGGCAGATTCCTGCGAGTCGTTCGCATTTCCCCCCTGCCTAGAAGCCTGAGGATCCTCCCCCAGATCCACGAGGCGCTCGCGGATGAAAGCTACGATCCCCGCGTTTTGAGATCCGGGGGGACCACCCTCCGTATGTATGGCTGGGAAGTCCTCATGCCATCTGCGGATAAGGGCGCGGCGCTGGAATATGTGCACCACACCCAGCGCGGAAAGAGGCCTCCGGCCTGTTGGTTTTTTCAGCTCGTAGACGAAGAGATGTAGGATGGAACTTGCCGAATGCAAAATAAATAACATTGGCCCCGAACAACAGCGCAAAAGTGCCGTTGACGAAGGTCCAGAAACCACCGAAGGTTGCGATGCCTGAAAGTGGAGATGCATCCGCCGTGTCTTGGAGGAATTTGGTGGGATATTGAGTCGGTTGGCGCAGGGTCAACATTGCAGTATCGGCCCCAGGTGTCGCGGCGGTCGATGGATCTTGTTGTAATGCGTGAAATTCAGGAGAGTAAGTGAATGACTATGCTTGTTTAGAGGGAGACCGGCTAAGAAATACAGGTCCTCGACGTACCGATGCGATGCCTAGCCGAGAAACCGATTGCCGCATAGACCAGGTCAGATGCCCAAAAAGTCGGGAGCCAGGCAGAAGAGGTAACCCCATGTTCCAGTCACATTCCCCGAAATCGTTGAGGTCAGATAGACATGTGGGGAACACATTGATCTCGATCACTCCAGGATCGAAAACGATCGAAAGAGATATGTTGGAAATATCTGACCAGCTAAAGGGACCTAGTGATGCCGTGGTGAAACTGGTGAACAAGAGTGTTTCACCATGCATTCAGCTTACATATATATGTACCACCGGAAACGGAATCTGGACAGTCAACTGTTTTGTTCCAGCCACTGAGCGGGGTGGCGTTCACTTGCGCTTTGACGAAACGGGTGTAAGGAATAGAATCCTAGGGACGTAATTCAGTCACCTCCACCAAGAGCAATTTTACCTACAAGCCTTAGGACCGCATGTCCCGGGAGATTTCCTGTTTCGAATCCGTAGTCCGTCGCCATTGTTCTCGTGGAAACCGCTGAATTTAGAGGCATGATTATCGTGGCATATATCCCGAATGCAGGAACGCCCATTCCAATGGCGCTAAGGACAAAAGCCCGTGCAAAGATTATGTATCTTGACTCTCCCCTTCAAAAGATAGTCAGAATCCTACTTTACACACTTGTTCTTACGGCGTACCTCACTAGCGGGCGCGCCAGAGATCGATTGAGCAGAATGGTTAGGACGGTATATGGTGGTTTCGACTCTGCACAGCATCCCAGGAAAGCAAGACGCTGCGTCAAAATTCCTTCCTTGGTTTTGATGACAGTGGCAATACGGAACAGAAGTGAAAGGAATAGCAGAATCAACGGTGCTATTGGCAATAATTCGAACGCAATGAAGCAGCACCCTGCTCTGGGATCAGATCAAATCCGAGCTGAGGAGCTGAACCACTTACCGGCCATTTCGATCACAACCACCACTAAATCGAGCAAAGCCAGACAGCGCATCCGCCATTTAAATATTC
This sequence comes from Mycena albidolilacea, assembly GCA_029282495.1. NCBI lineage: Eukaryota > Fungi > Basidiomycota > Agaricomycetes > Agaricales > Mycenaceae > Mycena > Mycena albidolilacea. The sequence continues at coordinate 183,552 of JARIHO010000071.1, forward strand.
TGTGTAACACCGATTAGCAGTAATTGAGTCCCGCAAATGGAGTACAGACGCAAGGATATGATGAACGCATATACCGATACCACCCAAGAATATATATGAATATGGGGTAATACCCCGCCCATATAGGCCCGTTCCGTTGACAACCACGACTGAAATAGTGGCAACCAGGAGAAGACGCAGAGTATACACTCTGAGAACGGGATGGAAAAGGATGGTCGTTACAATCATCGTCAGCGAACAGCCGTGACGACGCATTCCTACATATATGCTCGAAATGTAGGACATCTCACGAGAGGCTGTGCGTGGATAAAACGGCATCCACGATATTTTCGGATGCAATAGGAATCTGTCAGGATGGGATGGCTTGCTTGGAGGGGAGTAAGCTTACGGAGTGTACGCCTCAGACCCTGGTGGGGTGCAACCTCCGGTGTTGAATGGCCAGTATTACTCTTTGCGAGAGGCTTGACGCTCCCCCTTTTTTTTTCGCTCACAACCAACTTTTGATCGAGTGCTAAGGATTACCTGATTTGGGATTCCGATCAGGCATGTGCTGCGTTTGCCCTCGGCAATGCTCTCGTTGCGGAGCTCAAATTTTGCCCCCAAAATATTCTAGTTGCCTGAAGAGCAGTCAGAACACTTACAGAATATACTCTGTGTACGAAGCCTGGGCAAGAACACATTTGAATTGTATAGGTGACTGCAAGTTCGCCTTAGTGGCCTCGGCTTGGCGCATCTCGGCTAGCCCAAAGCATAATTCTTATCCCTCCATCAAAAGATGGTCGAGAGTAAAAAAGTTTCGTGAGTGTCAAGCTTTGACACTGACATTTTTTTTCCGCTTGTTTTTTGCTCACAACCAACTTTTGATGGAGTGCTAAGGATCTGATGTAGGATCTTCTGCTTGCCTCTTGGCTTGTCTGGGAAGGGTCAGAACACTTACAGAAAGATGTCTGGAGGAGGAGGAAGTGTATTATGCTGACGCGGTACCACAACTGGAACAGTCGGTCTACTACATATGACATCGTAACTTTTTGTAGGCTAATATGTAGAACACACGTACTACCAAAGGGGGGTGGAAAACCTAAGCTACCAATAATATCCCCGGCCTGGCTCGGACAAAAGCAGGTGTGTGAAGCTTGGGACCCAAACCTTCAGATTGTCCAGTATCCTACAAGTTCGCATTTGTGGCCTCGGCTTGGCGCATCTCGGCTACGCTCGGCTAGCCCTCAGCAGTAATCCTTACCCCTTCATCAAAAGTTGGTTGAGAGCAAAAAAGTTTCGTGAGTGTCAAGCTTTTCAGAAACAGCTGTCATTGTCAAGGACGGATCATCGTATTCGGACGTGCGGGTGATAATCCCACAGGAACCTGACGGTGCATTATCCATGGCAACAGGTCATCGGACGCGCACCATATCCCGCCGAAGCGGGATTACCTACACGTCTATCCCGGCTGACACCGGAATTCTAATGTTTTCCGAAATTCGCATAATAGAGCGTATTCGCAGTTTTTTAGCCGAGATTTTCCGAGCCTCTGATTGGTCGAGAGGTGTGGAGCAGCCAACCTGAGTTCAAAAAAATCTCGGCTAAATATCTGCGAATACGCTCTCATTGGATTCCGAAAGGAAAACTTGGCAAATCCACTGGTTTCCATCAAATCCTCTGAACTTCGAGTGGAAATGATGCATCCATGCCGGCCATATCAGCTGATGCCATCTGAGTCCAATGAATATACGCCCCATAGAATTCCGGTGTTAGCCGGGATAGCAGTGTACATCAGCATGGTAGAGTGTGAATCACTGAAGTCCCGTACATCCGGTACTTATATCGGCTCATTAAGTGTTCGGACTCATGTATGGTTCTCGGCAAGTTCTCGGAGAAAAACGCGTTTTTTGAAGTTGCAAAAAAGAGGAAAAAAGAAGGAAAGGAAGGGAGACTCAGATACATACCTGACCGGTTCTCGTGCCATCCCCACATCACGCAGTGAGTTTCGCATACGGGCAGCATGTGCGCTTGCAGCTACACTGCCAATTGTGAATATGAGGTGCGTGCTGATGTTCCTATATGCTCCCTTTCAGCTACCGATCCCGTTTTTCTTGGCCAGATAGAATCAGCATCGCGCGTGGCCTCGCGCTTGCCCTCTATCGAGCTCAATACACCACTGGAGCAGCACACATCCACCGGGATTCGAATTCAAATCCCGTCGGTGTGTGCTGCTACTGTACTACATGTGTTGTTCGCGAAGAGTTGCGCACGCGGCGATGTCCAAAATTTCGAAACTTTCATTTAAAACAAACAGGCAGTAAGTCAGGAATGGATGAACTAAGATATATCTAGGTTTGCTGGCCCCATTGTACCCACTAGGCAATAATTATCACCTCCGAGATCCGTGCTCTCTCGCGCTTTGCCATTGGAGGATGGCCACAGGTACACAAACTCTTCCCACCCCTGCCGTTGCACTCGAGGCGTCGAAGGCACATATTCTTCACGCACGGTGCGCATTGCTTCGAAGCCCGCAATGTAGTAGGCCCCGGTGCAGGGCACCTGGTAGCAGCTGTTGGTGTTGAACGGCTCGTTGCGGAGGTTGGATAGCAGGTGGAATGGGTAACGGAGTGCCTGCGACATCCAACATGTCGCGATCGAGGCGAATTGACAATTCTACGGGTTCCAAATCCATGAACTCGAAATCCTGACCCTCAGCTGGGCGCCCAGCCATTGAATCAAAGGTTTTCGCGCCTTCAGGTACTATGGAAGTATTAGAGCATATTAGCACCGGGTTTTAGTTTTCCGAGAATCTACTTTCTTTCCATGAAGATTTCTGTGGAGCTCGGTGACATAATGGAGTGAGGAGCCCTGAAGCTTCCTTCTCTGCACCGCAGCGCTGCCTTTGGCTCATTTTTTGGCAGTTCCTTTTGTCTCGCGGGCGAGACATGGCGCACCACCTCTGGATACCCGAGCACACACATTTGTCTCACCGGTACCGGATGAGCAGGGGTGATGTGTGGAGCGCAGTTTCTCTCATCATTTGGTCAAATACGGCCACGGTGTTCTGAGAAAAGTCGCTTTTTGGGTGTTCTGATATCCTCTATTGTCCGAATTGAGGATGTCGATGACTCCTGTCGGGCAGCATAGTTTGCACCCGCGTACGGTCGGCGGCATGCTCGCGGTTGGCTTCCGATTGATGGTAGGGCTGCCGCCCGTTGCCGTCGCGACGGTTCGACGGCACCCGTCGAACGGGTGCCGTGCCCGTCCCGTCACCTATTTTTTTACCCAAGCAACGGCCCGTCAAACGACGGCCGTGACGGCCGTTTCGACGGGTCATATAAATCTACTTTTAAACTGACACTTTCCATCATTATTTAGTCCCCAGAGACCTCCATCTCGAAAGGGATACACGTTCCTGCTTGCCTTACATTTTTGCTGCCTCCAAACAGACGGTATATTGTTGGTATATTGCTTATGTTGGGTTCTCGGCAACTCCCGATCATGATTGCTGCCGTGCAACCTCATGGTTTGGATCGGTTTCTCTAGCTGGAAGCACGAAAACATGAGGGTGGGCAGGTAGGAATCAAACTCATGACATTGCAGTCCTAATCCACCTTCTATTAGGGTCAAAAGACAAGCTAAAGTTTAAATTCCCACCCTACCCGTCGAGACGGCCGCGACGGCCGTCCCGTCGCCCGTCCCGTCCCGTCAAGGCTTCGGGAAGAAGAAAAACGGCCGTCGAACCAACGGCCGTTGCCGTCACGGCAACGGGTGGCAGCCCTAATTGATGGACATCTAACCACGCCCACGTGATATATATGCAACCCATTGGCGCGTAAAACTAAGTAGATATAATTGTCTCCTAAAAATGGGTTGGATTCACTACTCCTCGAAGTGGTGGCACCATACCATTAAATATAGCCCACTCAGAGCGGGAACCAATCACAGGGGAAGGAAGGCTAAGCCTTAGGAAGCTGTCTGAATAACAGGGCGCGTGGATGAAGCTGGGCATGAGAAACGAAGACGACGGGGACCTACGGGCAGGTGGATATTCTTCGTGGTGAGAAGGAAGAGGCAAGCAGCGCCCAGAAAACGGTCAAGAAAAAGCATGATGGTAAAAGGGAAGGAGTGATACAGCCACGCACAGCAGTTACAGAAACGGGAAGACGAGTTGCATAAATAGGCGATTCCTATAAGTACGGATATTTACATCTTGATCGTCATCCGTTTCTGGTCTGAGGACTAGCGATTTTCCATCCGTTCTATCTGGACTCAGGTCGTCGAAGGTGGATTTAAAAGACTCGCGAGGATTGCAGGAACATTTTCATCCATGATATACGTGACGGGTATCATGGGTATTTGAAAGTACGAGAAAGGCTTTATAAAATGTAGATCGATGTCGGTTCATATGCTGCGCTGCTGTCCATCCCGACCATTCCCTCTCTAACCGCATACCCCGCCACCACACAAAATCCCTCGTCCATTAACCCTAGATGCCACACGCTCGAAGCGCGCGAGGGAATCCAGCTGCATGGGTGGTGCGCTCTGTCACGCCGAGTTCGCAGTGCGCGGGAGGTCGAGTTTTCGAGCGGAGGCCGGCGTCGGCGCAGAGGATGGGCGCGGCACGCGGGCGGGCGATGAAGCCAGTGTAAGTGACGGGGAACGCCCGCCTTGCTGTGCATTCCGGTGGTGATCCAGATAGTACTCCCGGGGTCGGACGGGGAGCTGGCTTCGAGCAGAGGGTGGAGAGACACTGGAGACGGCGAGCATGTTGGGGGTGGTCCGTCATGTTGGGGATGCGCAGAAGCGCCTGCGCGGACGGGGAGAGTCCTGCTTGCCAGAGACGCGCTGGGCGTGCGAGGAGGCGATAAAGGCGGAGCTGGCGATGCGGAACTGCCATGGCGCGCGCTGCAGGCGCAGCACGTCGTGACGGTGGTCTGTGGAGAACTGTAGGTGCATGCTCCAAGCGGTGAGGGCGGTACACTGCTGAAAAGGGTCGCGGTGTGCGGGGAGGCGATGGAGGCGGCATGGGCTGGTGATACGGCGAGGGACTAGGGTGCACACCGGGATAATGTCGATGTGGAGGTCGTACAGCATCGCGCACGCTACGGTGCCCGCATAGCGGCTTCCAAGTCATGCGCGCGCTGCCGTCACGCTGCAGATTGTGCTTACGAGCAGCAAGCAGGGTGCTGATCGGGGCGCATGTCGTCTACTACGTTCCAGCACAGTCGATGGTGTAGAGCGAGGAGCGGTGCAAGAGATGCGCGGCAGCGTAGCGAAAGATCGTCGGGGGGCGCTTACTGAGGCTTCTTGCTGATTACTGGCATGCGCGTGGCACCATGGTTGTTGAGGATGTGTAGGGAGAGGTATGCCTCTCGTACAGGTCAACGAATGAAGGAGAAATGAAAAGGGATTGAATGCATACCTATTGTGCGAGCTTGTATCGAGGCACAGACGTGTCACAAGTACGACACCGCGCCGGGATGACAGAACGCGGCGTGGATCGCGGTAGGTATGCTCTGGACGACGCCAAAAGAGAGACTACCTACAAGGTCATCAGCGAAGACCGACGGGACTAAAAGGGCAAGTACGATGCTCGCGATGTGCGATCGCAGCGCGGATGGGCAATCCCTAGCCGTACACGCAGTGAGACGAGGATTCTCGTCTACGCAAAACACGTGCAGCGAGTCGTCCACGGAAAGCGTGAGAAGGGGCGCTGCAGTACCTCGAAGCGATGGCGCGGAAGGGACGCGCATGGGAACGCATTTGGGACGCATAGGGGATCAGAGGACTACACACGCGTGAAGCACGCTCACTTCCTTCTCACCAGGGCCTGCTTCCAGGTAAATGAGAGGACTGGAGATGGGAAAACCCGCGTTCGAGGCATAGCGGAGGCCAGAGTCAAGAGCAACGTGGTAGTCCTGATCGCCGCGGCAGCAACGGACGATGGCGCCATCCAGTGCCAAATAAGTGCGGTCGGGCCGAAGGCGCAGTAGGGCGGGAAGGCGGCAGTGTCGGGAAAGTCGCAAGTATGGGCCGAGTGTGAGTGTGGCGTGCCGGACAAGAGCGTCGGGGCGATCGGGAATGTCGGGCAGGCGGTCTACTGTAGGCTGCGCCGTAGGCCCGTATGGAGCGAGAGAAAGCGCGAGTAGAGGACGCCAGGAATACTTTGCGGGGCGTGATATCTTGCGGTGGGGTGGTGGTGTGGGGGGGCTTGGCCGGGGTGAGGGTGGAACTGTTTTCTACAACAGACGAATGTAGGTAAGTACAGTCACTACGGTAGTTCGATTTTGAGTATAAATTTCAACTCATGAACTGAATCCAACTCCCAGCTGAATAAAAATGTATTATCGACAGATTTTCCTCTTTGCAGCTACAATCTAGGAGGCGATTGGAGCCGACGCCGTCTGGATGGCCGTCCCGTCTCCCGCCGTCCCGTTCCGTCAAACATTTTCCCAACCCCTCGACGACTCACCCGCCAAAACGACGACCGTCCCTGTCACGGGCACCTATTTCATTTGCACAGCCGTTCCGACACTCAAAACCATGGCTATTACCAGGTTAGGAGCAACCCTCTCTCCGACCGCCGGCGAGCCGGTGATTCTTGGAGAGAAACCGCCAAAAAAAGGGTCATGTGTTCAAACTGGGTTTTCTCCATCATTTGGACTCGGATCCTCATAGTCTTGCCCGATAAAATGTTTATCGGATGTCATAAACGAGACCTGGTAACTCTTGAGTGTCCGAGATTCCCGGTTATCTCTAACGATCCAGAACGAAGAAAGAAATGAATAAGAGAACTCAAATTTACATAGATAACATTCACCGGACTCACTAGTAGGGCATCGGCGAAGCCCCCGAGCAGCACCGTATCCGATGACAACTGCTCCTGACGTATCGCGCCTCCCGCGCTGAGAAGGTCGACGGTCTGCAGTCCACCTCCTGTCGCACCAGGCACCGTTACGCTCGTCGCGTTCAGGTGCTCATTGATGAGGATGACTTTTTGCACGCCGCCGCGCGTATACGTCAAACTCACCACCGCGTCGGGTAGCGCGATCGACGCCTCGGGCTGCACTATGACGTCTCCCGGCCCGATATTCTTGACCAGGAGCTCGAGGACGCGGAAGCGCGCGTTCGGCGCACCCGTGTTGTAGTCGATTTCCGTCACGCTGGGGAATCTGCGGGCAATTCAGATAAATTCTGGGCGGGAGGTGGGGTAGCGCACTGCGTGATGTATCCTACGAGCTGAGACTCGCCGGCGGTGCCATCGAGCCCGAGCCTCGCGAGCTCAACGTAAAGGTATGCGTATAGCGCCCCGGCAGCGTTCCAGTAATTCTCCGGGATCGGCGGGCGGTTGGCGTCGTTGTCGTTGGGAAGGATCACGCCGAGCTCGTTGAGCATCGACTTCGTCCCGGGAGAAAGGTTGTTGCGGATAGTCTCTATGGATTTCACGGTCGAGATAAAAGAAGCGCCATCAGCAAAGAACGTCGTCTGCCACTGCTCGGCTGACTGATTACCACCAGGCTGAGAGTAGAAGTGGTACGAAATGTAATCAAGCGGGATGCCGGGCTGGTGGTTCGAAGCGTTTAGGAAGTACTCGTAGTATTCGAGCCGTGATGCCTGCGCCATCGCCAGGCCAACAAATTGGGTGGTGGGGCTCGCCTTGAGAATGCCGCTCACGATGGCGTCGTACCGGAGCGTGTAGTCCTCCGGCGTAGTTGCTGGTGGCAAATATCTCAGGACATCCATGTTGTGAGACAGATAGGCCTACAGTGCTCAGAGTCCACTTCGTTTAAAACCTCCCAGAATGGAATGTCAAAATGATATCCAGACGTATGCTGGACACCCAGTTCGTCAGTGAAGCCCCCGAGCGTGTACCACGATACTAGTCGCTCATAATAGTCGGCAATTTGCTGCCCCGTAGGATCGACGAGTTCTGTCCCTTGAGTGTATCCGAAATCCACAGCATTGGGATCATCGGGATATGTGACGGGCGTGTCGGTCTTGAACATCCACGCGGGGATGGTGCTGAAATTGATGACGGGCTTCCGGCCCACTGTCGCATTGAGAAAGTTGATGACGAAAGGGTCGATGAGCGTGAAGTTCCAAGAGGTCGAGGTACCCGTCGGGGGTTCGAGTTCAGCTACCGCGAGACGCGGATATGGGAACCTGACACGGTTAGCTTTGGACTATATTTTCCAAATTAAGCTGCCATGCGCACCACGGCACAAACCGCGGAAACTCAGGTGAGAGGCTGTCTAGCGCGGCAAGAGCTCCTGCGCCTTGAACTGTGCTGGGAAGGACATTTGGATTCACGACAACCTGCAACGTAGGGGTAGTCTTGATGATTTGGGCGTTGGTCACCTGCATCAAGTGTCGGAGAGTGAAATGGGGTTGCACAGGCGTAACATACTGAGAGTCTAAGAGCAAACACAGCGAGAGCCAGCATCCTGAGAGATAATGACGCAAATTGTGGCATGAGGTCCGAGTCTCGTCTTATAGGTACCCAACCTGAACTGAGCGTGACTGACCACGAGGGCAATCGGAATCGAAGACCGCCGAGAACTGATGACTGCACCAGTTACGATAGGCGAGACGGTCGTGCTTTGGTTTCGGTGTCCGGATTGACGGTCACCCGCAGTTCCCGATCTGGAAGTGGTGGCTGATGGCGTGATCACATGAGCGTAACTTCTCACGTCACGTCAACGTCGCGTCTTCCTTTCTTTAATGAACAAAATTTTCCCTAAGCAATGTGTTAGGAGACATGCCTTCAAGCTGACAGCATTGACACCATATGTACATGTGTATAAATTTCCATAACTACTGAGAATATACAGCTATCTCGCGTGCCATTTCCACAAATACATCCCATCCACTGGCGAATGTGAGTTCGGGCTCACCAATCGGGCTATATAAATCTGTAGCATAAACATTGGGTTCTGAGTGAGGCCGGGCCAAGTTGATAGTCCTCTTTTGGGTCTTCTTCTGTCAGTTGCTCTCGTAGATTGTCAATTGCTTCCTGTGGAATTGCAATGCGACAGCCCAGCGCACCAAACAGCTCAGGGAACTCAAGTGCATGGGCTGGGACATGTCCAAATGGCAAGATTTTCTCATGCTGGTGGCGGACTTGGTGATGGTTCCGAAACAACTTGAAGTTGTCTAGCTCCACCGCCCCAAATTCTTTCAGATTTCTTTCTCAACTTTTCTTGATGTGCTTGAGCGGGTACCGCCCACTCCTTGTAGGAAAAAGTAGGAACTCGACACAGCACGGCCACAATTCTGCCCACAGAATTCCGCCGAACCTGTAGGTAAGCTCCGTTGCCTGCTTAAAAGTGAGCTGAGAAAAGTAGGTAGTCTAATACGGTGTCGCTGGGTGAGGGGTCGAGAAAGAAGAGAATGCGAAGAGATGAGACGACATTGCACAATACTTACGAATGTGTCAGCAAATATCATCTGAAGGGTAGAAGGGGACGACCGTGAAACACCTACCATGCTCCGTATTACCATACAAAGAAAATTAGGACTGAAACCGGTTCAACAAAGCAATGCTCGCTACACCCTGAGCGTACTTTTAGCACAGCATCTGCTTAATGATTTTAAAATGTAGGAACCAACATACGAAAATAAAATGAGGTCCCGCAGAGATTGATGTCTTGGTAACTGTTATGTTGAACACAGGGAGTCAAGCAAGCATCGGAGGGTAGTCAGAAATTGGTATCTAAGAATAGACAACTGGAAGGTAAAGCCTTGTGGTTCAAATCGCATAAATCCCAGCCTCAACAAGAGCCGAAAGTCAAAAATGTTTTGGCATGGTATTGACGCACTGTAGATCTCTCTAGACAATGCCAACCAGTGACGCGCATGGTAGCGCGCTAAGCGTGTAAACTGCGGATCACGATCACGATCTGTCATCTGTCAATCAACGTCAAACGGTCGATTTACCGAACATGCAGACTTATTTCCGCCGCCATTTCGCCCATCCCGTATCCCCCAAAACACACACTGCTCTCACCCTACGCATTCACGTCACCTCACAACTCAATTCCCCGCCACTAGATCTCCCGTTCTGCTACTATTTCCGGAAATCACCGTCCCTGATATATCAATTCACCATCCAACCTGATGTATCACCTCATTGCAATACCATCTACTCTGGTAGCCCACTTTACTGCCTTCCCTGGTTTTTCTTCCTTGCAAAGCTTCCGTTTTTTTATCAATATATCTCTCTTTGGTTGTGTACATCCCAGTCACCACCTTCCCTGGATTCCCAGTCTCTGGCTTCCCTGCTTTTCAAGTAGCTCACTGCCGTCCCTGTTTTTCTCTTTGGTTACCTTAATCTGTTGCTTTGGCACACACCTCGCATCCCTGCTGAGTCCTATATTTTCCTTACTCCATTTACTTACTTTTCATTCTGTATAAAAGACATAGACTTTTTCACAATTAATCACTTTTACCTTGCCCCACTGTGTGCAGTTAAGTTGCTCTCACTCGCACTCTCGCCTCCACTCTCGCTCTCGCTCTCGCTTTCGCTCCTGATCTTCGCCCACGCTTTGTCTACGCACTTCGTCCCAGTCAGCTGCCGGGTGCCCTTTTACGGTCCCTTAGCAAGTTGAAACACTCGCATATTTTACTCCTCCTTCCTTCCTTCAGCAAGAACTCATCTTTTGAGTTTTAGCTCGCGCTTGGATGGTTGGCAGGCGTGTCACCAGTTTACAGTTTCCCAATCTCAGCGAGACACCTGTTTTTGAAAGAATTGCAGCAGTCTTGTAACTACATGTTGACGCGTCATACTGCCGAGGATGATGAAACGTGTTATGTAACTCTGTTTGGTTGGTTCAAAATTGAAACTCTGTGCCGATTGAGCCATGATGGCCGAGGGGAGTTTCCAAATAGTCATTTCAACGGGATTCTTGGCAAGGTGGGGTTTCTGCTGGAAGTGGGGTTTCCAAATAGAATTCCCAATTCATATCTGGGGCAACTGCCGGTGTGATGTGTGGCATTTATCTCGTCACACTCAGAATCCCTGGACGGCTGCTGCTAACCACGGAGTCTGGGTGATGGAATCATCATTCCGAGATCAAGTGGATAATTGTTGTTGTCTCCGGCCTGCTATTTGTGAATGCTACCCTGGACGTTGTAGCCGAGATCCAACTTGTACAAGGCTTTGTGCTGTACATGGGCCCGGGCCACACTGAACATATTTTGAATTACGAATCTGACTGGCAAACTATGACCAAGGTTCACGAGCTGTATATGATCCCTGTTCGTCGTTCACGTTCATTGAACAGTCTTTCTTTGTTCCATTTCAAATGCTTCTCGGTGACGGTATATTGGTAGGCGTATATTGGAAGCTCTATGGCGCCTTTTATAGACCGGTTACAGATTTACCGTTGCTGGTTCCTTTGGAATAGATCCTGGCTCGTTGTTGCACTGTACCACAGGGAGGATAGCCAATTATTTACTGCCAAACATCTGAAAAACATCGAAAACCAATTTGCAATCCCCTCCACATTTTTAAGGGGGCCACATCTTGAAAAGCCTTTAAAGCATCTTTCACATAATAGAGAGCTTGAGCCCAAGCAGCATGCCGCTTTTAGGTTGTGCAAAAAGCGGCATGCCGCTTTTTTACAACTTTTGTGTGCACCTCAAACTCACACACCCTGATGCTCTTGCACCTTGTTGATACCCTTTAGAAGAAAAAAAGAAAAAAGTGGCATGCCACTTGGCCTCAAGCTCTCTAATGATCAGTATGACATGATGAACACAATTAAAATATGTTATCACTATGTGTTGGAAGTCGTTCAACAAGGCTTTCATTTATGTTCTCCATGTGTGGCCAGATAAAATGGGATGAAGATTCAAAATGTGTGCTGGGTGCTGGGCAAGCCTAAACACAGAAAACATTCAAAACAAGATCTGTATATGATTTTCATGTGTCTTGCATATGTTTCATGGTGTCTACCACATATATTCAATGTTTGGGATGGAGCCACATCGTGAAAACTCTTGAATAACATTTAATATTCTGTTTAGCATATGTGGTGATCCCATGCAGGAGAAACATCTAGAATGTGCTTCTTGTTACAATCACATGTGATCTGCGTAGGTCTTGCCTGTGCTTCAGAGGTTTTGCATTTCTTCAGGATGTTTGCACTGGAAAATGACAAGAAACATCTGAAGAGTGTTCAAAATGTCTTCTCAAATGTGTGCTCATGCAAAACTCAAAAACTTTTATAATGGGCATTCCAGTGATGACACATGTGTGTTAGATTTTTCTCCATATATATGTTGAATGTGTACCTGGAAAAGATGGAAGATGCTATTTTAATGCATTCAACATGGAGGACAACAGAATATTGAACACCGGAGTTTGAGGCAAATAAATCACATCCAATATTTGGCCAATACATGTTGTATTGGGCAAGTATTGGCCAAATAGTGGTCAAAAAAGTGGTCGACCAATATTCGGCCATTATACGTTGTATTGGCCAAATATTGGCCGGATATTGGACCAAATATTGGCCACATATTGGCTGACCCTTTTTTGCCTAGGGCTGCTGCCATTTAATATATATTATTTTTTCCTCCCCTACATCGTACAAATTCAATTGTACACAAGATGCATTGACTATCTACCACATGCGGGCTATCAACAGTGTGCTTACCAGCACCCCGAGATGCTCATTGTGCTGTCTCCTAGCCTATGTCGTGTTCTTGTGTGTAGGGTGCTGCATCCAGCCAAACTGAGTCTCATACATCACATTGTCGCTGGAGAGGGCGAGCGGCAGCTCGACTGCAGAGATGTCGTAAGGAACAGGAAAGGCTAGGCAGAGACGTACACTTGAAAAACTTGTGCGCTGGCGCCAGTCCACCCACACGTCGAAGCACAACATCAAGCGAGAGTTGAGGGTTGTTGAGGCTAGAGCACAGTAGTCAGCTGTCAATTTCGAGGGAGAAGAGGTCACACAGTGTACCTAGAACATTCAAGTGAGATCTGTAGGACAAGATATCAGTCAGAACCGCAGAGGCACGGAAGACCACAAATTCATGCACCGTAATGTTGATCCTGCTCTGCTCGTACACCACCCATGCCCACACCAACGCATGCAGCAGGCCCTGCACAACGACCAATGCCTTCGCATACTCCGTTAGCATGCTCATCCATGTGGAGAGGGGACACTCACATCACAGAGCCGGGAAGAACATTGTGGACTACATCGCTGACACATCAGTAAGGGAGAACGGGAGGAGGAAGCACCATGTACACTGATTCAAGATCAAGATACTGCTCCCCCTTCCAAGTCGGCAGCACCTTCGGTGACACAAAGGTGAAAACAAGGGTGCAACAAAGGTGATTGACACCTTTGTTCCACAATCTGCACATATGCGAACCATATGTGTTTGACGCATATGGTTTTCATATGTGTCGGTCTTTGCCCCCAGTGTCACCGAGACCGCAACATTGAGAGAATCTCATTGTGATCCTGGAGGACGAGTGTACGGATTGGCTATGGCATTGAATATTGTGCGAAAAACGGGAACAAGGGTTACTCAAGGTCCCGTTGGAAGAAATAAGTAAAGGATGTTTTACCAAGTCTCGGAGAATCAGAGCTCAGGGTCGATCAAAAAAAAAAGGCGGCACACCTCGAAGGAGGAGAAAGGTTCAGAAGCCTGCAATCAAGAAACGCAGATGGATTAGGGACTGCAATGTGTACACGTTTTCGGAGTCGCGGGCATAAATTACAAACTGTCAAAGAAGGCGAGCTAGACCCCTCCCGCCCTCCTGATTCTGTGCCTCGAGATTTGCCAGTGGACACCCCTTGGATTCTGCAGTTGTACAGTGGAGATGAGAGCATGAGTATAGGCAACATCGATGAAAGCTGAATGGTTCAAAGTCAATATATATACACCTGCTGGTAATGCAACAAAAAAAAAGTGAAGTACGAGATCTGCCGTGCGAAGCAGCGGCTTCACACCAAGTCAGATAGTGAAGTTGAGCGAATGAAATAGGACAGATGTGACCGTCCGCTAAATTCGGCGTGATCGAAGGATCCATCCGATACAAGTATACGATCAACCCCGTCGTAAGCGTTCCAGCGCATTACTATTTCTCTCCCCCCGATCGTCAGGTTCCAGGGATGATCTCTTTTCATCTGGATGCTCATCATACTGCCTCGATCTTGATGCTCTCTGGCCGGATGTAGAGGACCTCATCATCCACCAAGTCCACAGCGGTGGCGATGGCCTCAGGGTGGAATGGAGAACGCGTGCGCCGAGGCCTCGGCACGATAAAACTATCCACATTTTCAACACTCTGTCCAAGGGCGACTCGCACTGCAATGACTGTTGGAGCAATTCCCTCCGCATCGAAAAGATTAGGGATAATGTCATGGGGGACAAGAAGGCAGTTACCACCAACTGTGCCAGCGCAAGGCCGTCGATTCCCTTTTGACGGAGACGCATCAGTATCATATCAATCTCAATAGTAGATGCATGTCTCACGCTATCAACGGTGAATGGCCCCGCCGCTTCAAGGACGATGAAAATAATCCCACCACAAAGGTACAGGGCGCCGGATTCCAGGCTAAAATCCCTGGGTTCAGCAAGAGGGTAGGAAATTCGACTGATTCCTACATCATGGCGCATACGGTGTGATATGTGCTGGCCATCCGGGCTCCAAAGACTCGCCGAGCTGAACGCGCGAGAAACCAGATGCGTCCCACTAAACACCGGTCAGTAGTTACTGGCGCGGGGGAACGTCAACAGAACCTGTAAGCCCCATTAAAACGAAAGTTGTGAAAAGCGACGCTCCAATGGATAGATCGAATAAGCCGGGGTGAAAAAAACGTGAGAATGAAGATACGTTAACATCATTCCCAGAGTCAGAGGTGTTGGAAATGGGATCGTCGCGCGCCGCGTCGCCCGGTTTCCTTACCTACCCCCTTATCCGTCGCACAGCTTCGTCTTTATATTCAGCCTGTATCCTCGTATTTCAGAAGCCTTTTGTATCCCCCGCGCTTGTGTTCCTGCGCTCCGAATACATTTCCCTACGGCTCACCTTTGCGTGCAACTTCGATTTTCACAAGAGGCATGGGCCACGGCGGCAAACACATTGAAATATCCAATACCTGTTAAGAAGTTAGTGCAAGAACCACAAAGCATAGGAAACGTAACCAGCAACGCCCAATGTCAAAACAATTGGGAAGAGGATGATATTAAACTGGAAATTCCAAATAGCATAGCAACGAAAAATCTTTAGCATTATCAGAGCAGAATGAAAGATGCCGCGGGTATACGAACAAAGATTGCATCCGCTAGCACGCTTACGTAGTGCGAGGCGTGTCAACAAGCAAGAAACCCCGAGAAACATGAGGCACACACTTCGCAGTCACATACACAACGTTTGCCGCTAGCGAAAGCCTGCCCACTGTCAGTATCAACTGCAGCTTTGGGGACAGAGCCCCTGCGAGATGCGCAATACGTTCCAGCTTCAGAGCGCTCCTTGTTACAATAGCGGCAAGTACGAGAACACAATGGGCGGTGCAGAGGACGAATAGAGCAATTGTCGCAGCAGCGAGCAAACGATGTTGGCCAAGACCGTGTTTCTGGAGAACATAAACGTAGAAAGCTATCATGATCAAGTATGCGCCTGAGGGATAATTGTTAAGGGATCGTTGGCACTATTGTATCCGCGTTGGCGCCGTCACCGTAAAGGAATGTTTCTGCCTTTCGCGGGCATCAGTCGGACAGACAAATACATGCCGCATACCCTTACCGCAGCGAAAGCCCATGACATCACGAGTGGATCCAGTATACCATGAATAATCTTTGGAAGGACTGTAGAGGAGAAGATGGGCATGAGAAGGTTGGGAGATATAGGATTCGGTCGCAGATGCATATATAGGACCTTCACATTTAAAGTCGTGGTATGTGAAGGCTGTATGGTTGTCAACAGAACAATCATGACTAAGGTTCAAGAAATAGTTTCAACTCGCACGCAGTCATACCTGCACTTCTTTAGATGAAACAAAAAATCTAGTGATATCGCATCTATTAGTGGTTTCTACAGGGAACGCGAGTAAGGAAGCTGACTTCCATTAAGTTTCCTTCCAAGTCCTCCCTTCACCCGCCGTATTTTTGGTTCAAAGATCCGGGTCGTTACGATCGGGCTGTGGGGATGGAGGTCTCCAGCATTGGCAACAACATCAGACGCGATGGTGAGCAACGCAGGCCAACACGGGAAAAGCATCTTTTATGCTGTGTGTGCCGCGAGTCCGGGTGCAATAGAAAAACCTCTATTAGATAAATATAAATACCCATCTATCAATTTAGTGTTTCGTTGGAGTGGTTTTGGCCGTTGAATGCCCGGATGCGTCGTGTTCAGCGAGGAGGCCCGCTCGGGGTCTGCGTAACACTGTCAGCGACGAAGAAGACGAAAGGAGGAAGACGTACAAGACGGACCTCCGCTTCGCTCCGGAATTATGAGCGAGATGAAGAAATGAAAACTATACATCGCATGTGTACAGAATCTAACGCAAGAAAATTCTACAACCGCAAGAGGTGGCCCGCGATGAGCCTATCTTTAAGTTTCTCATCAATTCCAACTGCGAGGGAAAAGGTTGAATGCCAGCGTAAGAAAGGGATAAGATCGTCAATTTTCTATTGGAACAGCCATAACAGTTGCACGATCACAGAAAATTTTGCTGTGTCTGACGCCTGAACTGTTTGACGGTATGGGAACTGCGTCCAAACAGATAGTGGATTCATGGGGGATGTATCAACGACGCCACACCCACACTCAGACTCGTCGGCTAAATTGTGCGAGTTGCGCCAGTGTGGCGCGAGGCGAACAAAACGCGCCATTCTCGCTTGCATGAGATCTATCATCGCGATCCGCAAACGCCGATGAATGATTCCCGTTTTGTTTTGCTCCTTCTTTCCTCCCTCTTCCTCCCTCTTCCTCCCTACCGCACCCGTCATCGACACCGGCGACACCCAGCCTCCTACACCCGCCCCCGACCGCGTGGAACATCTTTGGGATGCAGCCAGTGCTGTATGGCAGCGCAGAGGTGTATGTCTGAGACTGCGCTTCGTCTCAGTTCAGCTATTACTGACCAGATCATGCCGGCCCCGCCCATTCAGATCATCATAGTAGCTGTGTGGAAAAAGTAAGTACATCCATCTCTCGTTGTAGCCCGCCCTTTACATCCAACCCCGCGGAACTACTCCTCTCGCGCTGGTCATACTCTGAGGGCAGGGAACAATGCCGCGGCGGGGGTGCACACGAAATGTGGCGGCTTGCCGGTGCATCGAGGAGGAACACGTCGGACGCAGATCTGGGCGTGCTTGAAACACACGCGATTTTCTCCGGAGGGCAGGGGGCAGATAAACGAGGTACGAGTTGGTTTTATTATGGCGTCTGTTTAGAAGAGACTAGGGAGCAGACACGAGGGTGCACATGTGCGCAGCGGCGCAGTTGCACGCATTGGAGAGACAGTACGGTAACCCCATGACTATATATTACGTGTACTGTACGCCGCTATATGTATGCTGACTTAATACAATTCCTTTACTGTTCAAGTTTACATCCGCCACGTCAACTCTCATCTCTTTTCACCCAAACCTCGCATCCAGTAGCAATTTCTGTTGAATTATTCAGGTTTACAAGCGTGGACGTGCATCGAGCTTTTACTCTTTCTAAGTAATGTACGCTTCACTTCCGCGTACGTATTTATATGTTATGTTGATCAATGATTGAACTTCCACACTCGAAATCATTTGAATAAAATAAATAGATGGAGTGTCTATGCCTTTGTGTAGAGCGGAAACAACCGAGCGGCCTCACAGCAAAAGAAATGTTTGAGAGTGCCGTAAACTGTGGGTATGTGCGCCACACTCGCACAACACTCACGCCACACTGGCGCAACTCGGCCCCGCTAGCCGACGAGTCTGAGTCTGAGTGTGGCGTCGTTGGTTGATCCCTGCAAGGTAGGCAACATTGATTCATCCAGGAATTGTGGGCGAGTCAAAGCTGGTCGAATTTGGAGGACAGCGTATTTTGAAGGAAGTTGATTGAATGTGCGCACCCGGGAGTCAAATTCGGTGCAAGAAACCCAAGGTGGAACCCTCCGGCGTCCAACAAATAAACACAGGGATATCGAACGACTGTAGAAGAGAAAAAATGCGGTGATTGCACTGCCGAGGAGTGAGCAGTTAATTAGATTCATTGAAGCGGACGAAGCGAGCCTCCACTCGATCCAGCAGCCGTGGCCCAAAAGACATCGAGATATTCAATACGAATTTAAAAGGACAATCCAAAGGATCATGAGACAGCCAGAAAGATGGGCAAGCGGGAGATTTATGGTAGTCGCATCGGCCACGTGCACGGCAGCCCAGCTTAGCATGTTTAGACCAACGATGCGAAGAACGATATAAAATTGATACTATGACCTCCCTGAGACCGCCGACAATGTATTCCAGAATCAGCAGAGCAGCTCCATTCCATAGATCCCCAGAAGAAGATCGTAGCTTTGAGAAGTCATTGCATGAATTGATCCCAGAAAGAATGGTTGCAATTCCAATCTTGAGTTTGAGGACAGGCAGTATGATGAGGCACGGCAGAGAGAGGTGGGCAAAAGATTGCTAGTCGAAGCAAAGATGAGAAATGCTGCCTCTTTATAAGGATGTCGAGACTCTTTGGGTGACTACGTGGCCTCCCGGCTTGATGACAGTCTTTGAGCTGCGCCGTACCAACAACAACAGCAGCGATGAACAGTCTTGAACAGCATTCTGTCAAGAAAGGCTGCGCATCGGTCAGCTGCTGAGCCACATGGGGTTTTCAAGTGTTAAATTAAACTGCGTAGAGAAACTTTGACGCTCAGAAATGAGAACCAGGAGTGAGACGGAAGAAAGGGGATATGCCAGAAGGGTATGCAAAGAGTTCCCGAGGTAATCGTTAAAGAATGGTTAATGCGTGGCATCGTCCAGACTATCAGGAAAACCCAGAAGTGCCAATCGGAGATAATTGGTAATAATTGGCGATAATTGTCAGATTATCGACCGTTATCAGTGTTTGGCAGATTACTTATGTCCCCTTCAATTGGCGCCAATTATCACCGCAGCTCCCGTCCCGTCAAGCGCAATCTCCTTGCGGCTACCTGCCAAGTCTCCTCGCCTGGGGATACCGTCACCGTGCGCTCCCCTCGGCTGCCGTCCATGCGCCCCCAGCGTCTTACAGTGTTGCCAAATGTTCCGGAGAAGGATGGCGGTGAAGTAACGTACTTTAAGTCTGCACGGTACTAATTATGTTCTCCTTCCTTTTTTTTTTTTGCTCATCTTCCTCTTTCATTTTCCCTCGTTGTCTTTCTCCCGGCTCGTCGTGCATCCGCATCGTCCTGCTTGTAGAATGAAGCAGCTGCTCAGCGCTTTTTTTTTTAGAGCTATCCTATCCATTCTTTTGTTTCCTCTGTACTAGTACCGTTTAGCCGGTCTCTTTCTACTGGGCTGATCCGATGTCATTTCAGCTTAGTACCCATTCGACCCATAGTTCAAAGCAGAAGTGTTTCCAATGAGCGTTTCGCGTATCGTGATCTGGGCGTCCTTGAAAATCATCAATCATCGAATTCAGGCGTCGTAAGCGTGCTGGCTCGAGTCCGATCAGCTCGAGGTGTTATCTACGGTGGTCCGAGGCAAGCTGGTAGTACTAGTCAGCTCGATTTACCTCCACCTCGCAGTTGTCCCTTGGTCGCGGTCCGGAAAGGTCCGGACCCACGTCATCGACGCAACGCGTCGCGTCGTGTTACAGCTGCACGTGAATGATGGCACGAGATGATGTCACCGATGGAGCCCCTAAGATGAGGCAATGATGACTAAGATGAGCGCAGGGAGCTCCGAAACGGCGCGCATGCAATGAGCGCACATCTTCCATCGCCCCACAAGATTTCCTTGTATAAAACAACGAGCATCTTTAGCTGGTTTATAACAAAACCCCCAACTCAACCACTTGACCAACTCAACCAACCCCTCATAAATAAATCATGGTTCGAACCTATCCTCCCCCCCCTCTTTTTCATCCCGTTCTAACCCTTCTACTCGCAGGGTTCCATCTTCAGCGCAATCGGCCGTGGCATCAACGCTATCATCTCCGCCATTGCAGGCGTAATAATGGCCATCGTCGGCGCTATTACCACCGTGCGTCGATTTCTCCCCTCTTCTCATTTCTTGGTACTTACTGGAGGTCCAGGTAATCGTAACGATCTTTGACGTCATCGTCGACATCCTCTGCTGCCGTTGCGGTTCCCGACGCTCCGGCGGGCGGCGCCACCGCCGGAGAGGCGGGCGTGCGACCTACTAGATCATGCAGCGGCCAAAAAATCCACTCTCCGATACCTTAATGTATTTTAATTGATACTTACGGCCACGAATAACTTGTATTTACCGATCCAATTCCTGGATGAACCCAGTCTTGCCTTGTGAAGACCGAATACCGCTGTTCAAACGTTCAATTGTGCGGGTTCGGAGGAAGCCTTTTTGGGCCCGATATTGTATTGGAAATCATGGTCAGTTGTCTTACAATCACGAGCACTTGCGTTCGAGAGACGTTGGGAATCTACGAGGAGAGCGCTCCATCCAGAGAACAATGCCAATACCGATTCGCGTTGTATCGTGAGACAGCCTAGTTTCCATGCAAGGCACATCAGAGACGGGAAAACGTAGCGTCAGTGAATTTATATCAAGGTCGTGTTAAATGAAGGAGGAGGAGGAGGAGATGTATTATACTGACACACGGTCCCACAACTGGAACAGTGAGTCTACTACATATGACATCATAACTTTTTGTAGGCTAAGAGTTACGCATCAATACGTAGAACACACGTACTACCAAAGGGGGGCGGAAAACCTAAGCTACCAATAATATCCCCGGCCTGGCTCGGACAAAAGCAGGCAGGCTGCCGGTTATTAACCTCGTGGGAAACCAGTTCCAATCCCTCGGAATCAAGTTTGAACTCCCCGGCAACCAGGATCGTCTCGGCAACTGTCGATTCAACAGTCCCTTTGGGCACGCATGCAAAAGTAGTTAAGAAATAAAGTAAGAAAAAGAGAAGAAGAAAAAGAGCAGTGAAATGGCCGGTCCAAGGCTCTTTTCCACGCACGCTTGTGTAGGCTGAGTCCGGTCGAAGAACAAGTAAGGTTGGGGGAGGGAAGCACTCGCAGCGAAAACGGGGCGCATAAACATATCGCGATACATCGTCGGGACTCGTGCTTACAGTGGTCCTCGCTAGTCATCTCGCGAACAAATATTTGAGTCCCCTGCACTCGTGCGGCCTTTTCGTACAAGAATCGACATGAGCAAGCGGTATATATTCGTTCGTGCACAATGCACATAGTAGAGTGCTCTCATCATCCCTCGCCCTCCGCCCCCATCCCTTCCCTCTTCCCTCTTCTCCGTATTTTCGCACCTATACAACAACGATCCCAGAGTGCACTTACACAACAATAGCCCCGACAACCCCGCCCACAATCGCCACACCCATAGCGAACACCAACGCCTTACCGCCATTCGGCGCGAAGAGCGAGCTCGCGCTGCCGGGGGTGGCGGACGGGGACCCGGAGCCGGACTGAGAGGGTGCACCGGAGATGTCGGCAGCGGGGTTGGAGGGGGTGAAGGGCGCGGTGGCGGTGGGGGCGGCGGTGGCGGAGAGGGAGACTGAGTGAGGGAGAGAAAGAGGGAAAGGAAGGTAAAGTTAGTGTCGGTCGTGAGAATTGAAGGGGGGATAGGGACGAGACGTATGGAAAATGATGGAGAAGGGGCGAGGGGTGAAAAAGGGATGAGGAATGAAAAAGGGATGAGGAACCAGACCAGAGAGGTGTGGTAAAGCGAGGGAATAGACAGGTCGGAATAGGGTGAGGATGTAATGAGGAGAGATGGGGGAGCGATGGAGCGAAAGGAAAGAGAGTGAAGCGCGCGCGAGCGCGAACAGCGCCCACCGCTCGAGAATATGAAGACGGGAAAGGAACAAAAGGGCCAACAAACGACACGCACGAGCACCACACTGCGCCTGCTGCAATCCCACTGCGGCACCGAGCTCGGATGCCAGGCACTCCGCCTGCAGGCACGAGCTGCTCTTGAATTGGAAGTCAGCGTTCGTGCACGCGCAGGTTAGGTTAGCACTGGTCGTCGACAAAGATCATCAATACGGTACGAGGAGGGGATGAAGGGGACGCACGGCGATCCGCACTCTGTCGCGTTCGCAGCGGCGGTAAGGCACCCGAGGACACACGGCGTGAGCACAGCGGTAGCGCTGGCCTGCGCCGCGCTGCCCGCGGCGGAGCCGGACGACTCGCCAGCGGAGATGGCGCTGCTCTTCGAGGCGGAGACGGAGCTCTTCGACGCCGACGCGGACGAGGCGGAACTGCCCTGGGAGGACTGCGCGAATGCGGAGGCGGTGAGAGCGAGGACGGCGGTAAGGGCGAAGCGCATTTTGGTTTGGTTTCGTGGAAAGGGGCGTGGAGGCGGGATGCTTTTGGGTGGAAATTGGAAGAGCTCTGAGAGACGCGTGATCATCAAACACCTTTATATTCATTTTCTTGACACTCCACATTGCCGATCGATCGGCTACACCAGTCAGTTTAATCCCTGGTTCCGACCAAAAACCCCTACCTCCTGCTCAGTGCTCACAAGTGAACCTTCCTTTTTGTGTCCGCCCTCCACCACCCGTGCGGAATCGCCCCCAGGCCGAGAAGGCGAGTATTTTGAGGCGGACGCGGCGAGACTTGACGCGTTTCAGCTCGAAGATCTCAGGACTCCGTTGCGGGGTCCATCTTTGTTTGCCGTCCGACCATGTGGTGGAATGCTGCATGTGACCCCCTATCCTTGAGGGCGACGCATGGTGTTGCTGTAGGTATTTTCAGGTATTTTCGTCCTACCGTTCCAACCAGGGCGAGGATCCGGAGGAGTAGGCAGCGCAACGGGTATGTAATTCGCGCGCGATCCATGCGAGGTGGCTGCAGCGGGCGTCTCGCGAGGAGGAGAGGCACGGTATGGCTCCGTGGCGGACGCCCGGCCATAGAACAGGGTCTTGTACGTGCGACTGGAGGAAATCGAAATCGAACCGCGGCGGTTCCATGGGCCGAGATCTCCGAATACGCCATGACGAATTCCAACAATCGGTTTCGGTATGTCTCTTTTCCTACTTTCCGAATTCGTCAGGACCAATGTCTCAGAATGAGAAACAATTTGGAATACACTATTTGTTGGTTCATAGCGACAAGGGCGGCGGGTTGGTTATAGGTTTCCGGGCCAGAACGCCATTTTGAGTAGGGTTTAATGAGTGGCGCGCGCCGGAAGAAAAAACCTGGCTGGTTAGGAACTTGGAGAGCTTGCTCAAATACGGAGAATGCTTGGTAGAGCTCATCAGCTCGGGAACTTCGAACCACAAGCAGAGGACGCTTCCGATGCTGGCAACAAAGCACAAGAAGGGGAAAGTGCGATCGGAGCCGCAAGTCGAAGAGCATGCGCCGGATGAAAAGAGGAGTAATGAAACGAGGATCGCGGCACTGGATTGAGAGTACGCCAGCGGAATGTATTGGACGGAGCAAGCGCCGAGAGTCGAGCTAAGATGCACCCCGAGCCTCCGAGCAACGAATAACAGCCTGCTCGACGCGACCCACCCCCGTCGATCGGCGGTGATCGCCGAGTCCGTAGGAGGAAGCAAGAGACCAAGTGAAATTGGTGGCAGCTTCCCCGGCGCGATCACAGACACAAAGCATTTGAGTTTGTTTCCACGTGAGTATGAGTTACAAACGATGGTGGTCGGAACAAGGCGCCGCGAAAGCGATGCTACGGGCATGCATCAGCAAACTTTGGAATTGATCCGGTATTCGGCCAATAACCGCCGTCTCCCCCTTCGCTTCTAGACGTTCTTGACCGTCTTTCCTCTCCTCAGATTTCTCCCAGCACTGCTGTTGTCGTCTGTCCGTCGAAATTGGCTTCTTGCGTGGCCTTTTCTGTGCCGTCGCGCTCTTTCCTTCGCTTGTGGCTGTCACTCCCGCGGCGCGCCTCGACTGCGCTCGATGCACGACCCTTGTGCCATCTTCTGCGCACAGTGCATCTGCAATATCTATGCACTGAAAATTAACTCAGACACGCTCGCCTCGCATTGTCCGACACAGTACAGGTGCTGCATTTCTTTGGCGGTGGAGCAGAAAAATCGGATAAATTCTACCCTGTCCTTCTCTGATGCCCATCCTTCCTTTCCGGCGGCTCGTATTGGCTCCCACCCCAAACCTTGCGCATGCGTTGCAATTGCGTCCTTGCGCGGCCCCACACCCTCGCAACTGAGATCTCACCGGTCACTCTTGGGCATGCGTAAAACCCCTTATGCTTTCCTAGTCTGCCCTGTCCGTGCCATTGTCCTGATTCATTCGCTGCAGACTATCTCCCGGAACATATGTCGAACACTTGTTCCAGCAGCGCCGGATCCGCCCCAAACCAAAGTCTTGGGAATTTCGAATCCTCTGCATACAATCCTTCTCGCCATCCGGTGAGCGGGTATTGTGTATGGCATGACTAGAGTACTACACGAAGCTTGCGTTCCCTCGGATCCCCTCCGCTAACACTCATCCTAGCGGGGAAAGCTGACTCCATAGGCTCGAATCCAGCCTGTCTATGAAGGCAAGCCTGTCGATAGACAGGCTGGTCGATCTGGGTTTCAATTAGCGGATCAAAACTATTACCAAAAAAGGCTATTGGGCAACTCACTCGTTTCTCGATGAAATTTCGGGATTCCTTCGCGAGGTGTCATCGCATCGTGTCATAGAATATGCTTAGCTTTTTTTGAGGGTGAATGCTTGAGTTTTGAGCGCGCTAGACGAGAATCCGTGGTGCTTGTTGTTCTTTGCGTCTGACGTCACCCCGCTCGGAACCCGGTCCGCAATAGCCTTTTTTGGTAAGATTTTTGTGTTGGTGATTCAAACTCAGATCGACTGGTCTGTCTATCGACAGGCTTGCCTTCATAGACAGACAGTCACTGGTCTACTGACTCCATATTTCCCTGCATTCGTCGCGATATCCCGCCACCACCGCGACGACGTTCCTTCAAAACACACTGTACTCGGCATCGCGCGAATTCGTCCTAGCGTCTCACAGTATTTTATAGGCTGTTGTTTGCTTCATCCTTTACACGCATTATCCCGGTGGTCTGAAATCTATCTTCTGTTTCATCATTGATTGGTTTGACGCAGACTCCGGCTTATCGAATGCGAGCGAGTACTGCATCACTCTGTGGCTTTCTAATTCCCCCCGCGTCTCCACCGGCAGACTGGCCGTTGAACTTACTTACATCCCCCTCGGATGTCTCCGACTCGTAGGTTCGTCACCCATTTCTTGCCCTTCTATTCGCCTCTCGGCCAGTCGTCCGAATATTATCATTGTGATCCTTGAAGCCATCCCTCCCCGCCGTCTCTGCTATCTTTTCGTGGGTGTAGTTGGGCGACCTTCAAGTGCCTGGCCTCGCGCGCCCATGAGTGGCCACTTCCTTCCTCACTCTGTCCACCCAACGTCCCAGCAGCAGCGTCGAGATGAATCCAGTCTTTTATCCAGTAACCTTACCCGCCTGCTTATCGTTACTAACTCGTTCGGTATAGAGAAGCTGCCGCCATTGGCTTTTCGGCATCTTTCACCTCGACGACGTCGGCATCAATGCCGCACAAAGCAGCAAGCATTCGAGCATAGTAACTCGATATGCTCATCGAAAGATGTCCCTCGCCGTGGAGTTCGGTGCCGTTGGTACCAGGCTCCCCCTCCCAACCATGACCACCTCCAACCCCTCGACACCACTAAAATTCGTAACAACGGAGTCGCCGCGCACGGGAATACTGGACAATTTCATTCAAATCGACAGGGGGTGTGACGCGTGACCCATTTTACCTATTCGACATTTCGGCAGCCGCCGAATTTTTGCGTGACACCTCGAAAATTTCGGCATTTGAACCGAAATTGTTGTATTTTTTGCCTTTTTTTTTTTTTTTAGGCAATTTGGGGCCTGTGTGACAACTTGGAGGTTCGACAGAGGCCCGAGTGACGCGTGACCTCGACCAAAGTTCGTGATCGACAGGGGGGTGCGTGATGCGTGACTGCCGATTTGAACGAAATAGTACAGTAACTCCCCCCGGCTCGCAGAATCGATCTTTGACTTCCCCTAATGGAACCAAAATATACGTGAGGTCCCCCGAGTCCATGGCGTGCCCGCCCAGGTTGCGCCCAGGTGGGAATAAGTGGCGGGAGCTGGCGTCCGCGTTGATCGGAGTTCTAGTCATCCACATCCACTCAGCATTGTTCACGTCTTTCGCGTCTTTCACAAGACGCGAAAGACTTGACAAGACGCCAAAGACGTCAAAAACGAAATTGCATATTTACTGATCAGTGTGGCGTTATGTGCATTAAGGTCTAGCCAAGCTTGGCGCGTCAAATATTCAGTGCCCCTTGAAACTGCAGCCAAGAACTGGCATCGAGTACGTGCTGCCGCAGTCATGTACAGTTCGCTTTACGTTCCGTGCAAGGGGTAAGTTAGTCGACGCCCGCAGGGCGCCGACTGTCGGAGTCTCCGATGAATATCGGGCGAGATATAAAAGGTCCAGGCAGGGCCGGGGCACATTGCTCTAAGCTACTTACTTACGATGCACTTCACTCGCACTGTGTCTTCACTTGTCCTCCTCGCTCTTGGCACTGTCCAGGTCCATGCCGCAGCCACTCCAGGCCCCCACTCGAGCCTGACCAAGAGAAATTGTACGTTCGATTCCATTGCAGTGCTCATTGTATTGTGCCAGCTGCTCAGTGCTCACTGTAGGGTGCGGATTTCAGAGCACCTGCTCCTGCACACCCGATCCAAACGCCGGCTGCGTGCGCACCTTGGACAAGTGCTCCGGCGAGTATTACTGGCCGACAACGTGCAAAGGGTGCGAACCGTGCGTGGAAATGTGTGTCGACTTTTGTACGTTGGTTTTTTGACATTTTGTGTGAGTGCAGTCACTGATGGAGTCGTAGTTACGTGTATTCCTCAGGGTGAGACTGCTTAGCGAGAGCAACCATTCTTCGGTTGGTCTGGCGAGAGATTATTATCATCGGTGTGGTGTAGTCCATACAAACGTACCGGGTTGAATGTAGGATGGGGACGAGAGTCATTTGGTGGAATGCCGGAGCACTGTGCCATTGGGCACGGACCGTGATGCCACCTCCACTGAGAATGGCCTTGATTATGCCGCAGGCCAAGCATCCGTCTATGATAGACTGATACAAACTTAAGGCCCAAGTTGGATCCCATGGCACGAAATTGGGACATCACACGACAATCTCCAGCTGCCAACCACTACCCAATTTGAGCATTCCGAGATCTACGGAGTTCTACACACTGACTACGGACTCCTAAGGCCTTAGACCAGACCCAGGTCAGAACCTTTGTTTCAGTGACATGTCCTATCCAGGTTAGAACATTCGTGTCGACATGTCCCATACAAAGCTGACAGCAGGGGCCGTCAATTGATTGTCATCAGCTCCTATGCTGCCTCGCGAACTCCAAACGACGTGCGGCATTGGTATCTTCTCAACCATGCTTCACTATTGAGATAATGAGTCAAACTCAGAGCCGCTATTCATATTCATTGCCATCCCGACGGACGTTTTTGCCAGCTAACCTGATGGCTTTGTCTGGTCACTCCCCTTGATGCGTATCAATTTATGTTGGACGCCAAGTTTCCGGAATGGCCATGGTTTATGTATATAAAGGTGGTGCCCGCTGTCATTCTGTCATCCGGCCCAGCATGCTCAAGTTTTCCGCCTCCATGCCAGGACCGATTTCTGCGCTCACAGTCCTTGTTCTCGCAGCGACCATTCTCACTGTTCAAGCTACCCCATGGCAGCCTACAATCCGTGGTTGTGCGGCACAGATAACATCGAATGGCGACGTGTTCAAGCTCGTCGGCACCGATACATTCAGTCAGTTTATTCAATGCGAGTGCGTACACTCTAATTCTCTGGGGTTTCATTTCGATCTAAGTTCCGTTCAACCAACTAAAGCTATCTGCATGATAACGGCGATGGTAGCTCAGCCGGAGCATACTGTTTCTATGTGCGCTTCCCATGCCGTGTTTCGTGTTTCTCTTGTTATTTTTTCCTGAAATCGTCTCTCTCGCAGGACTTTCACAACTACACACTGTATCACTACCCGAACACCCCGATCCCAGTCGATAGCAACCCAAACTGCCCAATAACTTGCCCACTAGCGGGTACCTACCTGATCAAGACATCTCTAGAACTTCCTGGTCAGTGCGTTACAATGACATCCAACGCCGACGGTGCCCCCGTCCAAATCCGGGTCAGTCCTCCGTATTACTAGAGTATATTCTCCCTCTCCGTCTGTCCTAAGTTTGTCCTCCTTGATGATTAGGATTGTGACTACCGCCACGGCAACCCCGGTCAGAAATGGGCCTTCAACGGCTCCATCATGTTCCAAGGCAACAAATGCATCGACGTTAAAGACGGCGTTAACACCAATGGTGTGCGGCTACAGACCTGGACGTGTGTAGATGGTGCCGCGAACCAGCAGTTTTTGCACCGGGGCGGAAGCGTTGTGACGTTGCCCACTGAGTTCATCGGCTGGTACCTGCATCAAAGTCTGTGCATGGACCTCACGGACGGAATTAACGTTAGTGGGAATCCGGTATGTTGTTAATTTTCGTTTCGATAGACTCGTGCAGACGCTACGATTGTGATACTTAAAGGTTCAAATGTGGGCGTGCGATTTCCAGAACCCGAATCAGGTGCGTATAATCATGGTCGAATAATTCAGAGATTCCCGATGCTCAACCAACGCCGTAGATCTGGCAGCTGGAGCCGGTTATTTGAGCTTGACCCACTTGGGAAAAGCGAAGTGGATATCTGCATCAACCACATATTATGTGGTACTGTGTTGAAATGACATTTCGATGAAACGAGAAATCGAAGGGAGCGGATGTCAAATCTATCTGATGTGCACCCAGACGTTATCGTTTTGAGCGCCGATTCATCCTTCCAGGTGTATTGAAATTTCCAGAGACGATCGCATCCCAACCGTGGTTCGGCGCCGAGACGCGACGGCTGCATCTTCTCGACCTTGTCATATACAGATTCATGCCAGTTTATCCAGTTGGTTCCGGCATACGGCTAATTGAAGCTACTTCCCCGACCTATATGCCTGCGAGAGTTCCTCAAATTTCCTCAACTAGCTAGCTCTTCAATCCTTGTTGATTTTTTGTGGACTCTCCAAAAATCCTCGCAACTTCAAATCGATACAACTTCAAATCGATATTTCTCTCCATCCGACTGCGAGTATGGAACACTGGTGCGACGATACATTGGCTCCACCTCCTAGAGGGCACCTTTTCAGGACCTGGGGCATTTTATACCTCCTGAGATGTTTGCCATGAAGGGAAGCGGAGCAGACGTTGAGATTAGGAGAATGAGGCCAAATTGGACATGGAGATAACTTGAATGTGCCAGATTTTTCTGGATCCGCGAACACGCGTTACACCGGACCCTGTCGATTGAAGGATTCAGTCGGCATCTCTGGAGGTCGCTACAGGTATGATCTCGTCTCGATATTCCGGACTCAAGCATGCTACCGCTACCGCGCCGGATACAAAAACCCACCATGGCGAGATTTCCACCGAAAGGCACACAGGGTGATGAGTTTTAAGGATGCCTGACTTCGACTTAGTGGTGAAAAGCAGGGAACATGATCAGGTTCAACCAATTTGTAAGGACAAAGATGAATGGTGGAAGATCGTGAACGATTCATTTTCGAAATAGTTTATAACATGGTGTCGTTGTAGATCAACCACGCCACAAGCTTTATTTGAAATATCGAATCACAATGGCTGAGTCCGTCCCAGATGTTGGCACGCCGGAGTACGCCACAAGATCGGGGAACTCTGGCTGGAACGGCATATCCACGCGCGTAGAAGAATTCGGCAAAAAGATGGAATCCACAAAGTCGTCCCTGGATCCCGGACGGAAAATATGGCCTGAGTAAGGGATGGCATGCTGGACTGTGTCAAGCACCTTCGACACCCGGCTCAGTTTGCACCGAGGCGGTCCGAGGGTGGGAATGGAGTACAAGCTAGCTACTGCTTAGCTGCATACAACCCTCCTAACAATACAAACACGATGAATTGCCTGCGTGAATGACGGGTTACCACGCGAACGAGTAATAAGCGTGTATGAAGAGAGCGTACCGCATGGACGTGCACGGGTGCAGCGGGGCGGGAGTCGGCCGTGTAATGCAATGAGGCACGGCCTTGACATTGTTGCACGAGTTTTTGCACGGAGTGGTGTTGATGCGCGAGGTTGCGGCCGCGGATGCGGGCAGCATTCATGGTGCGTATGCAGATGCGAGTTGGAGTTGCGGTGGTGCGGTCGGCGCGCTTTCAGTCGCTGTGGGGCGAGATTTGCGCTGATTGAGTACGAATCGCGAGGCGCGTCGTGCCGCAGCCGCGGCGGTACTTGCGGCGGCGAGTGGACCTGCAGTTCAGCGGTAAAGAAACCCAGCTAAAAGTGACAAACACCTACCTCAACCCCATGCTCTTCATCGCGGGCATCCGCTATGTCGTTCCGCCGTTTCGCGCGTGGAGAGCTTTGAAGCTCGCCGGTGGATTGTCGCAGTAGAGATGGAGATCGAAATGACGAAGACAACGATGAGCTGGTGGGCGGACCAAGTGAAGGAAGGGAGTGGAAAATTACACACCCTTCACCGCCGAGGCACAACTCCCTGTGTTTTCTGCCGCCGCGTCGCTCCGCTCTCGCTGCCACTCGCACTCGCCCCGCTCTGACCGTCATTCGCACTCGTCCCATTTGAACTATCCCTCGCCACCCCCCTCTTCTCGCCGCGCTCGCACCCTGCACGCTCCCTCGTCCCCCACCCGGCCCCGCGCCCCCGCCCCGACGTAGTGGCGAACGACAGTGGTGGTGGTCAGAGAACAAAGAAAGCTGATGACGGTACCGGCCACGTGACAAACATGTTGAACTGACGCAAACTGACGAGCTTTCACAGCGGGAATCTGAACTGACGAAAATTCACTGCCTGCAGTCTCAAGTGACGAAGAATACCTCAAATTTGCCTATTTTACATGAGGTGACTAATTTTCTCAAAACTAGCCAAAGTGACGAAGTGACGAAGGTGGTATAGACTCGTATAGTAGCGAGTGCTCCCTCGGATGACTGGGTCGTCGAAGGGTATGGACCAGTAATATCGCGGGCATGGGACAAACAATGAAGCCCCTGGAGTCCTAGTTTGAACGTTCACGCTCCCTACCTCCACGTAGCTGAAAAGAAGGCCAATTACTCCCCGTCCGGCCCCAAAGCTTGCGACTTACTTCCAGTGCGGAGTTGCAACACAGAGCATAATGTTGACAGAGTCTTCGCTATCTATCTCATCTGCGGCAAAGTTCTCCAGACGATGACCTGCAGCAGCCAATCTGTGCCTCCAGATCGGTCGACTGTCGAGTACACTCCAGGATTCAATTGTATTATTGTTATTAGTATTGAATACAATGAAGCGCCCGCTGGGCAGCAGTTTAGCCTCATAGCGGGAGCTGCGCGTCAGCTCTGGAGGATGTAGGGCGATTTCCTCGCAGACCTCCGCTACGAAGTGGCCGTTTTCAACAGTCCATGTTTCTGGGCCAGTGACCATCCGCTTGACGAGTTGAATCATTTCACCCGTGGCGAGAGTTTCGAGATTCGGAGTGAATACGCGGTCGAGAAGCGATCTGCGTCGTAGGTTCTCGAGGAGACCCAGTCAAACGCTCTTGTCGAAAGCGACTTCATGCAAATATCGGCAAGTCTGCAAAGAGCAGATTATCTTCGGTGACAGGCAAGACGGGTAATGAGGGTCTACCTGGCCAGTCGCAACCACAGAGGAGATATCGCAGGAGCTAAAAATGGCAACGATGAGCTCGGGGACCAGGTCTGATAAAAGCATTCCTGGGGACGTGGGAGAGCGGAGGGGCGAGCGGGGAACCATGTACGTGTGACCCCGAACGCCCGCGGGATTTTGAACCCGATGCGGGTACGGGTGCGGGGTGGAGCCCGGTGGAGCCCGTGGGTTGATCCGTGCGGGGTTAAGAGATAAGGATGTGCACGCATACCCGTACCCCTCTATATCTCACCCGCACAGGGGTACGGGTTGGGACTGGTCCATGGACCAATTAAAAAATGGAGGCGACCGTCGTAGTCCTTGACCAAGACGGATGGATATTATAATCAATAGAATACTACGACTTGACTACGACGAACCTTGAGCAACTGGGCGACATCAGGAAAACCTGAAATTGCTTCAAAGACCCACAAAGACCAATAAAGACGGCATAGACATGAAAGTAAAGCACGGTCTATGAAAGAAAGGTGGGAGGGGCGGTTTTTTTCACATAGACCATCATAGACCATCATAGCCTGGGCGAATGCTATCATAGTGCACCTCCTCTATCAGAGCTTTGAACGGCATTGTAGTCCACATAGACGAGATAGACATAGACGAGATAGTTCACAAATCATCGAAATGACACAGGTAAAGAAAAATAAATTATAATCATATTAACTGGTTACGAGGACCACATATGAGAACTACGACTACTATAAAGTACGGCCGTACACGTGTAGATATTGGGGTAAAAAAGACTTTCGGCTGAACACTTGTTAGCTTGAATATGCGCTGAAAAGTTACTAAAACTTGAAGTTTTATCACTTGAAGCCACGAGCCGGGGGAAGAAAGCAGTTTGACGCTCAGTCTTGAAGACTTGGGGTTCCAGGCTCAGTAATTCATTAAGTCGCAGCTGGGGTACGAAAGAATTGATGGTTTTGACAAGTACAATAAAGGAAGTAGACTGTGTCTTGAAAACGTGGTGGTTCAGGGCGGTTCACGGCTAAGTTCGACTTTTGGATGGGCATTGATGAGCACTGTTTTGGCTGGCGTACGAAAGAATTGATAGTGTTGATGAGTATCACACCGAAAGTAACAGGATGAGTTTGTGTTTCGAAGATTTGGTCTGGGATAAGGCATGGTTTGGTCTGGATGAAGGGCACTGAGCATGGGGAGCGACTTGGGGGTGAGGGAGGAAGATGGTGGGTGGAAGGAAGGGACGACGTGGCTGTTCGCGGCTAAATTCGACTTTTTGATGGGCGCTGACGGGCGCTGTTTTTGACACAAGGAATGTCTTGGGAGCATAAGGGAAAGGGGTAATAATAAAATAGGAGACAAGTACAGTGTCCGCTGTGAGAGAAATGGGACGGTGGGTGGGAAAGACTAGTGATGAGGAAAAATAAGGTAGTGAGGAGGATATAAAGAGTGCGGGAGCAGAGACGACGAAGAGAGGAGTAACAAATGACAGAAAGCAGGAAGGATTACGGCAGTAATTAATCCTCGCCTGCATCCCCCATGGGTAACCCATACTTACCATTGCGGTTTTCGCCAAGTCACTTCGCCGCTCTCGGGCATGTCAATCAAGTCTATCATACAAGTCCCTTACCTTGAAGCCATGACCATAGCTCTCTGTGAAATAGCCGGGACATTCTGTGTAATTCTTACAATTTCCCACCACCTGTCGGCTCTTTCCAAATTTTCATACGGAATCAACACGATGTGGGCAACAAACACTCGGTGCACTGAATGCTCATATACTGTTATGTTAATAACTGGCAACATAGTTTGATCTGATACAGAGTAATTCTATAGACCTCTATAGAACCATATAATACCTTGGTCAATTTTGCGAACATTATAGAGCCCATGGAGGAGCATATAGACCATTGAACTGCCTGATAGCACCCCCCCCAAATCACATAGACCACCAAAGCGAATTATAGACACTCATAGCGTCCCTAGGAATTTTAAAGACCACCATAGAACATCAAAGACCATCAAAGTCCCGCATAACTGCCCCTTGCACTTCATAGAGTTTCAGGTTTTCCTGATGGATCTGGGCTGAGGCCGCGGGGAAAGCCTTTTTGATGTCCCGCGTCAACATGAATCGAGATGGAAGGGAGGTTGTAGGTCTCCCGGCGAGGAAAATGTGCCAGAAGGTCTCGTCTTCGACGATAGTGATAGGGCGGTTGCTCTCCGTCACCCAGCGAACGAGGTTGGCCCTGACGCGAACGGTTAGTGAAGTCATACTGAAAGAGTAAGAGACACTCACCGGATTTCAGCATCGGATAATTCCTAGAGGTCGGGGTCGTCTGGGCCTGGCGTGTGCGTGCGAAAGCCTCAAAGCTGGAGCCGTCGGGGCTCAGCTGCCAGAGTCTTGCGCTCGATTGCGGAGTTGACGGCTGCGGCGCCGAAGCACTGCCGAGCGTGTTCTCCGAGGCCGCTAGTGGAAGAGCGCTAGCGATCACTATTGTCCTGATACCGTTTGACGCCGTTCTCCTTGGACTTGCAATGACGAGCAGCACATTCAAAGAAATGGTACTTGCGGCCATCGGTAACCGACAGTAACATCGGAGCCGAAATCGCCGAGAGGCGGGATAAGATAAAAAGCTGTTCCGAACAATTTTGATCCCAGACCCGCACCCCTCAATCCGCGGTACGGGTCCACGGTATTCGCCGGTTTGAAAAAACTAGCACCGTACCCGTACCCCTTAGACCCGTACTCCCCATACCCCCCACCAGACCCGCGACCGTGCACATCCTTATTAAGAGTCGCTTAAAGTCTTGAAGTTAAAGCCACTGCAAATTAAAAATAAAATAGAACAAATTAAATCTGTGCTCTTCAGTCACATGGCATGGACACCGGGCATTACCATAAAAACTCAATAGAATGAGAGGAGAGTAAAGTTCAGATCTCAGCACAGAACGACTTTGTGAGTGGCAGGAGACGGGTACAATGAGCGAGATGGCATCTTTCAAACCGCTGCCGCCATTGCCGCTGCAAGAAGCTTCGGAAAGTTCGGTGAGCCCAGTCCAGTTACCTAAAAAGATAGTCAGTCTCGGCTCCTTCAATCTACAAACACCTCACCGGATCCCACCCAGCGGCGGCTGCAAAGCCGGTAGTATTGCAGCCTGGATTACTTCCTTCGGTGATGTCATTCAGTGCTGCTCTTCCCGCCGCCGAGTACAGGAACGGGTTTAAAAATCCAAGCGGACTCTTCCCAGCCTCCATTAGTCTGTCGTTGATCAAGGAGATGACGGAAGCGAAGACAGGCGTGGAGGCCGATGTACCCGAGTCCGTTTGCCATCCGAAACGATGGTCCCGGATCTGGAAATCCAGCCCTAACGCCGACACATCTGTTTTTGTGGCGGTTGTGGGGCTGATATCAGATTCGATTAGAAAGGTAGTCAGATGGACTGACCTGGAAAGCCTCTCCCGGACGCGTTGTACATTCCTTGGTAAGTCGATCCAAGCTGAGCCACATACGCTGCAGTGTCGGCGGCCTGATAGCTTGGCATGGAGAAGACATTTGAGAAGCCTCCCGATGATAAGAAGGCGGCTGCGGATTTGAGAAGTGGAACATAAAGCAATAAAGCCACGGATGGGCCTTGGTCTCACCGATTTCAACTACGTTACGCGTGGCTCCCACACTTGTAACCCTGATGTACACGGTCAGACGGCACGATGTGGTGCACGAGCCTGCCTGCGCACCAGGGACATCCAGAAGGAAACGTGGGTCCAAACGCTTTGCAGGTGGCGGTATTATCCCCAACACCAGTGGAGCTACCGGTCTGCACACCACCTGATTTCAACGGTGAGTATAAGGCGAAAACATAGAAGACAGCCGCCTTGCCGTCGCCGGAGGAAAACAGAAGCGAAACTCCACGGGCACCGAGTTGCATGAATAAATTGCAGACAGACCCAACGCATGTCAGCCATCAGACAAGTTTGAAAAAGAATTCGCACTCAGAGACGGCAGGTGTATAGAAAGACTCGTCGGCACCGTAGCTCGTGGAAACGACTTGAGGAGGGTTTGTGTCGTTTAAAAGGACTCCGAACCCCTCCAGCAGTAATGTTGGGAAGTCAGCAGGCGTCGCAGTAGCTGGACCAATTCCCAGGAAGGTGACAGGAACATCCGTGGCTAGACCCATGACGTATTCCATGTCGAGGGACTGAAAAGATAAGTTGTCCACCGAGTTTGCAAGAAAGAAAAATGCCCACTCACAACCTCGGAGTTACCTTCTGAGGTTGAATTCGATGCTCCAGCCACATATCGCGTGCCAAAAGTAACGTTGAACGTCTTGTCAGGACGCATAAAGTTCAAAAATGACTACAGGGGCACGGCATTTCGGAATATGGATCGGTCTCGTACATACGACGAACCTGTGTGAGAAAGACTGACGGATTATTGAATTGGAACCCTGTAACGGTGATTGTGTTGCTCGACTGGGTGGCGGAGGTTGTTGGGATGTTATATTTCGCTTGCAAACAGGCCGGATTCTGGAAAATTGTGCAATCCGTCGGGTCTGGTGCCTGACGGGTTGCCAAGTGGCGTCTCTTAGATATGCTAATTTCGGAGATAACATTCGGAGGGGAAAATCTCCGCCCGGAAGTGAGGGAGCGTATCCAGAGACAAGTAATCGATACGCACGAGAGGGTAGGATGCAAAACTTTAATGTGATTCGTCAACTCAGCCGGAAGAGAATATTCCAGCGTCCGGACGACCTCCGATCTAGTATCTGTGTGGGTGAACACTGAGAAGTTGGCACCGAAGTATTCGTTGGCTTTATCGACAGGAATTGAGAACTGCAACCAATCGCCAGAATGGGAAGCGGCTCTGTGGAGAAGTTTTCTCTGTTTCAACCAAGATGTAGCGGCA
Organism: Mycena albidolilacea; assembly: GCA_029282495.1. NCBI lineage: Eukaryota > Fungi > Basidiomycota > Agaricomycetes > Agaricales > Mycenaceae > Mycena > Mycena albidolilacea. The sequence continues at coordinate 220,354 of JARIHO010000071.1, forward strand.
TCAATGCTCTCTGCCGAGGGCTTCGTATACGAGGCGACCTTAACTTGTGTCAGTGCCACCACAAATGTCTAGTGTATTGTACACACCTCTTCCGAGGTAAGATGCTTTCCGTACGCCGGATTTCCGGGTGTACTAACAGCATACAAGGCTTGTTCCAGCCCTGCAGTATCTGACTGCTTCAGGGCCATGCGAAGATCCAACATTGTATCCGACGGGGCGGATCTTGAGAGGACAAAGCCAGCGGGAACGGCGTCCCGTTTTTCATGAAGGATTAGGACATTAGACGCAGAACAGATGGTCGATATCAGAACAGGGAAGCAAAGAAAAGGTCGACGCATTTCAGAAAAAAAGGCAAGGTGGATGGAAGAGAGTGACAGAGAACCTCGTTACTGAAGTATTTATATGTACGAAAGTCTAAGGCTTGGCGCCGATCACTATGGGCCATCTTGTCAACAGAACGCGGGGTTATGCAGCCGAATTTTTTTGTCAGCGAGGTGATTTCGCGGGAAGGCCAGATGCTGCGGGTCAAAATTGTCCATGTGCGGGTCGGCTACATACGGCTTAGATTTTCCCATGCTTCTCGATGCCTCCGGCTAAAACAAGTGAAACGTCTTGGGTTCTGCCCCAAACCAACCAGGTCTGTATAAGTACAAATCCGCCCACCCATTTACAAATAATCACTACTGACGCCAGAAGTGCAACAGAAACGTCCCTGGCCTCAGAATTATGCTTGCCGAGAATTCCGGAATATCGTTCAAATTGACGCAAAAATGTAAGGTATATTCACAGTAGAACTGCAATTACAACATGGGAGTGGAAGAAGGAAAATTGGGGCGGCCGGACAAGCAAAGCATGTTATGAAAGTATCGCTAACGCAGATACAGAATGAGGGGTTATTGAGATTTTTTGATTTTTTTTTGGTTCTTCCAATACTGTGCCGTATTTGTTAGGATCCATTACCGTCGTGTTTTATGTGTCGTCCATTTCAAATACAGCAGTGGCGCACTCTACTTGGCCAGGCCAAACGCTCCGGGGCGGGCAGACAAGGGAGCAGAGCGGTGCGCGAGGACGAGTTTGAAGGTGCTGCCCTGGTGACCAAGACTTCCAGAAAAGAGGATGAGCTGGAGAGCCTACCTTGAGTATTCGAGGTATATGCGCCCCCTCTCTTCTAGGCACTCATCTCTCGTCTACGAGTCGCGTCGGCGTGAGCTGTAGCAGCACCCACAGTGGCATTGGCTGGTGGGTTCGTTGACCTTACCTCACACCATACGCATCTCTCTATTGTCTTTCGCATTATGATTGGACCAAACACCAATTTGAGAAATATCATTTTCTACTCTCACCTTTCTTTATTTGTGTTTCTTGTCCTAGCTATTCATTGTATGGCTAGACTTCCTTCAGACTGCAATTTTTTAACACTAGAGCGCGGAGCTGGCCGAGGATGAATTTTCCCCCAGTGGTCAAATGAGCATGGTAATATCGTTATTTCAGAGTACTTACCCAGGTTTTCCTTCTCCATGATTTATGTTGCTTTAATGACCTGCTTCGAACCTTGCATTGTCTAATGCCATATATAGTCACAAGTTCCCACATTTGGCATCTATTGATGGCGTCGCCACGCTCCATTGTCGTTGTTCCCTCTTCCACGTCTCACACTTTTGACCTCTTTCCTCGGGGACTGGCTACCCCACGCACTCTTTTCGTCACGACATGTCTTACCCCCAACAACCCCCTCATTCATACCAGCCAAATCCCTCGGGTGCCAGCATGGACCCCTTCGCCTCGCGGCGCAACTCTGTCGGCTCCGCGTACTCGCACGCTACCCAGAGCAGCGTCGGCTCGGGCATGTCGGTGTCCATCGGCGGGGTGCCCCAAGCGCTGTACGCCCAGGGCCCTCGGCCCGCACCGAGCATCCTGAGCGACCACGGCGACGGGCGGTATGCCGACCACAGCAGGAGCGTGAGCAGGGCGGGCAGTGCCGCGAGCCAGGTGCGTCCTCCAATCTGCATTCTCCTCACTCTGAGATGCGAGTACAGTATAATATCGGCGTGGACCCCGCTGGATGGACGACCAAGCCGGAGGCCGACGACTTTCTGCACGACCCGCGCACGGAAAAGAAAGGCCGGGGCAAGGGCCTCAGCCGCCGCGGGATCATGAACATCGGCTGCCTCGTACTACTCGTTTTGCTCATCGTCGGCGGCTCGTGCGTCCTGCCTTCTCTCTCTCTCTCTCTAATACTAATATCGCGCCATGCCAGCGTCGCATACCCCCTCGCCCGGCACTTCATGAACAAGAGCAAGGACAGCACCAACGCGTCCGGCGCCAACTCCGCGCTGAACAACGCTAACCTGCCGAACATCTCCAGCTGGAGCCTCATCGACCTCGCCACGCCCAAGGACGCGTACACGATCCCGTCGTACCACGACCCAAGCAAGAGCATGAAGCTCGTCTTCTCCGACGAGTTCGAGACGGACGGCCGGAGCTTTTATCCTGGAGACGACCCGTGCGTGCTTTGTGCTTCCTTCCTCACCCATCTGAAACATGCGCACGCAGATACTGGGAAGCCGCCAACCTGCACTACTGGCAGACGGGCGACCTCGAGTGGTACGACCCTTCGGCCGTCACGACCAAGAATGGCGCGCTCGAGATCACGCTCAGCAAGGTCGACGATATCTCGAACAACTACAACTTGTCATACCGCAGTACGTCTGCCCCGTCTCTCTTATGACTCGCTAACACCCGCGCCTTGACAGGCGGTATGATCTCCTCCTGGAACAAATTCTGCTTCACGGGCGGGATCCTCGCGAGCAGTGTCACCCTCCCGGGGGCAAACAACGTCCTCGGGCTCTGGCCCGCCGTGTGGGCGATGGGCAACCTCGGCCGCGCGGGGTATGGTGCGAGTCTGGATGGCATGGTGTGTTTGCGTTCACTCTCTTCCTTTTTCCCCCTCACTTCGCTAACCCGCAACCGCAGTGGCCTTACTCCTACGACACCTGTGACGTCGGCACGCTCCCCAACCAGACGCTCCCGGACAACTCAGGCCCGCAGGCCGCCTTCAATACGGGCGGGGACAATAAGGATGCGGAGCTGAGCTTCTTGCCCGGGCAGCGGTTGAGTGCATGTACTTGTGCGGTGCGTGGATTGGCTTTTCCTTATCTTTCTGCGAATTCTAATCGAGATTGTTTGTTTCAGGGCGAATCGCACCCCGGCCCTAAGAAATCCGACGGCTCCTTCGTCGGGCGGTCCGCACCCGAGATCGACATCTTTGAGGCGACGATCGGCGGGCCTGACAATGCGCATATCGGGCAGGTCAGCCAGAGCGCGCAGTGGGCGGTGCGTCGTGCTCTCCTCTCCTCATAATTAACGTTGATGGATTGCACTCGGTTCTTCATCGCAGCCCTTCGACGCAGGCTACAAATCCTTCAACTCCACTGACAACCTGATCATCCCCAACCCGAGTACCACGGCGCAGAACGCGTTTGTGGGGAACAGATTCCAGCAGACAACGAGTGCGCTGAGTAATACGAGTGCGTCTGGCTTGCTTGCGTTTCGAGCGGGGTGCTGTCGGTGCTGATTCGCTGGCGCCCGCGGTTTAGACCAGGACTGTTACCAGCTCCAGGGGCAGTGCTTCTCGACGTATGGGTTTGAGTATAAGCCTGGGTATGCGGATGGTGTGCGTCGGATCCTCTTTCCCTCCTTCTCCATAAACTGATGGGCGCCAAGTACATCTCGTGGATCACGGACGACAAGCTCGTGTGGACGATGAACGGCAACATGGTCGGTGCGGATACGGCGACGCAGATTGGCGCGCGCCAGGTGCCCGTGGAGCCGATGGTGCGTTCTTGCTACTGCACCCCTTCCCACAAGCTCCATGTGCTCCTTCACCTCCCTGCCCTTCGCCTCATTGCACCACCGCTCGTTCGCTAATACTCGCCCACGCAGTACGTAATCATGAACCTTGGCCTCTCGGAGAACTTCGGTTTCATCGACTTTGACCATCTCACGTTCCCGGCGGTGATGCGCATCGACTGGGTGCGCGTCTACCAGGACCCGGACAACGTGCAGGTCGGGTGCAACCCCCCGGACTACCCGACGGCGGACTACATTAATCAGTCCGTTTACTCCTTCCTTCCTTCCGTGGAGAGATGCGCTGACGCGTGCACAGGTACTTGGAGGCATACACGAACCCCAACCTCACAACGTGGGTGGATGATTTCCGCCAGGTTATACCCAAGAATCGGCTGGCCGATACGTGCTAGCTGTGGTTTTCATTCGCTGGCGTTTCTCGCTCCCGGACATCCATACAGACGCGCAGAGTATTCTATCCTGTAGTCGAGCTGAATGCGATACGAGCTCATGGCGCTGGGTCGCCGATATATGGGTGATATACTGTGTAAAAAGTATGTTACGTTCATGGACCAGAAGATGGGCTACTTTGAGTGCCTGCGACAATTTGATAGGTAGACCGAAGCTGAGCAGCAAGTTTGGAAAGATACAACTCGCCCATGGCGGCAGAATGGTACGGGAGGTTTCCAGCGCGGTGTAGCCATGTCTCGCATAGACATAAGTTGGCGTGTATCAATGTGAATGCACACTCGAGTCCACAGATGAGGGGTCGACAATGCGATACGCCTCCATTCGCGGCAGATTTCACCGAAGATGAGCGGGGCTTTGTGAGCACGAGGTATCACGATATGATGGTTTTTGCCGCCACAATAATAGGATTCGGAATTCTCAGGTGCTCGTACGTCAAGACCGAGAGTCTGCACAGATATCTCGGCAAGAAGCTCTGGAGGAATTCGACGTATAAGGGTTATAAGGCCGGTAGGGCCGACAAGCGGCAGAGCCCGCTACCAATATTCTACAGGCCTTTGTTCGCATGGACCTCAACGAAAGAATCAATAGAACTTGGCAGGCGGCCCGACACTCCCTCGGTCGACGCTGGCGCGTTGACCAGCTCGCATTGGGCCGCAAAAATATCCGTGGTTTCTGAATTATACTGGTAGTCCCTCAGAAATTTAATAAACTCAATGTGATGTATTCCCAACATACACTGAAATGAGATGAGATCATGAACATGCAGCTTTTACTGTACCATTTCGACCAAGTGTTCAGGTGGCGGGTGACACCTAGCGCTGTTCGCCGTGCCCGTCGCGCCGGTCTGACGTGTTCCGGCGACGGGTGGCCGACCCGTTCCATCTGGGCCACGAGAAAACTTTCAACGGGACGATGACGGGGTGGATTCTTGCGCCGACGATTCGTCGAAATCACGGCCGTTGACCGTCACTTGACGGGCGACAGTTCTTAAGATGTTGAACATCTGAATCTTCGCATATTCCGACCTTTTCGATGTGGAAATGGCCCTCTTCCTCCCTGGGTACACGGACGTTGGATGGTAGGCATTGTATGACATCGGCTCTTTTAATAATCACTGCATTCAGACCCCTCGGCGGCAGAGGGTGTGTCCGCCGTGCCGCGGCCGAGCGTGGCAGACCTGAGGGCGACGTGGTCTGCCGCGGGTGGCCTCCCTAGGGCTACCTGATGCACAATTGCCGAGTGCACAATGAAGGCACTCGGAAGTGAAAACCGTCAACGGAACCAGCTCCAGATCCCTCGCGGCACCTTTGCCGACCGTGTGATGTCACGATCACGATACGGCCGATATCGCCGACGTGGCTCGGCTCCACTGTGTGAGCATTTTTTGCGGCACACCTCGTGTCGATGTGCCTTCCGACATGTGCTGAGTCGCATGAAAGGCCGTTGAGTAGTTCAATGAATATTTAAACCCCCAGGATCCAAAGTCTCCACCCCTCGTAATTCGAATGGACTAGGGCTTGAACCCGTACGTCGAACGGGACGGCCGTCGAAAAAGACGGCCGTTTCTGGGTACGGACGGGTCGGTCCGTCCCGTCGACTAGGTTCTGAGGTCGTGAAACGTACGGGTCCCGGCCGTCCCGCCCGTTTCGACGGGTGCCGGGTATGCGGATGGTCTCACCAACAGATTGAAGTCAAGACGTCTCTGGGCTTCATAAATTGAGGGTGTGTACATGAATTAAGGTTGTAGGACAGAGCAGAAAAATGATTTATGCTCACAGACACCGCCAGACAGGACGTAGTGGTCTGCGCTGGATGCCGAAGGTTGCCGACTCCACGGAAGCGCATGATGGAGTGCGTGTGGCGACTAACGGAATACCGGCATGGTGATATTGATGAACACAGATGTATCTCCAGACTCCGAAGCCCCAAATTATATGCTCTGGCACCGCTGTTATGAGGTTGCCGAGCGTTGTCGAGGGACACCTGTCGAAGCCGTCGAACGGCCGGGAACGGGTCCCTGTCGACGGGTGAACCCGTCCCATACCTGTCCCGGCGAAGGGAGGCTCTGAGACCCAAAACGTATGGGTCCAAACCCGTCTGTCCCGGCCGTCGACCCGTCGAAAACGGGGACGGATTCAAGCCCTAGAATGGACGAGACTCAGTGTCAAGTCACTCGGCAGGGGGAAGTCATGCACACAAAGCCGCATATCTGGATTACAACAAGCATGGATCGGGTATGCAAACAGTTCCGAGACATTATTCCATCACTCATCCATTTCAAGTTCCCAACTTCATTGGCCGGCTATGGAATGGGACAGGGAACCGAAGCACAAGATGGATTAAGTAGCTAATAGTAACAAAGGAGCTACAGTAGTCGAAACAAAGTATTTAGTTGAGTTGAGAATGACGACATATCTAATTGTCACCTGCATTCGAAGTTGTTAGAACAAGCCCACAATCATCTGGCTCCACATGTGTTCCCCAATCATCCAACAGCTGTTTGTTTTCCGGCTTGTGACGTTTTTCCACCAGCCAGTCGTCCGAAATGCCAAAGTTGTATGGTGCGTAAATGGGAATACGGTGCGAAAGACGGCCCAGGGATACGTGAATATATTTTTGTAGATTGTTTTCGTTTGTTCTGCTGAACCAAAATTCCTCGAGGTCATGAATAAGTTTCGAATACTGATACGACCGTCAGGATTTGGCCAGAAAGAACAAAACCCATACCTCTAGAGTATGCTATGCAGGACTGAGGACTTCAAGAAACTTTATTTTCTCCAGGGATGTTGCATCCGTTGGCACATTCACTGTGATCGCGCACCGGACCTTCCACGCTTCGTGGCTCTCACCAGAATTCTCATCGGGGCCTGAGACTTCTTTGGAGAGATACTGTTCATGGGATATGTCACGCAAAAAGTCCGGTTGAAGTCACCGTGCCGCGCCGAATGTGTCCACAATTTTGCGGATGTTTTTTGCCTTCTATCGACGGGGTGGGAAAGGAATATGATGGAACATGGAATACGACTCACTGCCTTGCGCCGTTTGTTCTGGCGTTCCGACTGGCAGCCGATCTTCGCCTTCGCTGCCGCATTTGGGTTAGTCTGTGTTCTCCACGACTTTTTCAAGTTGCGAAATGACTACTTTGCAAGTTTGTTGAGAAGTGGAAGGTCCCAGGGCTCAGGCTCAGTCGGTTCGTGCTTGAGACCGGAGGGCCAAGCATCTCTGTCCTGGAGAGTGTAGGATGAGCAGGCTAAATCAGTTGAACAAAATACATTACCTTCAGGTCCTTCATGGCTTGCTTTGCAACCTGGATGCACAAACTCGCGTTCCGGGTGTACATGATGCCGAACTCAAAAAACGGAGACGGATAAACCTTGTCCGTGAGCTCGTTGGTCCGTACAGAGAGAGGGTCCAGCCAGTGGGACCTGGAAACATCACAAACCACGTCGAAACACTTTCGTAACGAAGCTCTGTAGGGAATGGAATACACATCACAGACTAGGGACTGCTAATTTACCTGGAGAAGGTGTAGTTCAACGTCAGAAAGATCCAGGCTGTTGAGCGCTATGGGGCCGGTGCTGTCGCAAGCATCGGACGGGTGGTCAGTGCTGGCGTCGGAACGATAGTCGGTGGCAACGTCAGACAGGTTGTTGTTGTCGGAAGGGTAGTCGGTGTCGGTAGCGAAGTCGGACACACTGCTCGCATCGAGTGCAAGGTCTATCGTGATGTTGTTCTCGGAACCACCTCCTCCTACAGCCGTAACATGGTGCCGCTGCCCCCGAGTCTTGGCCTGGGTGATCTGGCCCCCACGTTGGGCTGCGATGCCGCGCTTTGCAGGAGCAGGTGTCGATGGCGAGATGCCGCCCGTCTCGAGCACGCCGAGGCGTTGTTTGATCTCGGTGTTGTCGTCAAGGAATCTCTGCACCATGTTCATCAGTACGTCCATCTGGCTCGGCTCTGCGATTGGTGGCAGGTGCTGAGAGTAGTATTGGGCAGGAGTCGGTCTGGATGGATCATTGAGAGCGGCAGAACACTAATGAATATTGGTGCGACCGCTGGAAATGTTATTGAGCAAAGAATCAACCCAGAGCATGGAAGCGTACGGCGGGGGTCCGATGCCCACTGGGCGAGAAGCCTGATTCCTTCCAACTAATTTAGGTTGCTGCCAGACGGTTGGTGCGGGGGGATATCTGCAGGTGTAGGTGAGCCACAATGGGTGATTCACAGAGATATTTTTTACGGGTCACCATGAGGTGCGCCACTCCCATAGTAAAAGCCGGGTTGTGCCGGAGTGTAGTAGCCGCTGCGTGATGAATCCTGCGATGGATCCATCAAATCAAAGGCCGTGGCTTGAATCTTGAGGCAAGAGCGACAGGGAAAAGGGAGGGGGGGGGGGGGCGCCGGCATTCCAGCCACCAGCCCCGCTATGACAACACCAGGGTCAGCTCGGGCCTCAAAATCAATTCCGCCCTTACAGATCAATCAGTGAGAAATTGGTGAAACGATTCCCATACGAGCTAACTAAATTCCCATGCACTCCCAGGTCACTGCGGTGACATTTTTCTACTGCTGTACAGGCAGCCCAAATGGTGGACATAAGGGTCAACGGCACTGTGGTTGGAAGAGCAAGTGGGCTGGGGTGGCAGGCGTTGGCTGCCCCCACCGCGACCGATGGCGGCAGCACACGGCAGACGCTCCTTGGCAGACCCTGTCACATAAGGTAGACCGAGCGTGGCAGATGGCGGCAGAGCTCGGCAGCCTCTGCCGATCAGGGGCCTGAATGCAGTGAATGGTCTCATCGTTTTCCAGAAGTTAGTGTTGATCGCAAGATCATCAGGTCATCTTCAAAATTGAGTCTTCAACTTGGTTCAATCCTTGCTCAAATGATTTTGATGCGTTGCAAACATGCAGAAGAATGCAAAGGGTCCCGTTCCACTCGTTTTCTTGCTCTTTGAGGCAAGGAAACACAGTGTTCAGCGCCATTTGACAGTAAATTTCGACTTAAAATTCCGGAAATCGTGAACGTTTGGTGGAAATAGTACAGTAGTGCATGCAGCAGATTTAGTCAATCAAAATTTTAACCTAGCATGAATGATCAACAGTATGCCGACACATATTCTGGTCATGTCAGCCGCGAACCATCGTGGGAACCGAAAACCTCATCCAGGAGGACACCCAAGAAGTAAGCTTTTGTGTTCCATTCGTCCCAGAGGATCCATTGATTTGTTAAATTTGCTGCCAAAGTGGACCACCTAGTCTCTCTCAGGCAGATGCTATAACCGTATCTAGCTCGTTCCTCGCTGATCATAGGAACACCCCAAATTCAAGTCAGGGTGAATTTTGAATGTCACTCAATCCCGGGTCAAGCGTGTTCGCCTCACAGATAGACCGAATTACAAGTTTACACATGGCAAGCATCGGCAAGAAGAGCGGCTCTGCAGAAGCCAAATATTTGGCGGGAAAGAGGTACTTACACGAAAGCTGCTGACGAAAATGTGATGCACACCCAGAAGGATTTTGATCCCGATGTATAGAAGAACCCATACCTAAAGGTAGCGGGAATGAATGCTTTATGTTGTTGCTGGGAAGAACGACAAAGTCCTGCGGTTTCGCAGAGGAGCTGATGAAGGGAGGCACTGTGAGTGTCAAAGCTAATGAAACTCATGGGCCTGGCCCATGAAATACAAGATTCATGGACAAAGTGTGTGACAAGACTTTCATGCACTTCAAATTTCATGTACCTGTTTCATATACTTCTCGGAGTCAGTTATGAGTGCATGAATTTCACGATCGAAGTAGCTCAATCTGGTCATTAAGAAACAGAGTACAAGTTACAGAGTGTGATATAGGATTAACTTGAAGGCTCTTCTATCATTCCCATAGCATACGGCCGTTCGCAGAGTGCCCAAAATCGGGCTCCCGGGTCGGAATCCGGTATTCGCGCAATTAGACAGCTAATATCATAAACATCTATGACTTGAATCGGTGAGAATTGGCCGTCTTTATTGACTGGACAACTTGAAGAAATGGACTGACGTGGTGTTGAAAAAGAGGTTGTCAGGATTTTAGAAAATGAACTCGGGGAGCCAGATACCGGCGTCGAGGAGAAGGAGGGAGTTTGAGAGGTGGCTCTGAATTGGCACTAAGCAACAAGTAAAATAAGGTGAGAATATCCACTGACAATGTGGCGGCGATTACCGCAATTACGTCTGGCCTGTGTGTGAGCAAAGTTGCTTGGGATTGGGAGTGGGTGATAGAGACCTAGGAAGCGATTTACGATTATTTCTTGAGTTCGCAAGGCGATCTGTCCATGTTGGAGGAAAACTCACCGAAGAATTTTGCGGGAGAGAAGCGGAAGGACGAGCATTGGCCGAGAAACTTGAAGAAATGGATATGGGCTGAGTTCTGAGTCGTGTCGAGGAAGAAGTTGTCGGGATTTTAGAAAATAAACTCGGGGAGCTAGATACCGGTGTCGAGTAGGAGAGAGTTTGAGAGGACGCTCTGAATTTACATTAAGCAATTAGTAGAATAAAGCGAGAAAGTCTACAGATGGTGTTGATACGGTGATTGCGGCGATAACGCTGTGGCTGCACGTGGGCTGAGATTGTGATGAGGAGACCGAGGAAGAGGTGGACAGGATTTGAGAAGAACTTCAGGAGCAAGGTATTGGCGGCGGAGAGAAAGTTTGGGAGGACACCCTGATTTGATGTAAGCAATTAGTAGAATAACTAGCGGTTCGCGGCCGGCTTCGCCGGGCCGCTTTCCGCTTGGCTAACAGCAGACATCAATGTAAAAGGAGATTGCCGGCAGAGTTTAAAGGCTTTGGACAGCGTAATTTTATAAAGAGGAAACGGGAAAATCCACTGACCGCCGTGAAATTGGCGACAACGACAAGGAGCTTGGCGAAAGGGATACAGCAGATGGACTCTGCTCGCTCAACATGCCTCGTTCGGATTGAGTGGCCTGAGGAAATATACCATGAAGACTCTGTGAGAAGAAATAGAAATCGTACAAATGAAACAGGAACAGACCGGAGGGCAAAAGAAAGAAACATTATGGGAAGGATTCAGAGAGAGAGAGTAAGATGAAAGCGAAGGGGGAGGAGACATATTGCCTCACTGGTCGGTGTACGACAGGCATTCAAACTATATAAGCTTCACTCCAAAAGTTAAACACTCACGCAGTGCGGTGATTGTCTATGGGAGTTATTGATCCACGCCCATTCGAATCGATTCATGATCAGGGCGGAGACGTTGAATGTGGCGGTCAGTTTGCACTTTTAATATTTCCCGGTATAATAACATGATTTCATGTATAATTGTACTTTTGGCTATGAAACTGAGTGCCCCTCAAAATCTTGACGGAATTCTGCTGGACTCGAAGAAACAAATGTTCTGATATATATATGTCAGGGCACATATACATATATACTCCAGAACATTCTCTCTAAACTTTTCACTCCTCTCTAAAACTTTTGTTCAACTCTCTCTTAAAACTTTCTGCCCTCTCGAACTTTCTGTGAGCTGCTCTACAAAAATGTTCCGTCACTAGGGTTAGCACAGCCACCAGTGATCAATGGTGGACTGCCGGGCCCAGTGCCGGACGCCAAAAAGGGCGCCGTCCCAAACCACTTTGATCATTCTTGAATGGGATCAGATGATCCTTCCGCCGCTTTGATCACCGGCAGCTGTGCTAACCTTAGTGATGGAACATTTTTTGTACAGCAGCTCGCAGAAAGTTTGAGATGGCAGAAAGTTTTGAGAGAGAGTTGAACAAAAGTTTTAGAGAGGAGTGAAAAGGTTAGAGAGAATGTTCCAGTATATATATGTACCCTGACATCTATATATTGGAACATCTGTTTCTTAGAGTCCAGCGGGATTCTGTCAAGATTTTGAGGGGCACTCAGTTTCATAGCCAAAAGTACAATTATGGTATGTAATCATGTTATCATACCAGGAATATTAAAAGTGCAAACTGACTGCCATAGTCGAAGGCCAAAGACTCGACGGCATGTTGTCCCGTCCCGGCAAGTCTTTGGCTAACAGCATATACAGGACAGGACTGGTAATTGTAAACAGCTGTAGACAGCTGTAGAAGGGGTCGATGTACGTTTCGCACTTTCTGTTGTTAAAAATGCCAAGAGGTGAAAGTCAATGATATCATGCCCAGAAATGCCCCAGATGCAAACCAATCTTCAATGGCTTTATTTTTAACAACAGCCAACGTCTTTTGCTATCATCTCTTGGGTGAATTGCTATGTCAGGGTCAAAACAGCCTCACCTGTTGGCTGTACCTGCCCATGCTGCACCCCATACCACTTCAGGAGATGACAGCGAGGCACAACGAACCACCTGGGTCGACAAAGCTGTGAGGTCAATATGCTGCCAACACGGAGGGAGAAGAGCAGGCCCTAGGGCGCAGAGGGAAGGTGGGACGCGTGTGGCTGGGTGTCGAGTAAGCCCCTGAGCGAACACTGAGCTCGAAGCTACCGGTGTGCAGAGTCGGGCCTAGTTGAGCCAGCAGGCAGGGGTCAAGCTGAAAGATGTCGAGTCAGAGCTAGCCCAGGTCAATGCGGGCGGGGATCCATGCAGGGGCGTAAATCACGCACACTGTCCTCCCCACATACCAGTCGTGACTTGTGTAACGTGTCTGGGACATACATTCTCCCTCCCCACCAGCACAGCCCCATTTCATGTCATAGTGTGGCTCCCATCCCTCGACGGCCTGAGCACCCCACCATGGAGGAGCAGACCTGAAGAACAGTGGCCACATGAAGACCGACACTGGAGCAGCAGGGGCAGGATTGGTACACACCCTCTGGACCAGAAAACAAAGAGATATAGGGTGGCAGTGAGTACAGCGCATGTGAGCAGAAAGAAGACATCTGTATCGTACCTGGTGTGTGCGTGCAGAGCCACAGTGTGTGGGGACTTAAGTATCTGGCTTGGGCAATGGAGTACGGAAGAGCGAGGAGGGGGGAGAGGGTCATGCCTGGAGCAACCCCTGTGAGTGCATCCTACCATTTCACTCCCTTTTGTCCTCCTCTTTGTGTGTTCTTGTACGTGTCCGTATCTCTACTGCAATGCTGTACGACACCTGCCAGCGGCACAGCGTGCAGCAGGAGCATGTTATCGTCCACATCCACGCGCCAATGTCGCCGATTGCGCTGCCCCTCTATAGTGTAGATGTTAACAGCGTGATGGGGTGCATGATGCGTGACCACCGAATTGAATGAAATTGTACAGTAATCTCTGGCTCCACTCTGACTTTCTGTGTTGCTCTTGCCCTCTGGTGTATGCTCTTGGTCTCTGGTTCTTGCTCTTGGGTCTGGAGCTCGCTCTTCTCGATGTTTGCCTCTGCTCTGTGGCTCACCTTGGTGCTCTGGGGCTTTGTTCTGGAATCTTCTGTATCTCAGTATGCTTTCCCAAGGTTTTGGTTTCTCATAGTCATTGGCTCTACAGGTTAAAAACACTCGCGGCCCAATTCCACGGTACCATATCATATTGGGTGTGTTCATTTATTTCCTTAGTGTATTGTAGGCCATCAATACATATCTACTTGTACTGTATTTAATAAAACCAAGATATATATTGCATCTTATAAATAATGTATATGATGTGGCAAAAATCATCCCGAAAGCAGGGGGAAATCATCTGAATATAGCCCGGTTCATGGGTTTTCGAAAGTAACCCGTCACGGGTCACAATGGTACCTCTAAAAAGTGACTCGGAAAACGGGCGAAAACGGAAAAATAATTATTGGCTTTCACCTGGTTGTAACTTGGGATTTTCACTCATTTGGTTAACCTGGCCACATCCAGGTGAAAAGCACTTGGTATTCAGATGGCCTTGGTCTGTTTCCAGGCGAGCAAACTGGTCCCAGCAAGCTGTTCTTACAGTGACTACTTAGGTTGCCTGAATTTTACTAGGAATATCTGGAGTGAAATCAAGATAAATAGATTTTATTCCCATGACACTGCTGAGCGGCCACATCCCAGGTGCTCGTGCCTGTTCCTCAGTGGAATCTCCTGTGTTTATCAGGGTCTCGATGTCCGGTAAGAATGAATTATTAGACAAGTTGCACAACAGCCATTGGAGCCATCTGATGGCTGATTTGGCATGCACACATTAATGGCCTGGTGCCAGGTGGCTCGGATGGCTGAATACATGACCTTATTCTCTGGCGAATCATCCCATTTGCAGACACTAGCAACCATATGCAGGCTGGCGGTCCCTTCCACACTTACGGCTGGCCAACTAGAGGCAAAAATATGTTCATTTTGATGGAATTGGTGCTCTGGTAAGGTGGGGGCAGTTGTGTGAGATGCATCTTCATCAGTCCTCAATTCTAGCACCCAAGAATGAGGTACATTGCTTTCGGTTTATCAGCCATTCAAGCCACCAGCCCATCAACTTGTGCATGCCAAATCAGCCATCAGATGGCTCCAATGGCTGTTGTGTACCCTGCCTATTAAGTCAAGGGGGTACGAAAAACACAAAAAAATACCTGTGCCATTTTCATTCACAAACAGAACTTGTTCTGTATGTGCCTATTTGGGTTTCAAAGGGGGGAGGACCGAGAATGTCGCTTTTCGTCACATGACTTGCATTTATTACCATTCTGGGAACGGCGTCTATTTAATCTTCCGGCCCAAAGTTACACAACCCTCAATGTGAGCTGGTCGGCGCTTGCGCGCCGACCGAGCGAACATTGAGCCTTATGTCTGCAAATTCAACAAAATTTTGTCTTATATTCTCTGTTTCTGTTTGTGACCTGCCGCTCGCCGGCCTCTTGTCATCATTATTATCGACCTTTCGCCGGAACCACCCCACCACGTGATGTCCAAGTATTGTAGTTTATCACGTGTGTAGCCTTCGGCAAATGCCGTTTGGTGGTTGAAAACTCTTGAAACTGGTTGGAATCATGTTCAAATGACCCAAGGACACTCATATGTCTGTTTCCAACATTTCCAGGAACTCCATCTTTATATAACGCCCAAATCACCTTGGAGTTGTGTCCAGCATCAATTGACCCGAGTTCTTTTTAAATACTGTCATTCCTGACGGAAAAACAGGCTCAGAGAACGATAAATCAAGCCGAAATTATAATATTTGCGCAAGAAGGACCCTGGAACCCATATTAGCTCTATTGTATAAGGTCATTATTTTTTTTTCCGGACCTTTCGGCCGACCCACCCTCCCTGCCTCCACGTATTGCGATATCGCCACGGGGCTGCATATTTTGAGCCGGTTCCCAGGTCGTTTCTTTCGAAATTTCGGTGGGTCCTTCGATATCTGTGCAGCCGACTCGCATTCAGGGCTCAGACTCAAGGCGGCTCCGACCTCACTCGTGGCGCTGGGCGCACCCGCAATCTGTGTTCGACTTTCCTGCCTTGAGAATCCTCAGTGCGGGCCCCGTTAAATTCGGGAATGGGTCATATATTATCTGGTTAGATCTTTTGTTTTCATTCTTCGTCTAGATCTTGTTTGTTTCTCTCGCACCAGCGCTGGCGAAACTTTCGTCGCTTACTTGGGGGCTGAGCCTTGAACTCTACTCATGGGCGATCATCTCGTATGAATGGCAGCGACCTGTGACGCGGGGCGGGTCCACTACGTGGTACAGGTTCGTTCCTTTTGATCAATTTATTATTCTATTTCGAATCCAACACCCAGTATGAAACTATGACTCGTTGAGGCACTTTTACAAAAAATGGAACAGAACATCTTGATCCGCGTTAGCGTGGTGGCTCAAAATTCAAATGCAGAGAATTTGGCCGATAGCTAGATCTAGCGATATCCTCAGTAAATTTGACAAACGATAGAAGATGGCCAGAACATACTTGTACAACCACTGTTAATCGCCGGGTTCAGCGCGTGTAGGTGAGCGTCGGAGATGCCATTTTGGGCCTCGATGATCGAGCATGTGTCTCCGGACTTAACAGTATACGTGTGGGTGCATGGATTACTTGATGCGCCTGCGCCGCAGTTGGTTGTGCCCGTAAGAATGTTCTTGATCGCTTGGTCGAATCTACTGTTAGCTGGATGCACACTATCGGCGACAATATCGATTCAGATGGACCAGAGACTTGCCGTAGGCCTGCGAGGCATCCCTACAAAAATAAATCATTTGGTTGAATTTGGATTTAGGTTCATGAATTGGCCTACCACAGCATGACCCCTCCAAAGTTGTGGGAATACGCCGCATTGCCGCGGGTTGCGAGCGCTATAGAGCCTAAAGTTGATGCAGACACGTATTCACCAGCGTTTGCGGCCGTCGTCGAGGCCGGGGCACCTGTTATATCAGAAGAGTGAGAGAGGGCCGACGAAACTGGGATGATATAGCAACCTATGAAAATCTTGACGTTGGGATTCGGGGCTCCGATCGCCCACGTATTCCAGGTGGCATAGTTCCAGCCCTGGTAAAGCAGATGAGCTCATCTCCCCGACAGTGGAAGAGGGCTCACAGAAGAAGGGTACGATTTTAGCCCGCTGTTTGTTATTTTTCTGGTCGTCAGTGCAAATATTCATTATGGTTGAATTGCTTGCCAAAAGTTACTGTTGCATTACGATGGGTAGAAGTCGTATTTCAGGACAGTTGTTTCTTACTTATAGAATTGAACATAGACAGCGTCGAATGGTACTGTGTTAAGGGCGCATCCGACCCACGCGTCAGGATAAGGGCACTGCGGAGCGGCGGTGAGGTAGTAACTGGCGATGCTATTGAGATTCGCATGTAAAACTTCTGGGATACACCCACGGTTTACTGGCGCCAGCCCAGAGTGTGCGAATGCGATTCGCAAACGCACCGTATCCGGTTTCGGTTCCCGATTCAATATCCAAATCAACTCTGAGACAAGCCAAATCAAAGGTCGAAAATCGGGAAAGGATGTGGCATACCCATCGAGAACTGCGGCACCAAAAGGGCGGTGGGCACCCGACGAGCCGCCGAGGAAGTCGTTCCAGATGGTATCGGCGAAACTGACTGCATCCGCAGCCGTGGCGAAGCGCGCGGTCGTAGTGCCCCCACCGCCCAAGCTCAGTGTCACGAGCTTACCCTTTGCCTGGCACGCTTGAATCCCCGCAGCCAAGGACGCGCAGCTCCCAGAGACACCATTATCATTACAGGTCTGGGGAACAGGTTTAGCTTGCGAAACACACTGTGGAGAAAGGAGCTTTCATTTCCAAGGTTGAGGTCAGGGATTCCGCCACTGAAGCTATCGACAAACGCAATGGGAATGACGTCTATGCAGGTGTCCTGAGACAATTAGTTCAGGTCAATGCAACATACTATAGAAGGCGGGCACCTGGCAGTAGTTCGAGATTGTCTTTTGCCAGTTGGGCGTGTCGCTTCCATGGGTTTCCCCGTACGAGTTTTGGCCTAGGAGAAATCAATAACTAAACGTAGAAACAGCGAAATCTACACACCCCAATACACAACCAACTAGACAGTGACGGGACGTGAATTGCGCGAAGGATGCGACAAGAGGGCATGTCACTAACATTATCATTGCGGGTTGGGTCATACGCAAATGTCACGACGGCGCTTAGGACAAGGGCGGAGAAGGCACTGGAGGAGAGCTTGAACATATTGAGAACCGTGGAGTGGATGAGATAGGTGGCAATCCTTGAGCCCTTCTTATACTTTTCTTCCGTCCAAACTGGGCTCGATGCCTGTCTTTGTCCTATCGCCCGCCGGAAAGATGGATGCATACATGGTCGCCGCCATCGCGAAATGGGAAGTGTTTTTCGGGAATCGGCCACATTTGGGTTTAATACGCGTGAATATTCAACTCATGGCCCGCCGGTGCTTGCATGGGTCATCGCTATTACCCCGGGGTATTCCGGACGTTGCATAAACCTGGAGGGATTTTGGGTAGATTGAGGATGGATGCGCGCTTTAACCAATATATGTTCGACGCGTCGCCCCCGGCGTTTGCCATGGCTCACCTTCATACCGGACTAGTAGCTATGATACCAAACTCCGCCGTCATTCGTAAAAGCGAGTGGCGTTTTGGGCTCATTAGCCGGAGTTAGGGCCGCCACATCGAGTATTGAGCTATCAGCTTCGACTGTGTATCATGTTCAATGGCCATTAAATAATTGAAGAGGAACGGCCTTCGCTTTATATCGGTAGATTATCCGTCCGTCCAGTATATTTCTGCTGTAATTGGAAGAATTAGCATTGAATCTAACCCCACTGAGGCCTGAACTCGTTCCGATGGAAAGAGGATTCACGTGAGTTTTTAGCTCCATATCTTGTAAGACCGCCTTTGGTTTTAGCAAAATCCGGCCCAAATGCTCGTGTCTAGTGCAACCACGGAAGTTGAGTCCGTACTGACAATTAGTACCATGTCATGGCTGATAGCCTCAGATAAATCAGTATCGAGCGGAATATCGATGATCC
The DNA here is from genome assembly GCA_029282495.1 of Mycena albidolilacea. Lineage (NCBI taxonomy): Eukaryota > Fungi > Basidiomycota > Agaricomycetes > Agaricales > Mycenaceae > Mycena > Mycena albidolilacea. The sequence continues at coordinate 239,074 of JARIHO010000071.1, forward strand.
AGCAGGCATGGACAGACGTACTGGCCCTTTGAAGCATATGAACAGAATGGACTGCTCCATCGCAGTTAATGCGATATTCCCGGAAAGAAACAACTGTTCCAGCGATGAATCAATTATGTGAACGGCGAACAAAATGGGATGAGCGAATACCGCAATAGATGTCTGCGGGATATCCCGGTCAATGGCTTAGACGCAAGCAACGCGACACTACAAAATTCTGAGAGAAAGATGCATGGAGAGATACGTTCCGCGTGCTACACGATCGATGCACTATCTCGAGATTGTATGAGTCCCATCCATGCTTTTTCGATAAGTGACACTCACGAACGACCAAGCTTGCAACAATTCGTAGGAGGAACGTCGGGGTAATTTACTTCCGGTCGCGCAAAGACATAACTGGATCATCCTGGTAAGGAAGAGAACAGAAACTGTCGAAGGTAAGTACTTACAGATTCCGCTCGTGCGGAATTTCCGTGCTGACGAAGCGGCAGGGATCCATATTCGGTGGTACTTGTCGGGCGGGAGATCGTGGGAGATGAATGGTGTTGGCGTGGCCGATGACTGGAGTGAGGGAAATATGAAATTGAGAGTCTGCTATTAGACAGGTTGTGCACAAGCCGCACACGGCTTTTGGACATTGTGCAAAGCCGCGGAGATTTTCCGAGTTCATCTAGGAAGGGTCGAACTTTTAGTGAACCTGGTGAGTGGAGGGAAGTATTTTAGACTATGGGATGGCTGTTCCATTTGTCATTCAGTTTGTAGGTGCTGTGGAATCAACGCGGAAACTCAAGGACAAATCATTATATTCACTGGATCTGATTGGATAGCCGCATGGACAGAACATTCGAAATGATATTCGTATGAGTCATTTCCGGTGGGTTTATAGGTTCGGGATATTGAAATCCTCCCCGCGGCTTTGCACAATGCCAAAAAGCCGCATGAAGCCGCATGCGGCTTGTGCGGCTTTTGCACAACCTGTCTATTTACCGATCAGCACTGCCAACGACCAATTTATCATCTACGCTTTCATTATCGAAAATAACACCTCAGATTCGAAAGGAAGAAAGGCATTCTGCCGTAGCTTTAGGGAATCCTTCAACAGAGGGAGAGGGAAAGATGAGTGGCAGAAATGTCGCTACCACGGCAGGTAAATTGTCAAGTCATCTTAAGGCAAGAGACAGGATCGCAGGTATATGGAGCCGCGCGCCAATGATCAGCGACCTCCGTAGGTGACCATTAATTTTTTCAACTTCTGAATCGAATCAAGGAGATTGAAACACGCACATATGGGAGGGTGATAAATTGGCGATAAACTTAGCAGGAGAGACAACGTAAGCACCGTTCAGACGGGCCGCGAGTCCATGCACGGAGACTCAATAAGCGGACAAGATTTTAGGCATCAAGATTTCGACGGAAGCGCCGTTGGATAAAAGACCTCCCTGCCGAGGGATCATGTGCGACGCGGTGGAAGGTCGAATTCGGAGTTCAGACGCTGGCTGGTGAATACAGAATTGCGTTCCTAAAGCATTCTGTCAAGGTAGTGTTGTTACTAGTCTCTCGTAGACAGACACTCTATACATACCAAGCTCGGACCTCGCTGTATAGAGCCGGTTGTTTACCGCGGGGTCCTGATCGTAGTGCCGCCTTATTATGTAATCGGAGCGCGGGCGGGTTCGATTCCTGGCCTCCACAAGCTTTTTGTTTCCACTCAACAACGCGTTTTTGCAACAGGGACCGCAGAAAACTGTTCTCTGATATTGATTCTAGCATGCTTGAATTTTCTCCGGAATAATCGTTCAAGATTTCATTGTTTTATGCTTCAACTTAAATTTTGCGCTGGTAGTCACATGATCGACTCGAGCAGCAGTCGATGTTCAACAGAACAGGTTCTACATCCTCTTTAAATTTTCTGAGGAGACAGAAGGTAAGACAGGGGTTATTAAATACTATCTACTCCAAAGCTTCATCGATTTGAGTGCCCTGGTGTTGAGGGAAGAGGATCGGAGAAAGCTGACATAAGATTACATAATAACAGCGCACTCCAATCAGACCCCCGCAGTAAACACAAGACTATGTTGTTACCGCTTTCTGTTGGTGATACTGAAGTGTTTGCTGGCATGGAAGAATTCAATGTCTTGTCTCAAAATCGAAATGTACGGATGGTCATTTATTTTGGGAGAAATAATCCAACTCGGCACAATACGGCTAGTGATGTGCTTGGCTTGGCTTTTAAAGCCCGGAAGCCCGGAAGCCAAAGCCCTGGCTTTGCAAGCCAAGCCAAGCCAAATTCAGGGCTTGATGGGGGCTTGGGCTTTGGCTTGAGGTTGGGCTTTGGCTTGAGATTGGGGAAGCCAAAGCCAGGGCTTCAAGCCCTGACTTTGACAAACAAATTTTCCTGTGTGGACGGCTCGTGAATAACCCAAGGTTGACCACTAAAAACACACCATTAGAGTTTCAGACCATTTTCCCACCAAATCTCTCCCTGGATGGGTAAGTTCTAGGTTGAGCTAAAGTTGAACACCCAGACCGGAAGATGCCGAAATATTGATGGAACGTAAAATATCCATATCGGGGTACTTGTGAGCCTGGAAAATTGTCTCGAGCATCCAAGGGAGTTAGAAAAGTGAGAATGTCAATATAGATTATCTCTTGTATGATACTAACCACCCTCGTGTGGCCCTCAAAAAATGGCTGTCAAGCCCGGGCTTAAGCCCAAGCCAAGCCAAGCCAAGCCCTGCCTGTGGGCTTGGGCTCGGGCTTGACAGACTTCAAGCCAAAGCCCGCTCAAGCCAAGCCCAAGCCCTGGTTTCAAAGCCAAGCCAAGCCCAAACATCACTAAATATGGCCACCCGAGACCCGCGATGAGGATTGTGATGTCGAATTTGAGACTGAAAGCTCACTGCTCTGGCTCAAGCAACGACGCATCAGTCGAACTTGAGCCCTGAGAGTATGAATTTCTCGCAAATTGCTTACTATCTACATCACCTATTGTCGGCACGAAGGGTCTGAAATTTGCCCATTCAATGTACGTGCCATCATTCATCGAAGCTAGACATAGTAGAGTGAGGCGATCTTGGCCCCAGATCTTCTATGTACAATAAGCACTAGGTCCCGGCTTGTCCGGCCCACATGTATTAAGGAACTAAAATCACGATCCTGTATAGCGGGGAGAGGGCCCGTATGATTAGTTTGCACATGGGACAGGCTCTCCAGGTGTTTCTCGACTGGAGCGGTGTCCTACATCCGGGACAAACAGAGCGTGCCCACATCTCCTTCGCTTGAGTCACCTCCGCATGATTTTGAACTAGGGCTTGAACCCGTACGTCGAACGGGACGGCCATCGAAAAAGACGGCCGTTTCTGGGTACGGACGGGTTAACCCGTCCCGTCTCCTGGATTCTGAAATCGAGAAACGTACGGGTCCTGTCCGTCCCGTCCGTACCCGGCCGTTTTGACGGGTTATGATGGACCCCCAAATCATGCCGTGGACCTCGCATAGACCAGCGTATATCAAGTATCTAATGACTACTAATAAATCTTGCCTTCAACCTGTTTCCTAAGTGCCTCTCGTGCGACGTGCAGCCTGGCTTTGACAAACATCAAAGTTTGGATTGTTTCAGCCTTCAAACTCGCCCTACGAAGTCCGATTGCGTCGTGCCCTCCAGAGAATTTTTTTTCGACCGCCACAGCGGAACCTGAAAGGACCCCGATAAATTAAGAGGGAATAAGAACCAGAATATAATGTGCACCAGGGATGCAGAGGATATTCCAGACCAACAGGTACAAGTTCGGAAACTGCTTCCGACGACTATACCACCATTTGCAACAGATCTCAACACTCCACGGCTCGGGGACAGTGGTGAGGCAGAAATATTCTGCAAGCTCATTCTCAGTTGATGCAGATCCCCGACTGTAGTGGCTGTTGGAGTCGAATTTTTGAGGTGAGCCAGGCATGGCTTGATCAGCGTCGTCTGAGTCACAGGAAGTTTTCGAGGTGTACAGAGTGTCAAAGTGGGTCTGTAAATTGCCCTTTGACCAATCCAAGTGGTTCTCAAGGGATTCAGATGGTTTCCAGCTTCAAGTGCACTCGTCACAGAGAGATAGTATCTCTCCCACACGAGAAAACACGCTCCACCGCGCTGCAGAGCCTGTAACAGCTTATCAGGACCAGTTGACTAGTCTTGTGAGCGGGAAGGTGCGGAGAGGCGTGGGACAAGGGCAGATGCAGCCATTGCACATATCTGCCGAGAGCGTCAATTAAGCCACAAAGATCCAGCATCTATGGCAACATGTGGATGCACTCACCGGAACACATTCCGAACGGTCTACTTTGAGTCACTCGACATCATTTCTGTGCCTGAGGGAGACCCGTCGAAGCCGTCGAAACGGCCGGGTACGGGTTCCCTGCCGACGGGTCAACCCCTCCGTACCCGTCCCGGCACAGGTAGGCTCTGAGACCGGAAACGTACGGGTCCAAACAGGTCCGTCCCGGCCGTCGACCCGTCGAAAACGGGTACGGGTTCAAGCCCTATGATTTTCCCAATGCCAACCATGCATTGAGATGAGATATACGCCGATCGCACAGGAGATGAATAAATAGATTGACGCATACACGGAGCAGATACTTCGAATGGCCAGTACCCATCTCGTCCCCCGTACGCCTTCCCTCCTAACCGCAATTCTGAACCACCGCGGCGCGGACCGAAGTCCAAGCCACTCACAGCGCTGGATCGACGGCTGGAGGCAACTATAAATCAGAACCGATTCGGGGCCTTTCGGGGCCGAAGCAGCACAATCAGGGTTCACAATTCAAGCAGAATTTTGGAACGGCGAGGTAGTAACTCGGAGGGAGGTAGGAAGATAGAAACACGACGCGCGCACCTTCACCTCCACATATTCCTTCGAATCCTCCTCCCGTTCAGACAGTACCACCCCCAGCTTGACGGCACCAAAGTGCCTGCCGTTAAACTACGCGAGGCGCCTCGCGCATGGGTGAGGGGCTTGATCCACGCTGGTCCTGGCTGGACGTTGCGGTCCCGAGCCTGGTTGGGCATATCTCGGCATGCGGACGTAGGCAGTGGTCTACGCCGCAAGCGAGTGGTGTCCATGAATCTTGCCTTGCTTTAATCCCTCGTCTTGTCTTCCGTTTGAGTGCACAGTGAGCAGGGGGAGGAGAGCATGTCGTACGTTGGTCGTGCGTGGTCTTGGCGATCGCGTGGTGCGGATCAGCCGGCCCGATGCCTACGACTTCGACATCCTCCTGGACCACCATTCGCCCTCGTCTTGTCTTCTCCGTAGTGCATGGCTGTACTACGCCCCATACAATTATTTCTGGTCGCCTGACCTCTCACACTTCGTGCTACTATGAAAAGGCTTTTCAGCTAGATGGCGTCGTCAACCTTCTTCCCTCTTCCACCTCCCACTCTTTTCTCCTCTTTCCTCGGGGACTGGCTACCCCACCGATCTTTTTCGTCACGACATGTCTTACCCCCAACAGCCCCTTATTTATACCAGCCAAATCCCTCAAGTGCCAGCATGGACCCCTTCGTCTTGCGGCGCAACTCCGTCGGCTCTGCGTACTCGCACGCCGTCGGCGGGGTTCCCCATGCGCTGTACGCCCAGGGCCCTCGGACCGCGCCGAGCATCCTGAGCGACCACGGCGACGGGCGGTATGTCGACCACAGCAGGAATGCGAGCAAGGCGAGCAGTGTCAGGAGCCAGGTGCGTCCTCCAATATGCATTCTACTCACTCTGAGATGCGAGTTACGTGCACAGTATAATATCGGCGTGGACCCGCTCGATGGATGACCAAGCCAGAGGCTGACGACTTCTTGCACGACCCGCGCTCGGAAAAGAAAGGCCGGGGCAAGGGTCTCAGCCGCCGCGGGATCATGAACATCGGCTGCCTCGTACTACTCGTTTTTCTCATCGTCGGCGCCTCGTGCGTCTCTCTCTCTCCTCAGTAATCTAATCTAAAACTAACATCACGCCATGCCAGCGTGGCATACCCCCTCGCCCGGCACTTCATGAACAAGAGCAAGGACAGCACCAACGCGTCCACCAACTCCGCGCTGAACAACGCCAACCTGCCGAACATCTCCAGCTGGAGCCTCATCGACCTCGCCACGCCCAAGGACGCGTACACGATCCTGTCGTACCACGACCCAAGCAAGAGCATGAAGCTCGTCTTCTCCGACGAGTTCGAGACGGACGGGCGGAGCTTATATCCTGGAGACGACCCGTGCGTGCTCTGTGCTTCCTTCCTCACTCAATGGTGGGTTGACGTGCGGCGCGCAGATACTGGGAAGCCGCCAACCTGCACTACTGGCAGACGGGCGACCTCGAGTGGTACGACCCTTCGGCTGTCACGACCAAGAACGGCGCGCTCGAGATCACGCTCAGCAAGGTCGACGATATCTCGAACAACTACAACTTGTCGTACCGCAGTGCGTCTGCCCCGTCTCTCTTACGACTCGCTAACACCCGCGCCTTGACAGGCGGTATGATCTCCTCCTGGAACAAATTCTGCTTCACGGGCGGGATCCTCGCGAGCAGTGTCACCCTCCCGGGGGCAAACAACGTCCTGGGGCTCTGGCCCGCCGTGTGGGCGATGGGTAACCTCGGCCGCGCGGGGTATGGTGCGAACCTGGATGGCATGGTGCGTTTGCGTTCGCTCTCTTCCTTTTCCCCCTCACTTTACTAACCCGCAACTGCAGTGGCCTTACTCCTACGACACCTGCGACGTCGACACGCTCCCCAATCAGACGCTCCCGGACAACTCGGACCCGCAGGCCGCCTTTAACACGGGCGGGGACAATAAGGTGCGGAGCTGAGCTTTTTGCCAGGGCAGCGGTTGAGTGCGTGTACTTGTGCGGTGCGTGGATTGGCTTTTCCGTATCTCCATCGCGATGCGCTTTCTGCGAATTCTAATCGAGATTGTGTGTTTTAGGGCGAATCGCACCCCGGCCCTAAGAAAACCGACGGCTCCTTCGTCGGGCGGTCCGCACCCGAGATCGACATCTTTGAGGCGACGATCGGCGGGCCTGACAATGCGCATATCGGGCAGGTCAGCCAGAGTGCGCAGTGGGCGGTGCGTTGTGCTCGTATTTCCGTATAATTAACGTTAACTGATCGAAATCGGTTCTTTATCGCAGCCCTTCGACGCAGGCTACAAATCCTTCAACTCCACTGACAACCTGATCATCCCCAACCCGAGCACTACGGCGCAGAACGCGTTTGTGGGGAATAGATTCCAGCAGACAACGAGTGCGCTGAGTAATACGAGTGCGTCGTGCCTAGCCTGCTTGCGTTCCAAGCGAGGTGCTGTTGATGCTGATTCGCTGGCGCGCGCGTTTTAGACCAGGACTGCTACCAGCTCCAGGGGAAGTGCTTCTCGACGTATGGGTTTGAGTATAAGCCTGGGTATGCGGATGGCGTGCGTCTCTTTCTCGAATCCTCGAATGCGTATAAACTGATTGGCGTCAAGTACATCTCGTGGATCACGGACGACAAGCTCGTGTGGACGATGAACGGCAACATGGTCGGTGCAGATACGGCGACGCAGATTGGCGCGCGCCAGGTGCCTGTGGAGCCGATGGTGCGTTTTTGCCCTTCCAACAAGCTCCCTGTTCTCCTTCACCTCCCTGCCCTTCGCCTCATTGCACCACCGCTCGTTCGCTAATACTCGCCCACGCAGTACGTAATCATGAACCTTGGCCTCTCGGAGAACTTCGGTTTCATCGACTTTGACCACCTCACGTTCCCGGCGGTGATGCGCGTCGACTGGGTGCGCGTCTACCAGGACCCGGACAACGTGCAGGTCGGGTGCAATCCTCCGGACTACCCGACGGCGGACTACATCAACCAGTCCGTTTACTCCTTCCTTCCTTGGAGAGATGCGCTGACGCGTGCACAGGTACTTGGAGGCATACACGAACCCCAACCTCACAACGTGGGTGGATGATTTCCGCCAGGTTATACCCAAGAATCGGCTGGCCGATACGTGCTAGCTGTGGTTTTCATTCGCTGGCGTTTCTCGCTCCCGGACATCCATACAGACGCGCAGAGTATTCTATCCTGTAGTCGAGCTGAATGCGATACGAGCTCATGGCGCTGGGTCGCCGATATATGGGTGATATACTGTGTAAAAAGTATGTTACGTTCATGGACCAGAAGATGGGCTACTTTGAGTGCCTGCGACAATTTGATAGGTAGACCGAAGCTGAGCAGCAAGTTTGGAAAGATACAACTCGCCCATGGCGGCAGAATGGTAACGGGAGGTTTCCAGCGCGGTGTAGCCATGTCTCGCATAGACATAAGTTGGCGTGTATCAATGTGAATGCACACTCGAGTCCACAGATGAGGGGTCGACAATGCGATACGCCTCCATTCGCGGCAGATTTTACCGAAGATGGGCGGGGCTTTGTGAGCACGAGGTATCACGATATGATGGTGTTTGCCACCACAATAATAGGATTCGGAATTCTCAGGTGCTCGTACTTCAAGACCGAGAGTCTGCGCAGATATCTCGGCAAGAAGCTCTGGAGGAAGTCGACGTATGGAAGGGTTATGAATGCTTTATGTTGCGGGGAAGAACGACGAAGCTCTGCGGTTTCGCACAGGAGCGGCAAGATCTGTTTCCGTTTGAACTTTGGTTCCCATCTGCGAGGCGGCAGCGGCTGCTTCGGTGCACATCGACGGAGCAGCAGAAGGACGACTTTGCGATTGATCCACCGGTGGAAGCGCTGGTGTTGGGAAATTAATGTGCGCTGAGCAGCGGAAATTTTGAGGTGCGAAATCGGGACTTCCGTGGCCGCACTGCGCGCATTCAATGCCGGGTTCTGAGTCGGGGGCACATATTCCCGCCATTGGAAATTTTTCCGATATTTACTGGCAGTCGGCGACGCTGCATCGGGCTCTGAAGCCACTGTGGGGGCCGGTCTTGAGGTATCCGAGGCAGAAGTCGCGTCGGGAGCACCGAATTTGTGATTCTCCGAGAGAAATGTGAATGTAGACATTGAATATAATGAGGAAAAAACTACGAGATGATAGTAGGAGAAAGAGGATGCGTCTGGCTACTATTGTACAACTTGCCACCCAGGTACAATAGGCCCCAGGCATACCAAATTGAGACACGCTTTGGAGACGCGTCGAGTATCCCAAATGGAGACGTGAGTGCCGTTGATTGCCGTGGCTTCCCAAAAAGGGAACACGGTGAGTTGGCCCAAATTCCGAGAAAGAGCAGTGCTCACTGAACAACTCACATTTTCGTTTTTGTGCAGCATTGCCACAACAATTGTACCAGTTGGCTTGCCTCTGGAATGAAAGTTGAACTCATATTTACTGGCAGCGATGAGCAGCATTCGGCAGGATGTGGATGAATATGCAAGCATTGTGGTACAGCCCTAGCTAGCCACTGGGGGCAGGTGCCGTGGGCGTGGGTTCACGGCAGAGGACTGACACTTGCCATGACAGTGCACGTACGAACAAAGAGTAAGACAGCGCACCCGTAAATCTCCGTGGCATGCAGGAGTGGGTCTTATTCAACATGATTCAAATCACTCATTTCTGCCTTGAAGTATCAATGGAACCGGCACTGTGCCAAAACATGAAAATGAGAGAGCTTCAGAACTGTGGTACATGGGCTTTCCTTTTTCAAACAACACTTCGGAGCTGAATTGAGCTCAGCAGTGATGAAACCTCAAGTTCAGCTGAGATTGATTGCCTATCACCTCAAGATGCCTCAAACCCAGCCCCCGCCAACACTAGTGTAAAGTCCACCAGAGGGAGAATTTGGATGCCGTGTGAAATATCCATAGGTAGAATATCAGGCTTCCGAAACTGTCAGGCTGGGAGATCCACCCACACGACGCACAAGTATTACTTTTGTGAATGTTAAGATGTTGGTAATGAGACCAGCCGCCTTAGATGCGCAGAAACCAGACTGAAAAACGGAGCCGAAAGTAAACTATACCTGCCGATCCGAGATCTCGGACTCATATCGGCATGCCTGGAAGGAACGTCGGATAAGGCCGATTGCCACTGAGGATAGAACCAAAATAGAACAAATAAAAAGTGTGCGTGCATAAGCTCGGCCATGGCAAGTGTCGGTGCTGTGCCCATCAACTGCCATATAACCACGGCCACGGCCGTTGCCCCCTGTGTAGGGACTTAGGGACAACAGTGACTGATATATCATAAAAGATTGAGCAGTGGAGGCTCCACCAGTGAGCAGAGTGCGCAAGCCACTTCTCAATTTTAGCTAATGCCAAGCCGGAAAAATGGCTTGCCAAGCCAACAAAATGGCTTGTAAGCCATTCGGCCGGGCGTGGGTGGGTGATGCCAGCCAAATCCACACCCCCGCCCAAAGCAAGCCATTTGGCGCAGGCGCAAGCCATTTGGCCAAGCCAAAAACGTCACTCTCCTGGAGAAACACGATCCCAACAAGGTGCACCCTTTACAGATCTTGGAAAACGAGCACCCAAATCATCCAAGGATGCGAATGCGTTGTAGCCGCGCTGGCGGCTACTTCCGCTCGGATCAATAGTATTAGTCACCATGTCATACCTACCCTCTACTATCTAGTTTCCTGGAATTACCGCCCGGCCCTCTCCATTTTGGTGATTGGAGTACAATTCGAAGCATGCTGCGTCTTCCCTCTACATGAAGACCGACCCTCGAAAACCCCCGAGGAGACCACCGTGTTACGGCACGCGAAATTTTCACCGCGACATTTTGGTGCGAGACACCGCGCATCTGCGTGAGCCCGGCTATGTACTACTATGCCGATTATGACGAGTACGACGACCATTACAATGATGATGCTGCCGGGTACGACCCTCCGGAGGCATCATACGACCCCTACGAGCTGCACTATGAGCTGGAGCCCGACATCGACTACCCCGCATATGAAGGAATAGCGGATGGTCAGGCGAGTTGGGACGAGCCCAGGTACGCTCCGCACCATGCTCTATACGGATCGGAGGACGCAGCGCACGGGTGCATGCCGCGGGAGCTGGAGGACGCATCCTTCGATGTTCTGGCTCTGGATGCGTCCTATGCTGCGTGGCAGGAGACTTGGGCGACTGGGCCCGCTCTCGACGAGGACGAGGACGCCTGGGCACAGGCAATGGACAGCTGGCGCGAGCAGATTGAGGCGAGCCATGGCGCGGATGCCAGCGAGGATTTGGTGTACACCAGCCTGCCCGATAACAGGCTAGTGGTTGGGGACGATCTTTGGACCTCTCCCGAGCGAGAGCAGCTACAGGAGGCGTTCGAGCGGGGCGGGATTTCTGACGAGGAGTATGTCCGTGTGCTCGGGGAGCTCTGGGATGAGCAGCTCGAGCTCAAGCAGCTCGACGAGAGGCTCCGCGCCGACGGCTACGTCTGGGACGAGAAATGCGATGACTACGTGCACCCGGTGTACAGTTACGCATCTCTCGAGCCCGATGGCGAGGGTGTCGCACTGTCTCTAACACCTCCGGACCACATGTGCCTCATGCACTCTGTCCCGCCGCCGCCGCCAGTCCTACCAGTTCCAGTCCGCACATCACGTCCTTCTTATAGGCTCGCACGTGGCCCAAGACTCGGACCACTGAAGCCCCCCACGGCGATCCTTTTATTACGGACTCCCCGGCCCCAGACCCAGCATACATTCCGACGTCGGCAGCGCCGCCTCCGTACGCACTCACCCCCATCGCGAGCACGGAACTCTCCGCCGCATCTGTCCACGGCAGCCTCACGAGCGCGTGCTAGGAGCGATCCGGGACCTCGACCGGGGAAGCTCAAGCCACCCGACGCTCGGATGATCATCGCCACCGTCCCGACGCCGATTCTGAGCGTCGCCTCCATGCTCTCGACAGCCATCCAGCTGCAGGTGCGAGCCAGCCCCCAACCCACCCTCCTTTGTGTCGATACCGCTGTTATTTCGAAGTCACGCAAGCCTCCGAATATAGGCGAGATTTTCCGGCGAGCGGTCCCACTCTCTACCACTGGCAGTGCCCCGCCCTCTCCGCTCTCTTCCTCCTCCGCACCCATCTCAGAGCTTGATCAGCGCCGCCTTTCCAAAAGGGGCATGACTCCCGGTCCGCGCGGGGTCGTGCGGCATTGTTTGGAGGGGGAGGTGGTGGTCCCTTTGGCCCTTTCCTAGCCCTCATTTGCATCTCCTCTTATCTTACTCACTTTTTACATTCTGCTCCAGTTTCTGTAGATTTTCTCAAGACCATCTCGAGATCATTTGACATTAGTTCTCCTCTATGCTTCCTTCTATATGCACTCACTATGCTACCTTTTCCCCTCCTTCACCATTTTTCTCATTCACACTTTTTTTTCTTACTTATATTCAGTTTAGTTGAGTGAACGGGGTCGTTCGCTTTGTTTTCAGGGGGGAACCTGTAGCCGCGCTGGCGGCTACTTCCGCTCGGATCAGTAGTGTTAGTCACCATGTCATACCTACCCTCTACTATCTAGTTTCCTGGACTTACCGCCCGGCCCTCTCCAACGTTTCTATAAATCCGGCCATGTTGGAGTCAGTCGTATCCAGATGGTTTACCCTCACTATGGCGACGTCTTCTACCTGCGAGCTCTGTTGCTGCACCGTAGTGCGCATGACTGGATCGATCTACGGACAGTCGACGGGGTTGTGTATAGTTGTGTATGGAACTTATCAAGAAGCGGCCCGCGCGATGGGATTGTTTGACAATCGGGAGCTTTCGAAGAATTGCTTTTGCAGCGAATAGTATACAATCGGATCCTACAAGTCGCAGACATGGAAACCCCCCCACCAATACATGTTGATGGCCGTGCCGGTCGTGGTAAAACATACACCCTATACCCAGTCATAGGTACATTGCGCAAACTGTACCACATTGTCCTGGTATCTGCTTCCTCTGCCTTTGCTGCGAAGAACTACCCTGGAGGTTGAATGACGCACTACCTTTATGGAATTCCAGTCGATGAATATAATCCACATCTAAAATCTTCTGTCGGTCCCAGAAGCGATGGTGCCCTACTTCTGCAAGCTACCAAGTGTCATGTTATTGATGAAATCGGTGGTCTTCACTTCAAAGCATTTGATTGTGCTGACCGTCTAATGTGTTCTCTCACTGGATCGAACTCTGTTTGGGGAGAACGAATGCTCATCACAGTGGGAGACTTTCGCCAGGTGAGTTGATATTTTATTCCGAGACCCACCAATAAATATGGATAGGTTGCATCTGTGGTCCGCTTTGGCGGTCGTACTGCCATTTGCAATGCATCTCTCCGTACTCGATGCGTTTTCAAGCACTTTGAAATTCTCGAATTACAGGCATCGATACGACAACGGACCGATCTAGCATTTTCAATCTTTCTGGACCCAATTGGCGATAACTATCTCAACGACACTGTCGCCATTGATCGTTTGCGCCACACACAATCGCTCGATGAATTCATCAACTTCATTTTCCCCTCAGGCATACTTGCCGATCCAGCAATTTGCATTTTGCGGGCCATTCTGAGCCCCTACAATGTATTTGTGGACGAGTTCAACGAAGCAATTCTCCAAAATGTTCCCGGAGAGTCACGTTGCTACATCAGCAATATGACTCAATCGAAGCCAAAGTCATCTCTAACGTTTTTTTGGACCCAGAGTTCTCAGTTCCTGAACTCCCATCGAGAACCAGGGATTCCCCCACACGAATTGATTTTAAAGAGAGGGCAATTTGTCGACTCACGCGGAACTTTGACGCCTCTCAAGGTTTGACGAAGAACACCAAGCCGGATACGGAAAGCTTTGATGGGAGAGTGAGCGCGAGCGCGGGAAGTTGGTGCGTCGCGAGAAGGACAGTGCGGTGGCGCAGGCATGATCCTGAGTTCTGGGAATGAAGCAATGAACCCAACGACGAAGTATTTAATGACCTCTTGTATCTAGTATAATGTGTAATTAATATTTCTGTGATTTTGTAGTCGGTGTTCAGTCTGGGTTTGTTGTGCAAGCTAGCAGCTGAAGCAACCACCATCCATGTATAACAATAACCTGCATACAATACAGCGATTTCAATCATAGTTTTTTTTTTACATCTAGTAGTACTACGTTGCACAAAGAAATAAAGGAGTTCAATAACAAGTGTCCGTTTATGTGCGCCGTTTTATAGTGGGTGGGCTGGGCACCAGCAGGTCGCTCAAATAGGGGCTGTCTCGACAAACCATGTCCGGATCCCTTATATGCGAGACCGAGGTTTCTGGGACGATAGATGCGGTGGAGTATACCGATGAAACGGACGACGCCGACGCGGTGGACCTGCGTAGGAGCCACATAGCCTCCCCCGAAGACGCAACACTGCCGTTGTTTATGTTCCTGTTGGGACGGAGGACAACTCCGGGGTGCAGCGTCGGTGTTGGAAGAGCGAAGTTGGTTTTCTTTTCGGGGTGTAGCGGCGTCGACCTCGAAATATCACGCCGTGGCCCTGAAGGACGGTCACAGAACACCGGGAGCGGGCCCGGATCCTCGTAGTGCGCCTCCTTCCAGGCGATGTCCTTCCCGAAGCTATGTGCTTCTCCGGTGACATGGCTCGTGTGCGAGCGGATGGTGTAATGGGATGTCTTTGCGGATCCTGCAAGACTCGTTATGCTTGGCCGGCGGGGCCGGTCGGCGTGCAGCGGGAATGGCAATGAGATCGCCCTTGACGCCGTCCCCGAGACGTCCTCCGCAGGCCATCCAGACCTCGATCCTACTGTCGAGCTCGGAGACGACAATCCCTTTGCCGCGGTATCCTTCGTATATTGTAGCATGAAGGGGCGGTGTGCATGAATGCGTTTTTCCCTTTCAACTTGAATTTGCTGTATACGACGTTGTCGGCGAGATAGGAAGAAGGCTAGAAATGAGAGTAAGAAGACGGCAACGAGTGTCATTACGGCGATTGCGCCGATAACGCCTGGCCCTGGTCTGTGGGAGAGCAGAGTCGTATGGGATTGGGAGTCGGCGATAGGGGGCTAAGGAGCGATTTACAATTGTTTCGTAAGTTCGAAAGGCGAATGATCCTCGGAAGGAGACCCACCGAAGAACTTTGCGGGAGAGAAGTGAAAGGAAGGGCATTGACCGGACAACTTGAAGAAATGGACTGAGGTGGTGTCAAAAAAGAGGTTGTCAGGATTTTAGAAAATGAACTCGGGGAGCCAGATACCGGCGTCGAGGAGAAGGAGGGAGTTTGAGAGGCGGCTCTGAATTGACACTAAGCAACGAGTAAAATAAGGCGAGAATATCCACTGACGATGTGGCGGCGATTACGGCGATAACGTCTGGCCTGTGCGTGAGCGAAGTTGCTTGGGATTGGGAGTGGGCGATAGAGACCTAGGAAGTGATTTACGATTATTTCTTGAGTTCGCAAGGCGATTTGTCCATGTTGGAGGAAAACTCACCGAAGAATTTTGCGGGAGAGAAGCGGAAGGACGAGCATTGACCGAGAAACTTGAAGAAATGGATATGGGCTGAGTTTTGAGTCGTGTCGAGGAAGAAGTTGTCGGGATTTTAGAAAATAAACTCGGGGAGCCAGATACCGGCGTCGAGGAGCAGGAGAGAGTTTGACAGGACGCTCTGAATTTACATTAAGCGATTAGTAGAATAAAGCGAGAAAGTCTACAGACGGTGTTGATACGGTGATTGCGGCGATAACGCTGTGGCTGCGCGTGGGCTGAGATTGTGCCGAGGAGGCCGAGGAAGAGGTTGACGGGATTTGAGAAGAACTTAGGGAGCGAGGTATTGGCGGCGGAGAGGAGGAGGGAGTTTGGGAGGATGCCCTGATTTGACGTAAGCAATTAGTAGAATAAAGCGGGAAAATCCACTGACCGCCGTGAAATTGGCGACAACGACATGGAGCTTGGCGAAAGAGATACAGCAGATGGACTCTGCCCGCTCAATATGCCTCGTTCGGATTGAGTGGCCTGAAGAAATATCCCATGAAGACTCTGTGAGAAGAAATAGAGATCGTACAAACGAAACAGGAACAGACCGGAGGGGAAAAGAAAGAAACACTATGGGAAGGATTCAGAGAGAGAGAGTAAGATGAAAGCGAAGGGGAAGGAGACATATTGCCTCACTGGTCGGTGTACGACAGGCATTTGAACTATATAAGCTTCGCTCCAAAAATTGAGTACTCACGCAGTGCGGTGATTGTCTATGGGAGTTATTGATCCACGCCCATTCGAATCGATTCATGATCAGGGCGGAGACATCGAAGGCCGAAGACTCAACGGCATGTCGTCCCGCCCCGCCAAGCCTTTAGCCAACAGCATATACGGAAGGGGATGGGCGATCGTAAACGGCCGTAGACGGCCGTAGAAGGGGTCGATGTACGTTTCGCGCTTTCTGTTGTTAAAAATGCCAAGAGGTGAAAGTCGATAATATCATGCCCAGAAATGCCCCGGATGCGGACGAGTATATACGAGAGTTATGGGAGTGGGACTCGGCTAAAGGTAGTAGCCGAGTCCCACTCCCACTATCAGCGTCCGAGTCCCATAAACGAAGTGAATGAAAGTGGGACTCGCTTGTCAACTCCAGGCAACCAGCGGCAATAATTATTGATCCGCTGAGGCCACGGCCCGTCAAGAAAGTTGTGTTCAGATATCAATGAGCGTGTACCCTCATTATAACGCTTCACCAGCCTGATGCACCTTTGGTAACCCAGTACTAGGAATCCGCCGAAAGCGCGGAGTGCTCGTGAAGCACATCGTAATCATGATTACGCATTTCCTTTTTTGCGCGCGATTTATTTCTTCCCCCCGCTTCATGAGATTTTGATATGAGTAGAAAGACGCCATGAAGGCGCATCGTTTGATCCAATTTTCAATGCGGTATCCCCAGAATTGAACGTTTTTGAAGGCATTCTTTCCCCTGAGGTCCTACAAACACCTTTGTTCTTGTTTGCTGCTTCACCTATCTCCCTTTTCAACGAGCGCCCTCGTTGAATTGTGGCTGTAAATTTTCCTTTTTTGTGCTCTTCATCGAAATCAAGTGCAAAATGAATTATAAACAAATCTATCCCGAAAAGGAGTCTACATTTATGTACGGTTAGTACTCAGCTACTATCTGTGACTGCCAACCTGGCCGGACTAGGAACCTGGCCACTTGCCAATTATAAGGCTAGTGACTTGACCATATGTCATTTTGGTGCTCAGGGGGTGGAATATGTCTCATGCCGCCTGTCCCTACCAAATTTCAGCCAAAAGTGATGAGTTGATGCGAAGCAGTGGCGGGAATGATGTCGGATCGGAAGGTGGGGAGATCAATTTCTTATCCCTGAGCCACCATTTCGCCCCATTCTCCAGCAATTCTGAACCAATTTGCTTTTTCCGGGGCTCGATCTACTCCCCTGACTGCAGGGCTCCATCTCGGTATGAGCCTGGTTCCACACATACCATTCCTTACTGGCAAAATCGCGCAATTGTCTACCCTTCAAGCATGAGGACAGCAACCAAACGACCCAAATACCAAGTGACCCTTCTACCATCTTTATCTAGCAATTGGCGAGCTTCATACTTACATGTAAGCCTTCAACTTCAAATATTTTCCATAATTTTAGCTTCTCAATACATCCCTCAGGCCGTGGCAGACACCGGGAGTGCCTAATATTTGTCCTATCAAAGTCCAAATGTCGGGTTCTCAGCAAGGGGCTACCGATCCGCAAAATCCACACCCTACCTCGAAACTTTTTTTTCAGCAAAATCGGCGACCCCTCCCCCCCTCCAAAAGAGGAAATTCCCATTCCGGGAAGGTGTTTCTCACACCCTCAACAGGCAGTTCCGCTCCATCCGCACGCTGCTATACAACAGAAAATACATTTCTGGGCACCCATAGCTTCTTAATTTCTCTTGCTTGTGTATCATGAGCCCAAATACAGTCTTTGTACTGCAATAAGCATTATATCTGCAAACAATAGGGCGGCTGTGTCGATCAATGATCTGTGCGCCGGATCTCCCCGTTGTTTCGTTGCATGAAGTGAAAAGTTGATTCAACCTCGGACAACTTGAAAATTTCAAGCGAAATTGAGATCAGCGACATAGAATTGATAAACTCTGCCCAGAAAAATATTTGATCCACCATGTCTGCAATAATGCAATGTGCAGAACTCAGGATTGGGTGGGACTGCATGTCATGCCTGACAATCTTCTAAGAGACTGAATGAAAACAATAGGTATCAGAAACCTAAACAGTACTCAATTCATTAAGATCCCCCAAGAGTCACCTCAGAAATGCCTCCAGAACTCACAGATCACAGTTCAGCAACAGCAAGGTTTACTCGTACCACCCAGGGATAATAACTAAACAACAAGAGCTTGTTCTCCAGCCAAGATTATCAATAAAATCGGCTCAGAATTCATCAACCTACCTTCCTCAGTGCAGAAATATGGTCCAGACTTGAGTTCCAAAAGTTGGTGCGAAACTTTTTTTTCACGGCCAAGAGGGACCCCTCCCCTCTTCCTTATTAGGAAATTTCTTATCTCGGAAGCCCCTTGGTTCTCAGCAACATGACACGGGTGTGAATTTGGGGGCCCAGATACATTCATTCACCTCTGATGAACATACTTACAACTTATTTTGGCCAACCAAGTGCTCCGACTGGTGTGCTGCCTGTGTTTCTCCATGGAGGTGTGTCGGTGGCCCCATACGGCTCGTCAGGAGCACTGTGTCCCGCCATTTCTAAGGGTCATTTCCATAGTCCTTGTGTATGAAAAGCATCATTAATTACCCTTGACCATAATTACCCATTCCAAGATCACTGCCGCAGTCTGAAACACCAGTTTGCACAGGTGGCCAGGTACCCTGTCATTTCTCCTTTTGGGAACTCCGCCAGAAATAAATTCACAGGGCGACGAATATGTCCTCAAAAATTAGGATTAAGGGCTCAAACTGTTCCCAGGATCCACGCCTGTCGTACAGAGCTCATATTTTACAGATGGGGTGCGCTAGATGGGTACTAACAGGCCAGAATGTCCAAGGTGGCCAGGATCCCCCTCCCAGATAGTACACAGAGTGTATGGTAAATCACCTGATTCGGTCAAGGCCCTAAGCCCTTGTCGCGTCGCAGACAAATACACAAGACCATTGCTGAGGAGGTTGAGGAATAGGATGTGGGGAGGCAGCAGAAGAAGGTGGGAGGATTTAAATACACATCCATCGAGAACGGAGAACATAGGTTGTACTCAGGTAATTGTCATTGCAAGTGGTCATCATGAGTGAGTAAAAAAAAATCAGGGTCTACTTCTTCCGATGTGCATGGGGGACTCAACCAGCTACTCTGGACCCTCCACTCTGACTCGAGCCCTGAACCTCGCACAACCCTGGCTTTCTGGAATGATATTTCTTACATCGACCTCCAGCTCCCTTGTTTTGTGCTTCCAGGTTGATTGCATCCCTTCCGTGACCACTGTTGTGGGAGGGGAGGATGCTGGGGGTGCAGGTAACAGTAGCAAATCATATGTACTGCCGAAATCGAACACCTGAGGGTCAAAGTTTGGAAAGATATCTTCCATGTTGTAGTCGTCTAGTCCAGTGGCACTCTCAATAGGATTGACCAAAATGTCCCTAGGAAAATCAACCGGGCCAGCATCGAGGTTTGGGGGATACTCACTCCATGGGCACACTGAAGGAATCTAGCAAGGAATTTAGTGGTGATTCAGTCTCACAAAAGGAAGACCTGCCATAAATTAGGATTTGCGGAGCGATAGTGCCATTGAACACAAATTCCTGGGGAACAAAGGTACCAGAATCTCAGAAGTAGAATAAGCTGACTGCATGAAATTGGTAATGTCGAAAGAAATCACTTACCAGGTTCATATAGTAGGCCCGCATATTCAAGTTCATTCATGGGCTCCTCGTACTCTGCGGCGGGAACAGGAACTGTAATGAACTTAGTGGCCGTAAGAAAAGGGTCTAAGAAAACTATTTACTGCCTTCATATTTTGGGCCTGCACATTCGAGTTGATATTCGGGCTCCTTGTCCTTCATCTACACCGTTGTACCAAAGTCTGTAATCAAATCAATGCCATCAAACAGGACAGTAAAAAGTAGTGAGACACACCTGAATGATCCACAACTCCTTCATCCATAGTGTTTCGTGTGACATCTTGAGTTGAGAGAGCCAGAGGCTCAATCTCCCCCATTGGGCACTCGGTAGGGCATCTACCATTGATACGAGTTCCCGCCAAGGGCCCACTGCATAGTTCGTTGATTTGCCTGTCAATTTCAGTGCAACGAAGCACCCATTCATGACATCCCAATTTCTCTTACTCAAATTCCGTGCATACTTCATTGAGCTCTTCCTTCAAGTCAGTGCGACACTTGTCAAGCTGAATAGTGTCCCGGAGCGATTTGACCTGCACTTGGAGTGTGCCCTCTCGCTTGAGTGATGCCTTGTTCTCCAACAGCCTGTTCTCGCACTCAGCCTTGAAGCCCAACAGCTGGTATTGTGATCATCGGCTGCCTGATGGCACACACAGAGCTTGAATGGTATCATCATGCGCTGATGAACATATTGATTATTGAGATCTTCAGTCCTACTAATGATCACGAGTCCCATTAATGATGAGGACCGAGTCCCACTAATGATGACTTTGCTGAGCACTAGCCGACTTCCACTCCTATACTGTTCCATTTCGTTCAATTCATATAGCACTTTGGCATGTGACATCAAATACGAATTGATCCTTTTGTATGTGAGCTTGCAGCCTGTGTGACTTATGAAAATTTTGGTATAAAACTGCCCCACAGAGCCGCCCGGAGCGAATTTTTGGTGTTAAATTGACGAGAACCTTTTGGATTGAGCCCTTGTGACCCTGTGACCTATGAAATATTTCGTAGATTTTTGTGCTTGTGACCTGTGACCATACAAATTGAAGGAAATCGAACAGTAAATCTTGTTGTTACTTGATGCAGACCGATCTTCAATGACTTTATTTTTAACAACAACCCATGTCTTTTGCTATCATCTCTCAGGTGAATTGCTATGTCAGGGTCGAAACAGCGTCACCCATCAGCTGAACCTGCCTGCACTGCACCCCATACCACTTCAGGAGATAACAGCGAGACACGGTGAGCCATGTTGGTCAATGAAGCTGTGAGGTCGATATGCTGCTGATGCGGAGGGAGAGCGGGCCCTAGGGTGCACAGGGGAGGTGGGACACCTGTGGTCAGGCATTGAGTAAGCCCCTGAGCAAGCACCAAGCTCAAAGCTATGGGGGCACAGAGTTGGGCCTAGTCGAGCCAGCAGGCGGGGGTCGAGCTGACAGATGTCAAGTCAGAGCTAGCCCAGGTCGATGTGGGTGGGGATCCATGCAGGGGTGTAAATCACGTGCACTGTCCTCCCCACACACCAGTCGTGACTTGTGTAATGTGTCTGGGACATACATTCTCCCTCTCTGCTGGCACAGCCCCATTTCATATCATTGCACGACTTCCATCCCTTGACAGCCTGAGCACCCCATCGTGGAGGAGCAGACCCAAAGAACAGTGGCCACATGAAGACCGACACCCAAGCAGCAGGGGTGGGAGTTGGTACACGCCCTCTTGACTCATTACTCAATGCTTCATTAAGGGTGGGAAAGGTCATGCAGCAGTGAGGGCAGCTCCAAGTACAAGTATCTGGACCAGAAAACAAAGAGATATGGAGCGACAGTGAGTACAGTGCATGAGCTGAAAGAAGACATCTGTATTGTACCTGGTGTGTGCGTGCAGAGCCACAGTGCATGGGGATTTGAGTATCTGGCATGGGCAATAGAGTACAGAAGAGCAGGGAGGGGGGAGAGGGTCACACCTGGAGCAACCCCTGTGAGTGCATCTCCCCTTCGTCATCTTCCTTGTGCAGTCTTGTATGTGTCTGTATCTCTACCGCAATGCTGTATAACACCTGCTGGCGGCACAGCATGCAGCAGGAGCACGTCGCCGTCCACATCTACACATGCCATGAATCACCCGGGTTCTATTTTTTGTGTGACGTGTCTGTATGGATACAGACACATCTTAGTGGCACAGGACTCTCATGACACCACCACATGACCTTCTCATGGTTGAAACCCAACCATGGATTCTAAACCCACAGACTCAGAGTAGTCTGTGCCACAGGATACAGAAGACGTTAGGGACTAGGAACCCATACAGACAGATCCTAGTCCCCAGATGCATCATGGTTGATGCAGAGGTGTACACAAAGTACACGAATGGTTGCAAACCAATTGGGGTTTCAACCACTGACTCGATCGGTTTGAACCACTGGAGACAATGATGATAGGGACTAGGAAACCCGAATGTCGGGTCCCCTAGTCCTCAGGGAATATGGAAACTGACACAGAGGAGGACAGGAGTATCAGCATTGATGCTCCTTAATGCTGAGGTACCTGACCTGATCACAATAGACCGTGATTGCCTTTGATTTATTTCAAAGCCTATATAAGCTTGGTAGAATCTCCATATACAATAGATTCTACCTCGTCTAATCTCAGGCTTCTACCTTGGCTTGACATCATTGTCTCCACCCTGCCCTGCCTCCTCTACATCATATTATGGGTTTTATCCACACCCCGGGTTTTATACCTGAGTGGATATCACACCCTCTTCAACTTGTTCCACGTTCTGCCTCACATCCCAACCTACAGCATACAGCCTTCTAGAGAGGACGCCATACGGTTGGTCTCACTGCTTGGGGAACACACAAGCTATCAGCATCTACCGGGTTTATCCTGGTTGGGATTCTCGCCGGGTTACTTGTTGTTTAGCCGACCCAGAAGCTGTTGCTGACAACACACCAATGTCGCTGATCGTGCTGCCCCTCTATAGTGTAGATGTCAACAGTGCGACAGGGCCTTCACATGTGCATGCCCTCTGCTCTCTATTGTTATCCCCTTCTCCATGCTTGCCCTTGACAATGTCTTCATGTGGCAGAGGCACGTCCGCATCCCCACTCCTCCATGCTGATTGCGACCAAAAGACGGGGTCAAAGAGGATGAGGGCTGGTGTGTATCCATCCCCCTCGCCATCCTGCTCATGACCCCATGTGTCTGGCTCCTGGTGTACACCCCGGCCTGTGGCTGTCAATCATACAGTATAGTACCGGCAGCTGGATGTAGCCGTACCCAGTATATCCCACTATAGGTGTACTCAACCGGCTGCCCCTGCATGTATCACATCCCAAATTGGGGGTGTTGCAAGACGTCCACAGAGATATGAGTTCCCAACATCCAATGCTACTTCCTGCCGCCCACCGGTGGAGTGCATATGTTTCCACGCCGACACCTGCACCTGAATCCTCACCCAGGGTAGGCCAGGGACAACAAGCAATGCCGAGCACATTGTGGTGCAGAGCGTGCATGAGTATCTGCACCCAGATCTTCCTGGCTGCGGCAGGAGACAAGGCAGGGGCTGGAGATGGTCGTGCTCCACAATGTGGTCTTGTTTTCGAAGCCAGTGCTTTGGAAGGTGGAGAGGGATGCAGATGGAATGCGGACACACACAGTGCATGTTCTTCGGTACAGGAGGCGAATGCACAGTCCTGGTGCAGAGCACACAGGTGATGTGATGATGCAATGCAGGATGCAGATAGGGAGATCTAGTCTAGCTGCAACAATGCGGGCGGGGCTCGGGTGGGGGAGGTTGATGGGTGAGGTCATGGTGGTGCTTGTAGGGTGGTAGCAGCCGTCGGAAGGAGAGGGCATGCAAAAACAGAGCTGGAGAAAAATAAGCCATTGAGAAAAGGCAGTGCATGCCAAACCTGACAAGAAAGAGGCATATCCAGAATAAGCCTAAGACCGCAAGAATCAGTGGGGGGGAAATAACTTACCATGTCTGGGGGTGTGACAAATGACGAGTGGTAATAGTATCTGGAGAAATGGAGTAAATATCCAGACGCAGAAATATCTCGACCTGACTAATAGAGAGACAAGCATCAGAAAAATGAATGCAGGTATGCTGAGAACAGGTGTATTTTGGGTAGTCATATTGAGTAGCGAGTGAGGGGGTCTGCCTCCATGTATACTGTGTGCTTTGCACAATGCGCTCTGTGCAAGGTGCCGCACCTCCACCCCTTTTCCGTACTCCCTCCCTCCCACCCCACCATCCCTGCATCTTCCACCTCAAGCCTCGAGCATGTCACCTGCCCGAGCCAAAGCCAAACCACGCATGGACGCGATGAAGGGCAGCAGTGAGACTTGCTTAACTAGCCCTCTCTTCCTTCGCGCAAAGGTAGCATGGAGCACGTGATCCTGACGATTGGGGAGAGTTGGCGGAAGGGGTGGAGGCGAGTACACATATGGGCTAGCGAGATACAGAGCAGCACGTGTGTGTGCCATACGGGCCAGGTGATAAGCACACGATGGGCAAAGGCCAAAGTGCGGGTGCATGAGTACACGAGCACGGGGAACACATGCAGCACGCCTGCCGCCCATTCGATCTTCCTTGCCATTGCATGCTTGATATGCAGGGTTATGACATGCATACAAATATGGTGTGTGCTTGTGGACGCCCACAATGCGGAAGCTTGACGAGCGAGGTCGAGTGTGAGAAGCAGAGGGGCAAAATGCACAGTGGCGCTTCCAGGTGGTCAGGAGAGGCACGGACACAGACATCGGCTACATCTCCTCGCAGCAAAGACGATGCACAGGCTCCCCACCAAAGGTGATTGATCCACATACCACATGCACCAACCCTCCCCTGCACTGAGGTGTGGACCCGAAGGATCAACAAGCATGGGGAATAGATTGCTGACAACGAGCATCCATATCTGTATGCAGAGCCAGAACTGTCGGAGGGAGAGTACACATGAAACTGGAGAAGAACCAGCCACAGGGAAGCACACGTGAAAAGCCATCCAAAACCAAGCTGTTGGGAGAGGTGCAGGCGAAGACTGGTAGAAAAAGACGCAAATTTAAGATGAGCTAAAGAAGGTATGTATACGTGGGCACGGCACGTCCCTCACGCCAGATGGCTGCTAGTAAGGCGAGCATTGCGCTTCCCACCAGGGGTGAATGACGCACGGGAAAAGTATTCAGCGAAGTACAGTGAATATCTGGATGCAAATGCAGCAATACAGTATCCTAAAGGAGGGCAACCAATAAGCACAGCGAATGAAAGGAGGGAGGTGTGACATACCTCAGGCAGTGAAGACGAGGATATCGAGTAGCATTCACTGCGTTCCGCCCTCGGCTAGAGCGTGAGATGTCGAGGCGCATGGAACCGTTGCCGAGGTGCCGCGAGTTTTGTGTAGCCGGCATCACGGATCTCGAACATCGCTTTCTCGCTTAGCTACACACAGCCTTGGCGAGGCGCACCGATGGCCGCAACGGCTTCCTAGATGTCAGTCGTCTAGGCAGCTGCACATACCTCGGCACGTTCTCCGTCTACCCGAGCTAGCTTACGTCTTCGATGTGGAGGTGCGTCTAGGCGCCTCGTCACGCCTGGTCATTGATGTGACTAGCCGGCTAGATGTGGCTAGACACCGCCTCCGGCTAGGCGCTGGCTAGGCCTCTCGAAACGGCGTCTTGTACCAGGAGGCGGAATGCAGTGATTGCCAAGGGACCAGCTTTGTTTCTTTCCATCTGCATTCAATATGCCCTCACCTGTGCAGAGGGCCACACCATGAAGGTGCAAGCAGTGTGCATTGAGCGATGTGTGGGCGTTAGAATACCCGAGCACAGGGAGCACCTGCAGCATGCCATTTGATCTTCCTCAGTCATGATGTACTATGTTGGCTTGAAAAGTCGCCAGGAAAGGAGACCATAGACGAGGGTTAAAAGCCTAGGGTTCTACGCTTGTTGTGGACAGGTTACTTGTCATCAGCACTACTGCCATCGTTGACGTCAATGAGCGAGAAGGATGTGCACTGCCACAATCGGACTCGGAGTCACTTGCTTCCTACCATTTTCGGAATCTGTACTTCCTTTGCTTCCTGGTCAAAGGACGGGAACAGACGAGTTTTTCGACGGGACAGGAGCGGACGGGTCAACCTGTAAACGGGGTACCCGTACCCGTCCGTTCAACGGATATGGGCGGGTTCCGGCTCACAAATGGTTCTTTACACCAGATTTTGCTGTATTTTGACCTAGTTTTGAACCATGTGGGCAAGCGAACTTTGGCTGGAATGAAACGAGCCTAAACCCACCTTAAAAAGCAAATATACACCTGAAATCATTGTTGGTTGAATTTTTGGTGGAGTCCTCGGCAAAGCCCGGGAAGTACCGAACTCTCTCATGTGTCGAGTCCACCGTCATCTCTGTAGAAGAGTAGAGCCTTCCGAAAGGATAGCAGGGTGAGTTTGAGGTTCTATTCACCAAGTTCAGTGCCTCACTGAATTATAGACTGCCTGTTATTTCACTGTCTATCCAGTGAACCTGTTAACCTGCAAACCTGTCAAAACGGGCGGTACAGGTGGTACCCGTCCGTTTGCCCACCAGCGGAAATGGGTGATGGCCATTTTTTTTCGACAGCCGTCCCGTTTAACGGCCGGGTCGGAGCCTTAGGTATGAGATCAGATTATCGACGGGAGATGCAGAGTTCCGGTACAAACTGCAAGAATTCAGATGGACAGAAGACAAGAGGAAGCTATGGAAAGTGAGGATTTGGAAAAAGAAAAAGGTGGTGGTTGACAGTGTTGAGAGTTATGGCACTCAACAGACAGTCCATTTTCCAACTCAAGGATCTCAATTTTACTGTCACCTGCTCACGATTCCTTAAGCAGAATGCGTTGAGACGGTCCGTGATGCTTGAACTGGATTAAGCAGCTTAAGATGATTTCAAAATTGTATATAGGTATAGTAGATTGAGTATACTGACCAGTAGTACTACTACGGCTGCTTAAGTGCACTTAAGCAAGCACCACTTGAGCAAAATTCAGTATACAGACTATTACTACGCTGCTTGAGCTGCTTAAGCTGCTCAAGCCCAGCTTGAGCAAGTGCACCACTTAAGCCCCGCTTGCACTCAATCAACCCATGGGCAGCAGTGGGGGTGCCGGGGGCTTGTTCGAGAATGGCACAGTGGAAGAGGGTCAGGCTGTGTGCGATGACGTGTGGGTCGAGGGCCAGGAGCACTTTGTGTGTGAGTCCATCCTGCTGCCCACAGCATGTGCAATGACAACCCCCCATGCTGTGGCTGCGGGGAGCGAGGAGCCGAGAGCGAAGCAAGTGCTGGGGATGCAGCCACGATGGGGTCACGCACATCAAGCGCGTCGAGGAGACCGACCATGTGCCCACTGCCGTCTGGTCTCGGTGAAAATGGTGTGGAGGAAAGAGTGGGGCTGCCCATCAGCATCGGGACATGCATTGCTTATGTCAATGTGTTTGCAGGGACACCTATAAAGCCCAGATAACCTCAGTAATTAGCGTTGGGATGCAGTGTGCGATCCCCCAGTAGTTATTGAAAAATTGGGTGCTCTAGCGCTCACTTCAATAATTTTGTCAATAACCTTCAGATATCTTTCAGTATTTTCAATACCTAGGACTTACAGGTGTAGCTTGTAGGCTACACTGGATAAATTTCAATAAATATGGGCCTTGGGCATGTATTGCGCTGTTGTACCAGACCCTATATGCCAAAAAAGGCAATTTCTTGTATGAGGATAGAAAATACAAGGAAAAACCGCAAAAATACATTAAAAATTTTAATAGGACATACAGCTTCTGGATAGCCTTCAATAAATATAGGCCTTGGGCATGTATCATGCTGGCATACTAGCCCAAAAAGGAAATATCACATCCTATATGCCAAAAAAGGCAATTTCTTGTAAGAGGCCTGAAAATACAAGGAAAAACCTCGGTGTACGGCCAAAATCGAACCATATCAAGTGAATTTACGGTTGTAAAAACCCGTATACGGCCGTATTTTTACGGGTCATTACGGTATACGGTACGGTTATCACCGTACCGTAAAAGGTCTCTCTGAGAGCCTGTACGGTAGGGTACCGTAACCGTATAACCGTAACCGTATTACGGTTTTATACGGTTACGGTGGGATCCCTAGCTGACTCAGTCCTCCAAGGCCCGGCGCGCCGATCGGCATTGTTCTGAAGGTCTCATTCAACTCTCCACCGCCCAGAAACCCCCTTTTCGCCGCCGCCCGACGCAGCTGGTGTATCCAACCTTTCCGTTTACGTTTGTCGCGTTCCTCGAGCCCTTTCACGCATCAAGGATGCGCCCCTGGTAAGCACGTCATCTTAAGGTTTGGTCCGGTAGCCGTCCGTGCCGCCGCTGACGTTCTACTAGACTCTCCATAGCTCACTCCATCCAGATGCGAGCGTGTCTTCGACGTGTTCAAGGACCTCCGCCACTTTAATTGCAGTTTTGCTGTGCAGGGAATAGAATCCGTCTGCAGGCGTCTTCTCATGTTTCTTTACCTTACCAGATCGATACTACCCTATTTTTAATAGCCTCATAGATTGGACGTGTTCCATCGACGTCTCAAGACCTGTCTACTGTTACCCCGCAATTTACATTGCAGTCTTCAAAGTCCCATGAGCGAAGTGAGCGGAGATAAGTTAAATATTTGCTCACGCTCGGTGCCAACGTACCGGCTGGTTGATAGTGTTCTGCTTCTTGAGGCCTTCGTCTACTGTCTGGTATGTTTTGCCAGCGATAGAATTTACAAAACCGTCCAGCCAGTCTTTACTCCGTTTCCCGTGCCGGTATTATTTTATGAAGCGGTATGTAATTATTTTCCGTTTACTCTGTATTCATTTGCTGATCTTTGCCACCCACCATATAGTAACTCGACTTCGGCCGCTGAAAAAGGCTTTTTGTGCATGACAGTCAAAATTTATTTATTGCACGGATCTTTGTATGTAGATACCTCGAGTGAATGTATAATTTTTCTTTGGAATAATTTCACCGACCATAGGTCTGCCGTACATCTAAATTCTTTAGCCTGTGGTATTTTAAATGAATGTTGGTTGCCTTCGAACACGCCGCGGTCTGCACTTCTGCCGGAGCGAAGCAAAGGCATGTCTTGTATGGCTTAAGCCAACGGGAGTTGTGAGGCCGTCGCTATTCCGTCCATCTCAGGCGATCAGATCAAGCCTCTAGACCGTGACGATGAGTAGATAAATGTAATTCCGAGTGATCTGTGTAAACATAATTACTCCTAACAAAAGGAACTCCGTGACAGCATAGGCGCATTAATTCAACCGTGCGCCCGATGTAGTCCACAGAGCGACCACACCGATCGAGACCGAGTCGATTGGCAAAGTCGAGATGACATGGGCCCCGAGCGCTGCGTAGAGATTCTGGTAGAAGTTCGACGACCTCGAATCGACAATCTGGAGCTGAAGTGCGTCGACCTTGTCTGATGGGATGTACGCGAGGTACAACGTTTGCAGCTGATCGACAGTGTAAGACGCTGGCATGTACACTTCCAGCCCGTACGGCGTGATGGCGTCGGCTGCACGCGTGAGTCAGTAAAATCAAGTGAGATTCCAATAAAATAGATTCACGCACCCGAAGTGCCGGTCGCGTTTGCGATACTGGGAGGCATTACAGCAAAAATTTGGGCCGCGGTGGTCGGACTGTTAACCACGAAGTCCCAGCTGAGCGTAGCGTCTAACAACAGGGTGATGAGCGAGACGCCGCTGCCAGGGTCTTGTCTTCCTCCGGACGGCGGGACGATAGCGTATGGGAGCCCAGATGGCAACGCAGGGGTGTCCCTGGCAGAGTTCGCCATCACATCACCCAGGTTGCGTGTTGGGCCTCGAAAGAAACATCGCGAATTGATTCGGTGCCACCTATGAACGGGAGAAACGAACTCACTCGAGAGGAGGCTGGCGGCACCAATAGTGTGCCCAAGTGCGACCAACAGGACAAACGAGATGAATGCGGAAACCATGATAAAGAGGAAGTGTAGTAAATTCCGAGTGGTACAAGCTCAGTTGACGTACCATTTATACGGCTCATAGCGAACTGGGGGTCTTTATTTCATACGATGTTTGTCATCGGAGATAGGCAATCAAGTATACAATGAATTTACGCTTGACCGGTGATGGGACGGCGTACAAGGGAGTAGATTACCGTGGGCTGCCAGCGACGTTATAGACGGCTCAGATATTGGCAGTCTACTTTCCTTTCTGCGGCTGCTTTGACTAGATTGAGGGGGACTGATGTATTGAGGGAAGAGTCAAATGTAAACTCAACTCAGTTCAATTCAATTGACAGCATCTGATGTCACTTCCAACAAATATTCCCTGGTGCTAACATTGACAGATGGCTCTCGCCACCCCGCAAGGTTGCCGCGGCGAACGAGTAGGGGAACGTGAAAATAGTGCATACAATGAGCACAGAATTTCAAAACGGAGTTATTTCATCAGCAGTGGAGTGAAGGGGCATCAACTGTCAGCTCAACTCAGTTCAATTCAAATGAGGTACTGCATAATTTTGAATGTTATCTTGCCCCCATGTACCCACCACTTTTTTCAGTTGCAAAAAAAAAAGGGGATGGACGGCCGCAACTATCCCATCTTATCATATTGTCAGGAACCAATATAACTAAGAAAGAAGAAAACTGAACCCAACGGGGAAGAAGCGGGGAACATGGGGAGGAAATGCGACACAAGACAGGTCGTTCCTCGTGGAGCGAAGACCCGGGTAGGCCCTTTGAAACGCCGGAATCAAAGAGTTAAATATAAGTATACCAGAATAAAAGGGAGATCCATCATTACTAATGTTGCCGCGACTTTCACTTGAAGTGCCCAAGTCCACTTGGGGAAGTAGACTTGAGTGAAGTTAAGTGAAGTCAAAGCACCAGACTTGGGTTCACTTGAAGTGAGTGCAAGTCAACTTCAAGTCCCTCAAGTCCACTTGAGTGAGATATTACATCTGAATTTTCCGAATGTTGGTTACAAGTCCTTGCGAGTCGTTTTCAACTACTCAGGAGTCTAATTCTCACCGTTGGATGCAGTCTTTCAGTTTGCGTATTGATGGAGCATGTACCTCATGCCATCACTGATGTTGTAGAGACAGAGAAATTGGTTTTAGAGCTTTATTCAAGTCAAAAGAGGATGAAAAGGTTCCATTCATGTTACTACAGCAATTGGCAGTACCTAAGGCGCGGATTGAAAAAAAGTTCTGTTTTGGGATGTTTTGGAAGAATTCCCGATATCTCAACGAGTTCTGCATCGATTCACATGAAACCTGGATAGAAATACTCAGCTAATTCTTGCCAAATTAGTGATAGAAATAAATCTGCAAAGCTGATGTATATTCAGCGACATTGTTATAATGGGCCATTTTGTGGACGAATGCAGTTTACAAGCATCTAGACACATCCAAATGATGTGGATTTTATATATATTGTCGCTGTCAATCGAAAGAAGTCCATAGACGCACACAATGTCCTTTCTTGCTTCTCAGCACCAGCACAAGCACCGTCCTCCTCTCTCTCGTTCAACACCTACTTTGAGTAGGCTGGTTCTGGGCTCCGTGCCCAGACGTTCCTGGGCTGTGCGCCCAACAACAACTTGTCGTTGGCAGATTCCGAGCGTTAGGGGCACAGGGGGCAAGAAATTGTGTCCCCTTTTTTCACTTCCTCGCTTGTAGCTTACTGTACTTCCCCATGGTAAGAGGCCATCCCGGTGTGTTTAAGTTGTCATTATATCCTCCTTCAGCTTACCTTCGACCAACACCATTCACCATTCAATTAAATCCGCATTGGATGATGTGCACGGAATTTGATTCACTTCATTTCCTTGTCCCTTCCGACCGTCGCTCTTACTATTAGCACCCCGAATCACTTCTGTATTCAAACCCTCCTCAAACAATCACGCATTCTATTCAATTCCATTAATATCTTTCTGACACCGATCCATCTCCATTTCCCCCCTATTCTTTAGGTACTTATAAGTGCGGCACGTACTTCAATTGGTTCACTCAATAGACCTCTTCATGTCCGGCGCTCACCCTCCCATTTTATTTTGCCCTCCTCAACGAAAATGGGATCCAATACTGCCGGTAGGTTGTGAAGTTGTTGCATGGAAATTTTCGAGATTCTCACCCTGTACTTTAGGTTTTGCGTTTTTTGATGCGGCTGCTGACTTTATGACCCACGAGGTCGTGGAATACCGACGAGTTGTATGCTCAAAAATGCTTGAATCTATACTACTCTAATTCCTGTGTTGCAGATGTTTCCACCGGTGTTGGGTGATTCCATGTATGTCCCCTTCTTCTCTGTTGAGGATGTGCCAGGCTGGATGACAGTGTGTGCAGAAGTTTATAATTTATCCAGTAGAGGACCAGCTAGAAAGATTTTGGATGAAACCCTTGTTACAGCCTGTGTGATCAAACTAGTGCCTTTTCAGAAGTTTCGGCTCCATCCTAATTGTTCAAATACCTCAAAGACTTCATTCACACAGTTGAAAAGGAGCTAAACTCTCGGGATGAGGCTGCATAAATACGGGTGTTCAGCTTTACGATCAGATCTGATCGTAAAGTTGACACAGGCACTGTGGCAGTGCAGGGCAGTTGGCCCGGCAAGGGTCGGCACGGTGATGAGCGATCACACAGACCAGATATATGGCAATCCCACTCTCTGCCTGAGTCCCAAAATAATGGGATTCACCATCAAGAATGGGACTGGGCAAGTCCCAGTCCCACTGTTCTAGTATATACTCCAGGTGCATACTGATACGAGGGATCTCCTTGATACATGAGGTATTTCTGTTATGTTACTACATATCAAATTCAATGAGATCAGGTAGGTCTCTGTAGTCCTCCTGAAACATATCTGATGATTCTGGAGCCCATCCGTCACTTGTGAAATGAACGGGTCCTAAGAAGTGACGCCGACTCTGCTGAAAATCACAACTGCTTGCAGAGGCATAGAACGCAGCCTCTCGCGCCGCACGTTGAGCAAGGAGACGATGCAGAGTATCCAAAAGTGCCTGATTAGACAACTGAGCAAGGTTGTATGCGTCAAAACCGAAAGGGAAACATACATCAAAAGCCAGAGTACTAGACTCTAGCGTTGTCAGGCGTATAAAATGTTATACACGAGGTCCTCCGGAAATGACTTTATTCGGGAGTTTCTCGTAAGTTCGGGAAATGGGTAGTGAAATGAAAAGTTGTTGGTTTCTCCTTAAAATAGGGAGAAGTGATAAAAGGGGAAAGTGTGGGAAAAAGTGGAAACGGAGGTGAGTGGGGAGGCTGGTGCGGAAAAATTAAACAGAATAGCTCCAAGTTAAGCGGACTGTTCAATTTCGGAATGTGGTGGTACAAGCACAAAGGTTTCTCGGTCCTAAGCTACTTGCAGATTCGAGAGGTTAGATACAGATACAAGGGTTTTCGGTCCCAGGCTACTTGCAAAAGGCGGATTCGGTTGACTAGATATAGATACAAGGGTTTTCGGTCCCAGGCTATCTATATAACAAGCACAAGGGTTTTCGGTCCCAGGCTACTTGCTAAAGGCGGATTCGGTTGACTAGATATAGATACAGGGGTTTTCGGTCCCAAGCTATCTATACAAACAAGCACAAGGGTTTTCGGTCCCAGGCTACTTGCTAAAGGGCGGATTCGGATGACTAGATATAGATACAGGGGTTTTCGGTCCCAAGCTATCTATACAAACAAGCACAAGGGTTTTCGGTCCCAGGCTACTTGCTAAAGGCGAATTCGGAAAACGAAGTGCTGATACAAGGGTTTTCACTCCCAGGCTACTTGGATTTTGATCGAGGGCTAAAGAGGTGGGTTTAACAGAATAGCTTTGAGGAAGCGGACTGTTTGGTCAAGAGTTAAAGAGCATGGGTTTAAACAGAATAGCTTCAAGGAAGCGGACTGTTTTACTTACGGTGAGTCTTGGGGCAGTGGCGGAAGGGAGGATGACTTAGGGAGAAGAGAGATTGATACTGGGGAAGTGGTTCATTGGTTCTATCTACCGAATTATGTAGAGTATTTATATACGGAGTGTT
Organism: Mycena albidolilacea; assembly: GCA_029282495.1. Taxonomy (NCBI): domain Eukaryota; kingdom Fungi; phylum Basidiomycota; class Agaricomycetes; order Agaricales; family Mycenaceae; genus Mycena; species Mycena albidolilacea. The sequence goes on from JARIHO010000071.1 coordinate 272,972, forward strand.
TGGCATACTTTGTTCCATCCTGAGTTGAATGCTACGTAGGTCAATGCCTTCTGCTGTCAATCTGCCGTTTTACTTTACCGTTTTGTACAGCCTCATGTCAACATGCTATGTAAAACACTGGTTACCTTTGTCAATCTGTCATCTTGTGTAGGGCCTGTACAGCCTTGGATTGACATACTGTGTCAAGCATATATTGTGGGCACAGGTTTAGTCATGTCATCAATTGTCGGGTGCCCTGTCGTGGGTTGCAAGTGTTTTGTCTGTCTGCATGTCATGTTTGAAGGGTGGTTGCCGGTGCCGCCCTGTCAATGTAATGTGCTGTGCATGCTGTGTCCTGCATGTCATGTTTGAGTACTGGTTGCCGGTACCGCTATATTGATGTAACATGCTGTGCACACTACGTCCTGTGTCCTCTGTAGTTGCTGTCTCTTCTGTCGGTTCCCGTAATATTAGGTCACAGTGTCACAATGCATCGCTATTTGGCCCTATTGGTGTCAATTCATTGTCGTCCTTGTGCTTCTTGTGGTAGCTCAAAAGGGTAAATCGTCCCCAGGGTAAGTTAGCGACAGTGAGCTGGGGGTTAGGCGGGCTTGTCTGGTAATTTCGGTGATTGCTGAATCTTATCCAAACATGGCTCTAATCCTTTTCATCTCCAAACACTTTTGGGGGATGACAGCGTAAATAACAAACTGCCATTCGCTGCCTGAATCACACAAATTTCGTCGACGAGGTTGGAATTGACAGCAGATATGAGGGTTCGCAATTTATGCATCTGCAGGCCATTACCCCTCTGCAGCGAATGGCTCAAAGGAGTTTTCCGGGGTATACCAATCAAAAACCTGGTGAAATTCTGCTGAAGGCAAGAATATGAGCAAGCTACATGGATCTGGGGGAAGACGTGATACCTACTGCCATGGCATTGTCAGTGACAATGGCTGAGGAGAATATTGTGGTCTGAAAAGTCATCTGTGATGCAATGAAGAAGCAAGACGTGTTCATTTATAGTCCTGAATGGTTGTGGTCCTGCAATTTTAATTTTAACTTCATGTTGGAGTGAACGCACATCTCATTGAAACCCATATCAGGCCCTGGGACCAGGAAATACCTCTGTAACGTATATATCTATTAATACGCAACTTGGTAATTGAACCGCCAAGCTGCCGCGTTAGATGTTCGACTCTCATGATCCTCATTTCCTCGCTCTAGTTGCTTTCTTTCAAAGAAATTCTTTTTCTAGCTGATATTGATTAATTACTCAGCTCACCCCGGTTCATTTCTTGGTCTCTACTATCCAACTATCCGATCATTTTCATTCATTGGACGCTTCACAGTGATTCTGAGTGCAACTATCATTCATTTCCACAGCTTGCATGCTGCACAGTGGTTCTGAGTGCAACTATCATTCATTTCCACAGCTTGCATGCTGCACAGTGGTTCTGAATTCAACTACTATTCATTTCCGCAGAGCAGTTCAGTTTCAGACGTCTAGTGTGTGCTGCAGTTGATCAGAAAATGGTTCCAGGCTTTGTGCCATCTTCACTCTGCCCAATGAGATTCGGGCCACTATTTCAAGCATGAGAACTTGACATTCAGTATCATGCTGTTTCAATATTCACGCCATGATAATCTGTCATTTCATATCTTCTAGGTTGATATTCTATGTCATGGCGGAACAGATCATATTTAATTTGATCATTGGAGACCAAGGGAATGTCCCATGCTGATAGCAGGTGAGTTGCTGAATCACCGACATAGCAGTCAAATACTCGGATGACTGACCCTCACCGACCTCACACACAAACGTGCCAAACCCCATCCCTCCAAGAACTCGACGCACAAAAAACACTGAGTCTGCACCTTTGGTGCCAGTTTCACAAGATGAAGAATCTACGAGATGCAGCAGACGCTCAGCTCAGCCCATAGCTGCAGCACCACCTCCACCGCAACCTGCACCTACAGGGCAAGCCAGCAGCTCCAGACCAGAATCTCAAGGCTTTGCCGCGCTATCCGGTATGTTACTCCCCCTTGTCTGATAATATGCAGATGTCTCACATACACAAAGGTTCTCAGCGGGTGGGCAGGAGAGCTGATTCTCACTGTCCTGAGACAACTACAACCGGTGCGTCTCTGTCCGTCGTATGTACATGGTACAAATTGTTTTATAGGGCAACCTCTATTCCCTGTGCAAAATCCGCAACAAACTCAACGGATGGTATATTATTTCTGTTTCTCAATCGCTATAGAACAGCTTTTAATGACTTTCTAGCAGGTTGCAGGCTCCTCCAGAAATCCTGCTCCACCTCAGACTCCGGCTCGTAGTTTTGCAGGCCGCTTAGCTGATCAGCTCACACATCAGACGGCAATGGCCAGCCCTGGTCCCCGGGAGCATGAGCGTGAAGCAGGCTCTGATGTCGACAGCTCGTCTGGATCGGATGAATTCCCACTCATTCCAGCTGGGCATCGGCGGACGACCAGGTGTTTACCTCCTATCCAAACAACAGCCGACAATCAACTCTTCCTCAACTCGGATGACGACTCAGAAGATAGGGGACCACCGACACATCGCCAACCAGTACGCCAGATTTCGGACCGCCAACCCAATCCGGCTGTTGCTCGTCGTCAGCGGCATCCCCAAGTGACTGGTAGTGTTGATGGAGAGGGGTATGCTTGGATCGAGGCTGAGGATCTTCGCGAGATGCAACAGGACAAGACAGCCGACTGCAAATATTTCTTCGGTTGCAGCACCGTAGATCGAACTCACAAGTGCTGTGTTTGCTCGTAAGCAATGAGGCTTGATATTCCTATCCCCAATATCCTGACTTCATCCAAGCAAGGTGTATGCGTCTGGTTCCAGCAGTAGCACGTGCAGACTACACTTTGAAACTGTGCACTCTGACATCCATGCCGAGATCATCATCAAGTATACGTTGTCCGTTAAGCTTCTGGAGGAGTGTCACAAGGAGTTGGAGAATGAGCAAGCAAAAATGACGAATCGGGTTGCTTTCTCTCCAGCGGCCTTTACAGAACAACTTATCAAAGTCTTTGTTGGGAATGACCTGGTGTGACAATTTGCTCTCCCTTGTTCGCATCGCTAACAACCAAAATTCAGGCCATCAATTTGATCGACAACACGGACTTTCGCGATTTGTTACTCCTTCTTTGTCCCACCCTCGATGTCGGGGACATTCCTCATCGCACAAAGCTCAGAAGCCTCTTTATAGATGCCTGGATGGCATACTATGTTGAACTGAAGGCTGCCTTAGGCGTAAGTACAACCCCAGTTTTCCAAGTAACTGTAGCTTAAAGTTCCAAGCTTGCCATCGGAAAAATCAGCTTTACGGCGGATATTTGGAGTAGCAAAGGCTTGCATCCGTACCTTGCCTTAACAGCACACTGGCTCGGTCCGAGAGGTGAAAATCATGAAATTGTGTTGCGTCAAGCCCTGCTAGCTTTTCGACGTGTTTGCGGTGCCCATAGTGGACAGCGATTGGCACGGATCTTATTTCTCATCTTGGACAATGCAGGGATAATTCACAAGGTCAGTCACTGACAACTGTTGTGTCTTTGTGCTATTCTTATATCGGGCAGATTGGTATGGATAATGCCTCAAACAATGCTTCAACAATGCTTCATCTTTCCTTGATGCTGCAAGATTTCAATGTCACCTTTGACGAGAAGAATAATTACATCCGTTGTTTCGCCCATGTTATTAACCTGTGTTCACAGGCTGTCATCAAGGTGATGGAGAAGGACGATGGCGACGTGGTGTATTCCGATTCAGATACGGACCCAGCCACAGAGACCTCGGACTCGGATGCCGCTCCAGCCACGATGCGGGCAACACGTGTGACAAAGAAGGCCGGTCCCATACGCTGGGCCCGCAAAACTGTTGCATTCATCCGGAAATCCGGTCAATGTCGCGACCAGTTCCTGGAAATCATCAGCCAGGGGAATACCGACTCAGAGTGGATAGTGAGCAGCACCAAACACGAAACCGTGGCATTGGCATGTGTCACTGTCTTGCCTGATGTGAAAACACGGTGGGACTCTGTCTTTTACATGTTGCGTCGGCTCCGCTACCTGCAGCAGGCACGTTGATTTACTTCGAAGAACACTGAAGCTCATGCGGTTTTTTAGCCTGTTGTCAAGTTTCTTGCTGTGAACAAGGATGCTCGTTCCTTTCGCCATCAACCGGAAACCAAACACTGGAATCGGTTGGAATTGATGGAGTTGATCCTTCAGGTTTTTGTGTTGCCTAATCTGTCTACTGCCTCTCTAATATTCCTTCTAGCAACCTCATACTGTTCAAACCACGATGTCCGCTGAGAGTACACCAGTCTTAGCCGGTGCTATTCCCTCATTCGAGCTCTTCATGTCCGCTTGGCAGGCTATGCTTGCCGACATTGATTTACAACAGGAAAATGTTGGGAAATTCATTCAGCCTGGCCTTGTGATTGCAACCAAGTACTATAATAAAATGGGGGACACTGATGCGTACATCATTGCAATGTGTAAGTGCTCTGCTTCAGCCACATCTCAAACGACTTGAGTGACACATGGTAGTTATCAACCCATCAATTCGCTTTGAATGGATTAGGAAAAACTGGTCGGAGGAAGAGCAGCGCCAGGCTAAGAGGATTTATCCTTGATAAGGTCTGTCTATTGTTTGCCATTCTGCTTATTCTGACCAACCACCAAAAAGCTCCAGTCATACGAGGAAGTCAATATTGATGCTGGAGCAGCATCTGGCTCCAGCTCTCCTGCTGGCGTCAGCACTGAATCACGCCCTCCCTCACGTAATCGCTCCCGCTCAGCTACACCTGCACAGACTGGAATTGCGCGGGCTGCAGGGAGGTATTGTAATGTTGCCCAATCCCTTGATTTCTTGGCCAGGGGTGGAGACTCAGGAGTTGCTCAAAGCCTTGAGGACGAAGTGAATCACTACATCACCAGTACCATTCCACCAAGAAAAACAACGGACATGATTGGATACTGGATGGTCTGCTTTATAAACCTCGGAATGTTGAGACACTCATTGACATCTATCCAGCACCACGGCAAAACGACCTGGCCAAATATTTTCCACCTGTTTGCCGATTATGATCCTATCCAGGCGACCTCTGTACCCTCGGAGCGGGTCTTTTCCTCTTCAGCTGAAACTGATACGAAGCGATGCAACAGGATTATCCCTCCGTTGATGGAGGCCTTGCAAATGCTCAAATTCAACTTCAAGAAATCACGGCTCAACTTCATGGCTGACTGGCAGTCAGCCCCGGTTCCCGACGACGAGGAAGACTGGCTCCGCATTTTAGCAGGGACTGTTGAGGAACAGAGAGAAACCATCAGACGGGAGATTTCGGACTGTTGTGAATTTGCAGATAGGCATGTGGAAATGCCTGATGGAAACAACGCTTAACGCTCGCTGAGGTTGATACGTGCCAATGGATGAGTTTCAGAGCCTTTTTACTGAGTTCTACTTATATACACCTTGCTATATACCTGCTCCTTGCCTCCCAGAACTATTGTGAAAATTTAACCCGACTTCATCGACTTGAGTCTACTTCAAGTGACTTTGAGTCACTTGGTTATGCCCAAGTGAAGTGAAGTGAAGTGAACCATGAAACCAAGTGAAACTTCGAAGTCACTTTGAGTGAAGTGAAGTGGCGGCAACATTAATCATTACAAGTTGGAATCAAAATCAAATTCCTCAATCCTCTATACTTGCTTTCTTTACACGGCGACGATGAGTGTCACCGCGATTTATGTGGTTAGTAAAATCGAACATATTACTGAAGTCTGAAGTACATGTTTGGACTCAGCCAAAAAATATTGCTGGTGAAGGTAGGGTTGTCGATGCAACTGCCGCCGGAGATGAAGATGTGAGTTTTGCCACACCATTCTTTCATTCCAGTGCCGATCCCTGATTTTTTCGCAGCTGTCGTCTGCCTTGAGCGGGATGGATTTGATAAATGATTGCGGCGGGAAGACAACGATAAATCCTCAAAATGGTGTTCACTGCATCGATCACGTCGGCTGGCGGACTATTAGGACGTTCGGTATGAAACTGGGGCATAAATTCGCTCTCCAAATATGTGCCGACCATGACTGTGACTGATCTTCATTCGAGCCTTCTTTCAGAGCTGGGGAGTGTGGATCGCATACGCTTGTCGGCTGCGACAAGGCTAGGTACGCTTTCGATCTTCACTTCAGATCATATTAATCAGGTTTAGACCTCTTGCATATCGGGGATTGATTTGAATTATAATTACAATAGGGGACTTCACGGTAGGGCCGAATATCTCGTTTGAGAATAAAAATAATGGACTGATGGGACGAATATTTTCCCAAAATAAAAATATTCCACAAATCTCGTTCGTGGAATAAACATTTTTTTGTGGAATATATACCTGCTTGAGTAAGCAAGCTGCCTGTGACCGCCCTGCCCCCATCCCGCCTCATCCTACCCATCATCCTGCCTTCCCCGCCCGTTGTCCCGCCTTCCCCGCCCATTGTCCTGCCTCGTCTCGCCCATCATCCCGCCCCTCTCCTGCCTGTCATCCCACCTCTCCTGCTCATCAGCTGCGACAGTCCTGCCCTCCCATCAAAAAAAATATATAGAAAAAAAAAGTCCCTGATCCAACTTGTTTAGCTGATATAGGGGTCTGTCAGATGACTAGATGGCGCACCTAAAGTGTTTTGTGTGCCTGGCAGGTGGAATTGATGCTATAGAAATATAAAAATATCCTGGGACTCAAATGGGGTGATCACGAATTTATTCCACAAACAACAATTTTATTTGTCCCATAAAATGAATATATTTATTCACAAACGGGAAAATCGGCCCTACCGTGAAGTCCCCTAATAACCATTATCCAAGGGAAATTCACCGTTTCCCCTCTGCAGGCCGCAAATCTCATTGCATCTATATTCAAGATAGCCCCTGCCGTTCTTCCATCACCTTGCCATCAAAGCAACTAGACACTGAGAGGAGAGGGCGCATTAAGATACTGGGCAGATTGTAAATCATTAACAAGATGAACCTCCGCATCGCTTCGGGATCCCATTCATTTCTTTGTCAACTGACAAATGGGAGCGCTACAATCACTTCACTGGGAAAATCACACTCGATCAAAACCGGGATTGAAGCATTCATTCAGAATCCGGTAAAAAAAACTCAGAGCTAGTGGTAAGCTATGACTCCACGGTCAGAAATACGGAGGATTCAAAACGGAGCTCCGAAATACAAAATAAAAAGTGGGATTCAGGCATGCCGGCACCACAGACCAAGAGACCGGAAGGATCGATGAATGCAACACAAAGTGTCAAACTGTCCATAGGCGAAGGTTGAAAGAATGAAAAACATTCGAGAATGGTCTGACGGATCTCATGTGTTCCATCCAGTCCAACGGTTGTCGCGGTGACAGACCTGGTATTGGGGCACCCGGGCATTTATTCATATCTGCTCGAGTTGCAACATACTATAATGTACTTCAATACATTACGACGTCATCTCACGAGGGCTATTGCTGGCCTGAGCAGTTAGCTAAAAGGGATATAATGTGTCACGAACCATTAGAAAGGCGCTGGACGACAATCCTGGTAAAGGGTTGAAGTGGGAAGTCGCTAATGGAGCAATCGCGGAAAGTACCTTACCATCCTGGAAACGGATTGGGGCTACTGCACATCCCTGACTAAGGGCATATTACGAGGGAATATCCTTCTGAACCAGAGGGATCATTGTTAGGCAACATCTGACGTCTCCAGAACTGCCAAGAGAGAGCTGGCCTTGGTCGATCTGCCAATTGACTAAGAAACCACACTTGGGTACTGGGAAACGGCGGCTATCACGATTTCAGACAAATCACTTGAACGGTTCAAAGCAGAGCCATTTTGGTGGATGGTTACCCAACACTGCGTGGGGTACCATTATAATGTGGCCTGGTCCTGCCAGCGGTGCACGTTAGAATGCGGCTGCTGTCTTCCATACCTGGTACATATTATAATGTGCACCCTGGGCGGCACAGCAGTGCACATTAGAATGCGGCTGCTGTCTTCCATACCTGGTACGTATTATAATGTGCACCCTGTTATAATAGGGAAATAAAAAAAGGCAGTAGCAAGGCTTGAACTCAAGAGCCTCTAGGTGATCTTACATAATAAGACCGCCGGCACTCTAACCATTACACCAAAGCAGTGGTATAAGGTAGCAGGCATTGATCTCTATATATCTTGCTTCTCACCTCCCAATATTTATTGTTTCCACTTATTCTGTCATACCTTATTCCTCTAGCTGCCTATGTCCCAAGCCTATGGCATTCAAGGGATATAAAAGGGCATCAGACAGCCTTGGAAAGCATCAGATTTCCAGGAGAATTGGTGACACTAACCACTACAATTTTTCAGGTAGTTCAGCACCAATCAATAAATATTGGGACAAGAGAAGCAAGATATATTGAAATCAATGCCTGCTACCTTATACCACTGCTTCGGTGTAATGGTTAGGGTGCCGGTGGTCTTATTATGTAAGATCACCTAGAGGCTTTTGAGTTCAAGCCTTGCTACTGCCTTTCTTTTATTTCCCCATTATAACAGGGTGCACATTATAATATGAACCAGGTATGGAAGACAGCAGCCACATTCTAACGTGCACTGCTGGCAGGGCCAGGCCATATTATAATGGTACTACAGGGTGAGCTCGGTTACCAAGGAGGGTAACGGAGTGCTGACGAGGATGTCGGCTAAAAGTTGACATATCAACAATATCCCATCACGATCGTTCTAAGCGATGTAGATCTTGACTCATCATTAAGCTCGGCTCGTTGATGTTTCTTATAAATCTCTCTCAATTTTACTAATCACTTGATATCTGACAGGAGTTCATCGGCTAGCTGCCATACCACTAGTCATATACCCTGGACCCTATTGCTCGTTTGTATCAGTCTCGTTTATATTTAGAATCCTGTAACATATTTAAGAGGATGGTTATGGGAGGAACGCCAGTGAATCTCACCCCACCTGTTGGACGCGAAGTTACTAGACTTCACGCTTAACCGGTAGAGTAGTCATTCATTCGGCATTCATTCGGAGACACCCAGAAGCTATATCAAGTTTCTTTTGTTTTTCCTGTTTGAATATTATCTGTGTTGGATTTGGATCTTTATAAACGACGCATGGGCATATTGGATAAACGCAACGGACGCGTGGAATATAAGGAAACAGATCAGACTTGACCATTTGGTTGTAATCTCATAAAGATTAGCAATCGCGGATACTATTTAGAATCAGAATTCATAAGAATCACTTGCTTTACGCATCGGAGTACTATCTCCAAACCTAGACCCACATCATACAAAACCGTTGAACATAAAATCTCGTCTGTCTATCGCGATTGCGCCTAGAACGGATTCAAGCAAGTTTTATCTATACAACTTGTAGACCTGTAAAGTCTTGCTTCCCAAAGAGAACTAAAGTTCAAATTGCCACAATCTATACTGGATTGGAACCCCGAACTTGCACGAGGACTATAGTGTCTGAGTTGTTGTAGTTGCATTATCGAACCACGTATTCATTTACAAGGTTTGTGTTGTGGTTATTTCACCGCCAGCCCCATAGTCAGCGTTTCAGCGTAGTCATGTCTTAGGCCAAGCCTCTCCTCTACTTACCTGTCTGTCGTGCCGAATACCTACACGACCTCGTTGCAGTTCATTCTCAATGGTATGAATAACAATCAGGCAATCGTTCCATTTCCCATCATGACCAGCACCTCCACATCACGCCTCTGGATGCGAGCTTATCCCGCCGAAAAATAATTCTTTCCCCTTTTGTTGTTCTGAATCATGCCTGCCTCCTCGTTTCACAGAATCAGCCAGTATGTTTGATTTTTTTTGTAATCAGGACGGTCAGGCTTTGTACAGAACGGTAAATGAATCTTGCCAATTTGAGTGAAAGTTGTAGAGCAGTTCATTCGCAGTTTTTCAAGGGAACGATAACTGATTCGCAATAGAAACTAGCACCAAAAGCAATAGCGGACTAGCACCCAAGCACTAAACTTCTACAGTAGGGACGTCCTCCTCCCCAACCTCAGCCACATCCAACGCAACACAAAATCTCGAAATCAAATGAAACACCCCAACAACCGCAGCCACCTCGACCATCTCCTTCGCGCTCAGATGCTCCTTCAACCTATCGAAAACACTCTGCGGGACTTTGACGTGAATGCTAGAGGCGTCGCAGAAATCCAGTGCTGCGGCTAGGAGCGGGGGGAAGACATCTCGCCGAGAGGCCGCTGGGTTCATGATGGTTGAGGTATTGGAGATGGTGGAGATTTGCGCGGGAGTGAGGGCTGCAGCGCGGCCGAGGGGTTCGTGAATTTTCCTACATAGTTGCAGGACAGATTCAGAATAGGAACGTGTACAATTAAATGGGTTGTGAGAAGGAATATCCAGGCATACATACCATTCATAAAGACAGTTGTTCAGAGCGAGTGCACGTAACGCCTAGCACGAGTTAAGAGTCAGGTCCCATCCGTATCGTTAATCAGTGTGCAACATGGGACTCACCAGCAGCTCCCTCAGCGTATCCGCAATCTCCGTCTTCCCTCTGATCGCACCAACAAGCTCGCTATACCCTCTCGCTACTTCTGGTGTGTTCAATCTACATAAGATTCATCAGACATTCATCGTTGATAAACAGCCCTGAGTCTATCATGAGACATACTCACAACATACCATCTATAGGAAGCAAGCCTTGCTCGCCACGGCGTGCACGGATTCGGTCCCCTGCCTATGAGTACAAGGGCAATGTAAGCATTATGGGAAGAATGGAATACGCGCATACCTCAGACTCTCCAGCGGCAGGATAGACGTACGGGATTCTGGGCATGTTGTGTGGTTCAACAAGTTGAGAGGGGTTGACCGTCGCCACTATTCCAAAGAACCTTATATCCAGTCTCCGTGGGACCACAGCCTGTCGCAGTCACGTACTTACGTGTGTCCTCCGCGTCTTCCGTCGCCTTTCACATGCGGACACGTACTCAGATCTAGTGGTTGCGTCGGCTTTCATAAGTTTTACCTCAGCATCGAACCCTGCGGAGTTGACGAGATTCAGGTTATATCTGGAAAACATTTGGGGGTAAGTAGTTATATCAGCACGCAAGTCGAGCTGAGGAAAAAATACCTTGAATGATTGAATCAGACTGGAAATACTTGAACCTAGTAATCTGCCGAAATTTGGACTCTACTTGGATGTATACTAGCATGCAGTTCGATGATGAAGCTCGAAATTCGGCCACCGCGGCGTTTCTGACTGTCTTCGAATCGGGACGCTCGGGCTGATGAAGATAGATTAATAACCCCCGAAGCACAAAGAGTGTTGTCATCGAGGAGCGGCGGCTTCTCCGGCAGCTGAGTCAGAAATAAGGCGCGGAGTACAAGACGGGCCTCCGCTTCGCTCCGGAACTAAGATCCAAGACGTAAAAATGATTTTATTTATAATGGTATCATTTTATGTCCGTAACAGCCAGAAATAAAGACTGGGCCTGGACCCTGAAAGCAAAAAAATCTGTGAGGCAAGTCCGAACGCATTCTCGGATTCAGACAGCCCAGAGCGAAATAAATTATCAAAAGCGGGATTCGAGGAGATCAATTTGAAGCCACAAACGAATCTGACGGTACCACGGACTAGGAGTACAGCATGGTATTTGATATGTGGCAGTCATCAAACCATGTAGCTGGAAGACATCGAGATTTTTAGACCACTTCAGAATATCGTTCAAAACACCCACCAGCGTTTTGCTCCGGCGATAACAGTCATACCCGAGTGGTATAGAAAACTCATAACATTGGGTTGTGACTGAACGTTCATGGTGAGGAAATATTGGAAGCACCACGCATTGAAGCTGACCCCTTGACGTTGTATTGAAAAGAGTTGGATTTGAAGATCAGGCACCAGAGCCGTCAGAAGTAGACAGGTCTTCCAGCAAAGAAGTTATAGAGTGGGCAGAAGATTGGGCTCCGCAGTTGAGTTGGGTCAATGATTTAGAAGCGTCGAAGAAATTTAAGGAAAATTGACGCAAGATTTTGGAGATGTCGAGGTCTTGAGAAAAGGCAGTTTAGTTAGATGTCCTCTTGAACCGGATAGGAAAATCATGCAAGGGAGGTGCCGAAAGCCGAGCGAAAAAACGATACAGGACCGGTGGGAACGAGGAGAGCAGTGGGATCAAAAAAAAGTGGTGCAGGAAGCCACAGCGGGTGGCCAATTTGTACAATGCAGCGTCCACAGGCGCTAAATGAAAAAGGTTTGTCGGCAGTGCAGCCGTGAATCATGAGACCTAGCCGTTCATCTCAAAGACCCCAGCATGATTTAGATTCCACAGCTCTACGGTTGCGGCGCAGTCAGTTAATTTCGGACATGGTGAGAATATGAATGGCAAATAAATGAGATTGGCTGTTACTGTGCCGCAGAACGCAGTCAACGGGAGCCAAACCAAAATTGGACGCTACGGTTTACATGAAGATAAAGATCGCAGCTACATTAAAGTCTGAGACCGCCGAATCGGAAAATGTGGACTGAACTGGAATAAGAACACAGCACATTGGCTGCGGCAACGTTTGCGCAGGCCGCAGTAAGAGCAAGAGGTCTTTGAACATCGGAAGACAGACAGATCTTTTGAGCGATGAGAGCTAATGGAGGTACTTTATGGGGTAAGAGCACAGCCGAGGAGCCATTTGCTTAAAGAACGGTTAATATAATCACCTGATCGTGGCACGCGCCGATCATCAGGACGCGTCTGCAGTCTCGTCACATTCCACTCCAACAGCCAGACATCGACACCACCATGGACTATTCAGAGCAAAATTTTGGCAAAATACCCTCGCCTAGAAATTCGCCGCCGTGCACAATCCGAAAGAACTCCTCATGATCATGCTATGTAACGCCTTTTGACGGGAGCAGCGCGTGCGTCATTGACGCTGTGGCCCTGTACCTCCGTCTTTCATAGCACACGGATCAGACTGTGCGTAGTGGGGCCTTGCGGAACACTATCACTATCGCCACAATAGCGACATTCGCAATTTGCAGCGCGGTAAGTAGTCCTGGAAAACTACCACGGAATTGACCGAATGTGAAATAGCACTGTATTATAGGTGTTATTCGCCTCTTCAAAGGCTTTGCCTATTCGAAAGACATCCACTCTGCCCTTCATTTCCTCTCGGATCCAGCACCACCTCTGGTGGTCGCCAGAAGCCTCCTGGTGATTTTAAACAACTTGATCGGATGAGAGGAATGTGAATGCTGCAACTAAGGTGCTTGCTTTACGCTTACCAGTGTCTTAACCAGTACATAGATCCAGCGGTATGGTTCATCTGGGGCCGGGATTTACGCGTCATCATAGTCCCCGCTCTCTCGTGGCTCGGACTCAACAGTGAATGAACTTGAATTTCTATTCAAATACTTTCTGATGGATTTGATAGCGTCCGGGTTTGTTCTCTCATACCTGTTCACTCATTTACGTCCGGGAAACATCTCCTACACCAGAGCTTGGATCACGGTGGGCTGGGTTCTTACCGCAGTGTGAGCTTTGCCTGTCCCCCTTGCAAGTCTTATCTCACTTCAGTTGACCGCACGAATGTATATTGTACAGGTGAGTAACTTCCGAGTCACAAGCCATTCGCCTGAAATTCGAAACGGTCGCACAGCATGCATCGCATGGAGAATCTGGAGAACGAATCGCGTGACCCAGGCAATCGGCGGTGGTCTGTGATAGTGCGCTCCACTTCAGATACCTTTTCTAATACCGCATACTAATTCCCCCAATATGTGCTCGTGATTCTCATAGAAAGTGCCGCGATATGGGCGTACATAATTATATGCTTTTAATTCCACCCCATTCGCCTGATATTGGCCCTAGCGTCTGGGTGATCTTCTTCGCCATCACAAACCAGACTGGCTCCCAGCTGCGAATGCTCACCATGGACCTAGCTCCGCTAATCATTGGCCTCGTGAACGTGCTAATCTACCTACGCGTGGGGCTCGGGTGGTCATTCGCGCCGTCAATCGACGAATCTGCCGAGTTTACGATGACCAGCGTAATGTTGCCGACAATGAGAGACCAACACGACCTCGATACCTTCATTGCAATCCCTGGAACTGCCAACAAGGCATAACTCTCACTTCTGTCTCAATTTTTCAATTTTTCAGCAGTGGTAGCAAAGAAACGATACAAAAAAGAATTCCTCATCATATTCGAATACATACGATATAAATACAATACACGGGATCGCCGTATTATTCAATTATTCTCGATCACAGTGGACCTGTCCAGAGCTGGTATAGAACGCCATACATTGTCCGCCGATGCCCCAATATCCACCGGCAGCGGACTTTCCAGCTCTGGGTAGACGAAGTTCCGCTGCGTAACAACATCCATGGCGCCATAGCCCCTAACTTTGGCCGTGGGCGCGACGCGTTTGTTTACGGCTATCTGCCTGTAACCCCGACACGTGACAACGCCTTTTGCGACTTCCCGCCAGCCTCTGCCGTCGCTGCCTTTTGCAACCTCCTGACCCGCACTTCGTCGGACGTGCCCTCGGCGGCTCTGGTTCCTCGTCTCCCGCCTTCCTGACCAATCACGACCCCCGGCCCCAAGCTCCTGAGCCCCGTCCTTGGTGTATCCTTCTTCGTCCCATACCTCCTCCATCTTCCTTCCTCCATCTTTTCCTTGATACGGGCGGGGACAATAAGGATGCGGAGCTGAGCATTTTTCCCGGGCAGCGGTTGAGTGCGTGTATACTACTTGTGCGGTGCGTGGATTGGCTTTTCCTTATCTTCATCGCGATGCGCTTTCTGCGAATTCTCATCGAGATTGTTTGTTTGAGAGCAAATTGCACCCCGGCCCTAAGAAACCCGACGGCTCCTTCGTCGGGCGGTCCGCACCCGAGATCGACGTCTTGGAGGCGACGATCGGCGGACCTGACACCGCACATATCGGGCAAGTCAGCCAGAGTGCGCAGTGGGCGGTGCCTCGTGCTCTCCTCTCCTCGTGTTTCCGCATAATTAACGTTGATTAGTTGAAATTGGTTCTTCATCGCAGGCCTTCGACGCAGGCTACAAATCCTTCAACTCCACTGACAACCTGATCATCCCCAACCCGAGCACCACGGCGCAGAACGCGTTTGTGGGGAATAGATTCCAGCAGACAACGAGTGCGTTGAGTAATACGAGTGCGTCCTGCCTGCTTGCGTTCCAAGCGAGGTGCCGTTGATGCTGATTCGCTGGCGCCCGCGTTTTAGATCAGGACTGCTACCACCTCAAGGGGCGGTGCTTTTCGACGTATGGGTTTGAGTATAAGCCTGAGTATGCGGATGGCGTGCGTCGGATCCTCTTTCCCTCCTCCTCCATAAACTGATGGGCGCCCAGTGCATCTCGTGTATCACGGACGACAAGCTCGTGTGGACGATGAACGGCAAGATGGTCGGTGCAGATACGGCGACAGAGATTGGCGCGCGCCAGGTGCCTGTGGAGCCGATGGTGCGTTTTTGCCACTATACTTCTTCCCACTTTCCTGCCTTGCTAAGCTCCCTGTTCTCCTTCACCTCCCTGCTCTTTGCCTCATTGCACCACTGCCGCTCGCTAATACTCACCCACGCAGTACATAATCATGAACCTTGGCCTTCGGAGAACTTTGGTTTCATCAACTTTGACCACCTCACGTTCCCGGCAGTGATGCGTGTCGACTGGGTGCGCGTCTACCAGGACCCGGATAACGTGCAGGTCGGGTGCAATCCTGCGGACTACCCGACGGCGGACTACATTAATCAGTCCGTCTACTCCGTCCTTCCTTGGAGAGATGCGCTGACGCGTGCACAGGTACATGGAGGCATACATAAACCCAAACCTCACGACGTGGGTGCATGATTTCCGCCAGGTTATACCCAAGAATAGGTTGGCGGATACGTGCTAGTTGTGGTTTTCATTCTCTGGCGTTTCTCGCTCCCGGACATCCATAGCACACGCGCAGAGTATTCTATTCTGTAGTCGAGCTGAACGCGATACGAGCTCATGGCGCTGGTAGCCCTGACTTCTTGGCTTTTGGCCTGGCCTGAGATTTTGTAACGCCAGAGGCAGGCCAAGCCAAAGCTAGAAGACCACTATCTTTCACCGAGTTTCAAAGTCGCACCACATCCCCACCTACCGTAGAGGACATTTCGTTTGGAGTCGCACCGATCGGACAAAGCTTTAGATAACATCTAATACATTCGCTATGTCTAAACTACGTTCCCATTCATGCTAGCTATTTTAGCAGGTTCGCCGTTGTGGACAATGGTCGATGGAGTCTGGCAAGTCTTATCCGCAAGCGCTCACAGTGACGGAATTTAACGCTCACTGTACGAAGCAGGGACAAGGATATGTTTTGATCGTTGATTGCACGCAGCGTCTCCCGCGAATTGAGACTATTAAATTCGTCTCGGCGGCCAAGCATCACTGTGAGCATACGCGACGTACCTGGCCAAGAGCGAGTTCGAAAAGATTTTGGCCTCAACGATGAACGCTGCAAACCAGATGACTGTGAATAATATCGGTAAGCATCCACGCCAGTCATGTCGTTTTTCTTGACCATACAGTTATTCCTCATGGTGACAAACTAAACCAAGATTTAGAATTGAACATTAATGAACGATTGGGACATACACACGCCAGCGATATGACGCCGGTTAGGCTGGAGTTGATAATTCAAATGAGGTGTGCCAAGATGGGATGGAGGAAAAATTCGACCTCATCAACAATCCAGTCTCTGCCCCAGCTGTAAGCAGAAAACACACGTAGAAGCAAATTCGAAAACGGACCTAGGGTCCACAAAATAACTTGATCCACCAGTGCCGCGGTTCTGTGTTGCATAAATAAAGCTCAGTCCTGCAGGGAAGCAAAGAAGCTCTACCTCCTGAACGCATCTCTACGCCGCCGGTGTAGGAGAACTACCAGCGTGGAAGTGACTATTAAATCATTGGCGGTGCCCATGGCCCACCCGGCCGTGGCGCGCCATTCCTCCTGTTCCAGGTAGCCCGCCAGCGAAGTCATTTGCAACCCTATATAAAAGCCTGCAATGCAATCGAGCATGCGTAAGACTGCCAAGGCATAAATGAGGATACAAAGATATAATTTCTTTGAAAATGCGTAGATTCGGAACGAGAAAAACCCTTGTACTGAGGGATGTGAGCGAAGGCGCCAAATGCAAAGCACACATGTACCAATGGCTCCAGTAACGCCGTACAAAAAGATAGCTGTAGCATAAGATTTAGGGGCTGGCCGCCCCAGGATGGTTTCCGTGTGGGCATTGTCGTATATGGCATACACATATGAAAGATGTCCGACGCACAGTGTGTGCGCGCTATCGCAGGTCCTGTTTACAGGCACACGCTCAGTTGAGTCGATATTGTGGGCGGGATCGTACCACATAAACGCAACCTATGCATGATAGTCGGTCATATATTTTCTTCGTCTGGTTTCTGCATACCAGAGCTTTAAGTTTTAGGGAGTCGTCTGAGAATCGCTTGTAGTAGATGTACGTCTGAGTTGTCATCACCCCGAAAAGCATGAAAGAGACGAGGCCGCCGACGAGGCAAACGCCTGAAACCACAACATCAGCCAGCGAACGAGTAACGCCCTGTGCGCACCGATTGTTGTGTGGGGCACGGCTGGGTCGTCCATGGAGGAGTACGACTTCCGGACGCGGAGGAAGATGGTCGCGGAAGATAAACAGCGTAGCACCAGAAATGGACATTCTTGGCATTCAGGGAAGGACGTCTTGGTCACAACCCGAGAACGAGAATCGTCGCCATGTGAAATTAGGGGATTCGAATTAGAATATGTACCTGAACAATTGTTTCCCTGTAATTACAGCTGGTGAGTTTGTCCCCCGTTCTTCAAGATATCTGAACGACTTAAGATTAGGGATGCGGCATGTGTTCGAGCTCCCGATAATACTGTGAATTCATGACCCGTCCGCCGGCTCGTTGTCACAATTTCAAGCCAACTAAATGCGGATAACGTAGCAGCCGATAGTTGACTGATGCTGGCAGCCATGTAAATAGCACTTCGGCCCTTCTATTCCATTTGTTGGAAGTGGCCATATTGTGTGTACAGAGTCATTTATTCCGGGATCTAATGAAAATTCGATCCTGAAGGTACCTCTGGCAACTGATGCGGCAAGAGGGGAGAGACTCGGAGACCGTGGGAGCCCAAATCGGTGAAATGTCTCTCGAAAGGGTTTAAGAAGGATTCCGTGTCATCACAAGTGCCACAGGGTATGCCAGTGGGTCCAGGCAAGGAAAGACGCCGCCGACGCATAGGCTAAGGAAATCTTCAAGCCAACTAAAACTTAGTAAAAGGGGGAGAGCTTCAATCAAGCCATACAGCCGTTTCGGAAAATGTTGGTACTGTGCGAAATTTTTCGCGCTCATCTAGTTTTGATGGGAGGCTAAGCATTCCGTTCTAAACCGGATTGGCATCATTGAAAAATTATGTACATCCCACTCCGCCCCTGTTTAGACACTCCCGGTCCTCGCTTCCCCTTGTTTCGCGGTCGAGGTCCAAACTGGGATTGCCAAACCTTCTCAAAACGGAAATGTTTAGCCTCCCAGATGAGCGCAAAAAATTTCGCAGTGCCCACATTGTAAAAAGTTTGATTCGCGTCACACGATCTGTGCCACAAGCTTAAGGCTCGTTCGGCTGCCAGATGCAGATCCAGCATCTGCATTCTGGCAGGTTTCCTTATATAGTAAAATTCAGCCGTTGCCATCTCGTCACATCAAACGGTTTAACCTACTGCCGAATGTTGGCGGGTGTTGACGCTACTCTCGCCATCGTCTCCGCTGCGCCCGACGATGTGTCGGCGGTGTCGGGATAGCGGTCGGGCTTCTGTCTGTCCAAATAGTCCGCGGAAATCAAGCAGAAATTCGAAAGGATGGTGTATCGAGAAGGACAAATGCTAATGTCTCACAGCATTTAGGAAAAGTGGGCGAGGAGGACATTTTTGGGGCATCTCCAGGGTCGGCCGAAACAATGAGCACCGTAGTTCAACGATGGCGACGGCCAGTGTGGAGAGCCGATTCCTTCTGGATGTGTGTGACGAGGTGGATCTTCCCACAGGTACCGTATAAGGGAATCAGATGCAGATGCTGAATCTGCATCTGGCAGCCGAACAAGCTCTTAAGATCGTACAATCACTGCGTTCAGGCACAGGTCTGCAGGATTCCGGTAGGTAGATATGTAGGCAGACCGGTGCGCCGACCTCGGCCGATGCCTGCCAAGGTTGGTCTACGTGTTCCAGCCGAGATAGGCACACATAGCACCTAGACCGATGAGCCTAGGGATGCAAATTCAAGAACCAGCCCCGGTCGTACCTGTCCTCAATCTCAAACACCAGTTTTGGCCCTTCCTCAAACTTGCACGCAGGCTTTCGCTGGGGATTAGGGCTTCCGCCCGTGACGGTTCGACGGCACCCGTCGAACGGGTGCCGTGCCCCTTCCGTCGACCACTTTGAAGCTTCATCGATGGCACGGCCACGGCCACGAGTGCGAGCCATTTTTTGCTGTCGAAAGCGGCCCTCACGGCCGTTCGACGGGTGTCCCTAAACCTGGCGGAGTTTGGCTATTGCAGTCTCTGAACTGGGGAATATACAAATCTAGAGCAACTCATACTCATATTCAAATTTCTCTCCTTTGTGAACTACGATGGTGACTCATACTGCAGGAAGGGCAATGCCAAAACAGCATTCCCCCTTCCAGAACTTACCCAGACTCACGGCTTTTAAGAATTTGTGAGCATTTTCTTGCATCAAATTCTGCATTTAACAGATAGCTCAGTAGCTCCCGGTTATCGAAAGCCTTCATTTTGTTGTTCTCAAGTTACGCCGAATTGGTTTGGCAAACAAGGTACCTTCTCGCTAGGGCTCTAACCCATACCCGTAGCCTACAGGTCGACGGGCCGTGGTACGGCTACGGCCCCGTCCGTAAGGCCATCAAGCAGCTTTTTATACGGAACGGGTACGGGACGGGTGAACCCGTAGACGGGTACCCGTAACCGTCCGTACACGGGTCGACGGGTTAACGGTAATTACCCAAGCACTTTGAGACGAGCTCTTACCAAATCCAGAGAAAATTATCTTCCGGCACCTGGGGGAGCACAGAAACAAGGAAATTAGGCCTATGTGGGCCCAAATGCCGCGAAAATGAATGTTTCCCGAACGTCGGCAGAGATCGGAATTGGCCGAACTTTGATCTCCGCTGCGCTTAGATGTTTGGGGCAGGTCCTTTGGACGGCTTGAACACCAATGACTGTTGCCAGTCATGCATTAATCATGTCAGGCACATAAATGAAATATTAGACTCACTTCAACATATGTTTCAATATATGATGGCAAGAATATGCCGTGACCCGTATACGGATGCGACCCGTCCGTACAGGGTCCCAAGCCCTGTCTACGGGCCGTGAACTGTACGGGCCGCATCAAAAACGGCCGTAAACGCATGTTCCGTAAATACGGGTCTACGGGTTAGAGCCCTACTTCTCGCCTGTTCAGCTTGCCATGAGGCAATGATACACTTCATCAGCCTTTCGACATTTTGATTGCGGGTTTTCCGGGGTTTTCAGGTTGCCGGTATTCCCGACAACCTCACTATGGCGGTCTAAATGCACATTTATTCGGCCGCAACAAACTTCGGTTATTTCGGACCTTCCGCAATAAAAATAGCTGTTTTGACACCCTCCGCGCTAAAAAAAGACAGATCAATCCGTGAGTTTCTTTTGCGCGCGGATCAGTGATTCCCGCAAAACAAACTTGAACCGCCCGCAAAACTTTTTTCAACCCCCGCAAAACTTTTTCAGTCCCCCGCAAAACTTTTGCTCACATTTCGGCGCAATAAATTGGCACAAGTTTGGGTACCCTTTCAGAAATGCAAAGTAGTCGCTTAGAAGCTAATGCCGAGGCTTAAGTTGGGAGTAACTGAGCCACAGAAGGGGTGAACAAATATGACCTTATGCAGCAATAATCAATCAAATAAATTCTGAATGTAAACAGTATGGCGGTCCAAGTGCACATTTAATCGGCCGCAAAATTTTTCGGTGATTTCCGACTTTCCGTAACAAAAATAGGTGTTTTAACGCCCTCCACGCTAAAAAGATGGAGATAATCGGCGTGTTTGTTTTGCAGGGAAATTGGTGATTCCCGCAAGATAAAGTTTGACACCCCGCAAAACTTTTGACGCTGCCCGCAAAACTTTTTTCATGTCGCCTGCAAAACTTTTGTCGTAACTCTGGGCAACAAATTTAGGTAAATTTACTTGTTCAGAAACACAGAGTGACCATTAGATTGAGTGTAGGTAAGGTACGGAAGGAGTGTCGACGATGTGTACATGAGGATTGAGAGGGTATAATAGAGTACAAGGCTTCGTGGAGGAATGTGGATCTGAGCCGAAGTTCTTTGGCTTCGAACATGTAAGGGTATACATGATCCAGTGATTTCTAGATCCTAGAAGAATGAGTACGGCAGTACAGCTTTGTGGTGGGAGTTAACAAAGATGACCTTGTAGTACTTGTAGACGCTATCCTGGTTGATCCAGTACAAGTTCAGGATGCACAGGTTATCACACTGCTTGCCCACCCAACCCTGCTTGGAAGTGCAAGCATTGCAAGCACTGGTAGTGCTCGGTTCGGAAATCGGTCCGAACCTGGACCGAAATGGACCGGACGCGGTGTTCAGCTTCAAGGTTCAGGACTTTGCTGAACCTGAACTGCAAGTTCAGTTTGGCATTCAGGCTGGAAGCCTCGTGTTCAAATGCTGAACCGAAAAATTGACCAGATATTTCGAAGAATCTTCTCCATTTTCTGAATTATATGGCCGTCAAATTGGGTTGGCTAACATGTTTACATCAATGAACAGACTGTTCCTTCTGAATGAAATTCGGAGCAATCTTGATGTTTCTGTGTACAGGTCTACTGTGAATGAATCTGTCAAAAAGAAATTCATGGGTACCGTTTATTATCTGAATGCATCTGTCCAAGTAGTCGCTTTGCATACAGGGAAACAGCTACGTTGTATACCCTTACATGTTCAAAGAACTTCGGCTCAAATCCACATTCCTCCACAAAGCCTTGTACTCTATTATACCCTCTCAATCCTCATGTACACATCGTCAACACTCCTCCCATACCTTACCTACACTCAATCTAATGGTCACTCTGTGTTTCTGAACAAGTAAATTTACCTAAATTTGTTGCCCAGAGTTACGACAAAAGTTTTGCGGGCGACATGAAAAAAGTTTTGCGGGTGATGTAAAAAGTTTTGTGGGTAGTGTTAAAAGTTTTGCGGGGTGTCAAACTTTATCTTGCGGGACTCACCGATTTCCCCGCAAAACAAACACGCCGATTATCTCCATCTTTTTAGCGTGGAGGGCGTTAAAACACCTATTTTTGTTACGGAAAGTCGGAAATCACTGAAAAATTTTGCGGCTGATTAAATGTGTATGACGGTCCGGGCGTCACATTATTCATTTTGGAAGAAAAATCTCTTGAGGCAAAAAAAAAACTTGGGCTCAGATCACAGAATGATTCCATATCACATCTATGTATACTAGGTACCTATATCATGCATCTCCCCGCACAAATGGGGCTTTAATCAGGTAGAGCAAGGGCAAAACAGACCTTCGGATGAATCAGCTGACATCAGCACAGCCCTGCATCAATTTTCCCTATGGCTATTGCAGCGCACACCGTCTCTGTAAGAATCAACATTCCGCATCTACATTGCAAGTCTATGTTAGATCAAAGTGGGAGAGTGCCCTTTACAGTACGTGGGATGGGCACGGTTTGATTTCTGATTGCCGGTTCAATCTTGCCGGTGTTCATCATTTTATTTGATAAACAGCTATGACGCCTCCTGTGCAGACACCATAGGTATACCATTAGGTGGTCAAGGGAGGAATTTTCTTCATATACAAGCCTTCTACCTTCTAATTACTGCTTTGCACCTGCAGGTACTTGACAACTAGGGTATCAGAATGTGTAACACGTTGCCGGTCACATGGCACATGATCCGTGACGGGACGCGGTCAAAAACCCGTCAAGTTGACGGATTTCTGATCACAAACACTTGCTTTTCTTTAGTCCATTTTTTCAGTAGTAGTGGTCATTCCTGCAATACCAATGTCAAAGCTGAGTATGCACAGTTTATCCATATGCCATCATACTGCTTCTCAAATATTTGTGGGATTCTTGGTAGAGTTCTGGGTGGATGCCAGAGAGACTCAAACCGGCACCAGTGAAATTCAAATTTGAAGTGTGCCCATCCCGCGTACCCTAGCCCTTGAGCCCTGAACCCAAAGCCTTGCCCGCTGTGCCCAGAGTGATTACATCTAGATGATGACACAGTGGCGGTGCCATCTCGGCACCTTCCGAAGGTCTGTTTTGCTCTCGCTCTACCTGATTATAGCCCTATTCCTGCGGGGAGATGCACAATATAGGTACCTAGTATACATAGATGTGATATGGAATCATTCTGTGATCTGAGCCCAAGTTTTTTTTTGCCTCAAGAGATTTTTCTTCCAAAATGAATAATGTGACGCCCGGACCGTCATAAATGTGCACTTGGACCGCCATAGGAAATTGGTGATTCCCGCAAGATAAAGTTTGACACCCCGCAAAACTTTTGACGCTGCCCGCAAAACTTTTTACGTCGCCCGCAAAACTTTTTTCATGTCGCCCGCAAAACTTTTGTCGTAACTCTGGGCAACAAATTTAGGTAAATTTACTTGTTCAGAAACACAGAGTGATCATTAGATTGAGTGTAGGTAAGGTATGGGAGGAGTGTTGACGATGTGTACATGAGGATTGAGAGGGTATAATAGAGTACAAAGCTTTATGGAGGAATGTGGATTTGAGCCGAAGTTCTTTGAACATGTAAGGGTATACAACGTAGCTGTTTCCCTGTATGCAAAGCGACTACTTGGACAGATGCATTCAGATAATAAACGGTACCCATGAATTTCTTTTTGACAGATTCATTCACAGTAGACCTGTACACAGAAACATCAAGATTGCTCCGAATTTCATTCAGAAGGAACAGTCTGTTCATTGATGTAAACATGTTAGCCAACCCAATTTGACGGCCATATAATTCAGAAAATGGAGAAGATTCTTCGAAATATCTGGTCAATTTTTCGGTTCAGCATTTGAACACGAGGCTTCCAGCCTGAATGCCAAACTGAACTTGCAGTTCAGGTTCAGCAAAGTCCTGAACCTTGAAGCTGAACACCGCGTCCGGTCCATTTCGGTCCAGGTTCGGACCGATTTCCGAACCGAGCACTACCGGTGCTTGCAATGCTTACACTTCCAAGCAGGGTTGGGTGGGCAAGCAGTGTGATAACCTGTGCATCCTGAACTTGTACTGGATCAACCAGGATAGCGTCTACAAGTACTACAAGGTCATCTTTGTTAACTCCCACCACAAAGCTGTACTGCCGTACTCATTCTTCTAGGATCTAGAAATCACTGGATCATGTATACCCTTACATGTTCGAAGCCAATGAACTTCGGCTCAGATCCACATTCCTCCACGAAGCCTTGTACTCTATTATACCCTCTCAATCCTCATGTACACATCGTCGACACTCCTTCCATACCTTACCTACACTCAATCTAATGGTCACTCTGTGTTTCTGAACAAGTAAATTTACCTAAATTTGTTGCCCAGAGTTACGACAAAAGTTTTGCGGCGACATGAAAAAAGTTTTGCGGGCGACGTAAAAAGTTTTGCGGGCAGCGTCAAAAGTTTTGCGGGGTGTCAAACTTTATCTTGCGGGAATCACCGATTTCCCTGCAAAACAAACACGCCGATTATCTCCATCTTTTTAGCGTGGAGGGCGTTAAAACACCTATTTTTGTTACGGAAAGTCGGAAATCACCGAAAAATTTTGCGGCCGATTAAATGTGCACTTGGACCGCCATAGCACTTGGACCGCCATACACGTCGGATACCGCTCATTCACATCTATCTCATACCTAGAAATTTCCAGGCAGTCACATCCTTTGGCAACTCTGCTCATTTTGCACTCCAACATGCCGTCAATTTGTTAATGCTTACTCTCAATTTAACTACTTTACATTTCTGAACGGGTACCAAACTGTCCCAATTTATTGCGCCAAAATGTGAGCAAAAGTTTTGCGGGGGTTGAAAAAGGTTTTGCGGGCAGTTCAAGTTTGTTTTGCGGGAATCACTGATCCACGCGCAAAAGAAACTCACAGATTGATCTGTCTTGTTTTAGCGCAGAAGGTGCCAAAAACAGCTATTTTTATTGCGGAAGGTCTGAAATCACCGAAGTTTGTTGCGGCCGAATAAATGTGCATTTAGACCGCCATACCTCACAACCTCAAATGACCGACAACTTGGCAGTAAATGAAGGTAATAAATGTTCCAAGAGTCACAAAAGGGGGCTCTGGAAACTTTCTAAGGACTCAAATATATCTGTTCCCCAAAGATATTTATGAGAAAAAGCAAAATCCTGCCCTGGCGGGGGCTTGAACGGTCGAGGTTGTGGGCTCGGGACATAGGGTTTTGACGTTGTCAGGTTTCGAGGTTTTCAGACGTTTTTCGGGGTTTTTCGGGGTTGTACAACCTCACAATCAAAATGTCAAAAGTCTGATGTTACCGCAAGGTTGTACAGGAACTTGCGGCATTGTTATTCGACTCCAGAGCCAGAATTTAACTTTACTCGCCCGTCAATACCCGGGGTACCGTCAACGGCCGTGCCGTCGACCGTGCCGTCCCGTTGAGATTTTTTTTGAACCTCTCAACGAGTCGTCTCATGACGGCCCTTGCCCGTCGAATACCCGTTGATTCGGGTGGAAGGCTTACTGAGGATAGACTCATTAGTAAAACAATATGTTTGTCTTTGACTTCTTTGTCTTTCAAACGAGTCTTTCAGAGTCTTAGTCTTTGAGAAGGGTGCCTTTGGTCATTGAGCCGCAGTCTTGGGATGTCTTAGTCTTGGTTGCTGCATGCCAAGTCTTTGCTGAATTTCTCGCAGCTTCCAAGATCCTGTGCCGAACCAAAGATGCCAAAGATTTCAAAGGTTCCAAAGAATTCGAACCACAAAGACCATTGGGGAAGAATACAATCCTTGACTACTAGAAGCTATCTCGTGAACATGATGGTCTGCGTACTTGTTGATGTAAAATGCTTCAAAGCGGTCCAATGAATCAGAATATTTGAAGTGTCGTGGAAGGAAACGAGTCCCATAAATATCAATGAGATGTGCCCCGCGCAGAATCGTATCTACATGAATAATGAACATGATCCGCTGGCCACGGTTGTCGAGATCCGGCTCGACTATCCGCATACCGACATCTGAGCATGGCTCGCAGACAACTTGGGTGTAGGGCCGTGGCTTTTCCCGGCAGGAACTCGTACTCATGTACTTTTTCTCATAGTTATTTTTCCAACATGGAACCACATTTGAGTCGCAATTCCAACTGGCTGATTAAGGAGTATCACTCTGTGCTGATTATAATATCATCCAAGTGTTCACCAACTGTTGTTCCGATGATGTACTGTGTGGGACGAAAGGGCTCCGCCGCGAGGACACAAAAAAGCCGCAAATGGAAAACAAATGGCCACATATTTGGGAGTCGAACCCACAGTTTTCCGAAAGTTGCGCGGGAATACAAGCTATTATCATAAGGTGGAAATGACCTCCGAGGTCAGCGACGGCGCATTTCTTGTAAATAATCAGGTAACTAGGGAATAAGGCTGCATATCAAACCTCTTAATATGCCGATGAGAGTTGGGAGTCTCACCTGTCGGCCGACGAAAGGCGTAATTTGCGATGCTTTGTGCAGGGCGGATCATTGGATTACGGCTGTCCGCTTACTCTCCTACCATGAGCACCATCTACGCTCCTCCTCCAGGGCCTCCTCCGAGCATTCACGCAGGCATCCAATACGCACCCCCACCTGGCCCACCTCCTCAACAGCTGTACTATCCTCCTCCTCCTCCAACAGCACGCGATGCAACCGAACTCACCTGGTACATTCCCACCTCCCCCTCCTCGCACTCCAAGGATGGCTCTCCGTCCCCTTCCCACCAGAGCTCGAGTCAAATGCACTGCTCTCTTCGCGTCCTCTGGGTCATTCTTCGATATCTCTTCCGACGCACACGCGAAGCTCAACTTCGGAGTGCCGACAGGGAAGAGCACCTTGGACGCAGGATACTGCGACCTCCCAGCCGAGGAACAGCTCCTCACCCTCCACTGTGTCTCAGATATGCCCCCACCCCACCACCGCTTGGGACGCCACCGGCGCGCTCTTCATCCACACCATGCCGAGCCCAGCTCGACGATGCTTGACAGATTTTTGACGACATGTCATCGGAAGCGAATACTTAGTGTTCCAGAGAAGGTGCGCACATCAAGTCTACTACCGCTGTTTCTGATAGGGGGAAGTAAAAAGTCGTGGCGGAGGCGCATAAGGATTTGGGGTTGCTTACGCTGGTGATTGGACCGTCGCCCGGGCTGGATGCGTGCGATAGCGCAGGGTGGTGGATTAGCGTAGAGGATACCCCTACCGGTGGCGCGGGCACTGGTGGGGCAACTGCCAACGCCGCTCCTGGCAGGACAAACACTCTCCTACCTCACCCACGGTCTGTACGCCTCTGGCGTGCACCGCGTCTCTCTCCACCCCCCCTCCTCACCCCTTTCCTCCTCTTCCTCTCTCTCCACATCTCCACCTCTTCCTCATCGACCGCCCACGCCGACTTATGCCTCCTCTCCATCGTCTTCTCCCTCCGCCCCGCCCCACACGTCCTCATCTCCGCAAACAAATTCACGCGCAGCCCCCTCATTGGCACGTTTCCACCTGAGCGGTTATCCAAATGATACGAGTAACGCGAGGCACGAATGAGAGCGGGAGTGCAATTGGGAAGGGAGTAAGTAACTTCCCAAACTGCAGTGTACAACATTTGCGCCTGCTTTCCCTTGGGGCCGGCTCAATAACCAGAGTTAAGAATTAAAACAGTCCTATTCACACCGTCGTCGACCACGGAGGTCACTTTCACATGATGGCAGGCTGAGTTCATAGGGGTTCGACTCCCTCCAACGGCATACGGAGCCGCAGCGATTTTTTGTTCAAATAATGCATCGCAAGCAGTATCTCTGCACTGCTTGCATGCCTTCCACAATCTTGCCCAATATTCCACATCCGACCTCTCATCGCATCACAAATATATACCTGGACATTCTCCGAGTCTCATCATCCTGGCTCCGAGTCCAGCTCAATAACACTATCATCTTGAGAAACCGTCTTACTATTCTAGCCCCTGATGTGTCCACGGTTTTGATGGCAAGCCATACCTTTCGCAAAATGTAATCTTTTTTCCCGTATTTTCCTCTGGGACTTTCTTTGACTTTGACTCACGATACGTGACTTGAAAATTTTCTAGATTATTTGAGGCATGAGAGCTATTGCTACGACGATGCCGGTTTTGATAACACTTTTGACACCTGATAAGACAGACCGCCGCTTCGCTCCGGTATCGCGGAGTGCAAGACAGATGGAGAAGAAAATTTCAGCTTGTGCAGCCATTCAAGCGCAGAACAGACTCCATGATAGGATGATTTTGCCATGAAGACGGAGCTTTATTCATTCAGCATAAGAAATCTACATTAGGGATGTGCAAGTGGTAAAAAATTCCACATTTTACTGGAAACTACTGGCAAGAAGAGATTGAATACCAAGTAGAATCATAGGCGAGTGAAGGGAGCGAAGAAGCCATCCTGCCTGCGGGAGCCAGCGGTTTGACGAGCATCCTGGCTGTAGAACCGGAAAATTTGACAGAAGCAGGAACGTCAGGAAATAATCATCGGATTTTTTGAGGAATTATTGACGCGAGAGGAACGAGATGACCCAGAAAGGTACGGCAGAGTTCAGTTGAAGCCAAGTGCGCAGCAGCAGACAGAGTATTGGCAGGCTGGCGATTAATGATTTGAAGATGGGAAAAGCGGCAAAATATTAGCATTCCGCATGATAGTAGAACCGCTTTTATATGTCAAGGATCTGCCGGGAGGACTACGTGGCTTCAAGGCTTGGGATAATAGAATCAAACTGCGCCTGAGGCATCAGCAACTGCGATCCGCTGCGTGTGCAGAGGTCAGCTGTTCCATCGCAAATGAAAAGGCTGTGGTGTGAAAAGCAGAAATCGATGATGAAAGGAGTTAAGCCAGAGGAAGAGCAGAGAAAAAAGAAAATGGTGTCGTGGTCCGTAGTCGAGTGCCAACGAAAGAGGGAAATGAATTCGCTTGAAGCAAGAAGAAGTTCGGGTGAAGCACAGACATCAACGGCTGCGACTCGGATCGACTGCGACCGGTCAAGAAAAGGCTGCGCGCGGGTCAGGTGTTTGACAGCAAATGAAAAGCAGTGTCGAAAAGCGGAGAGAGATAACGACAGAAGGGGTTAATCAAAGAGTAGGGGCAGAGGAAAAACAAAAGGCGAACGGTTACATGGGGATACAGCACAGCCGAGGAGCCATTTCGTTAAAGAATGGTTAATGTGGAATCAACATCATTGCTTTATGCTGTATGCACCTTTTCCCTTCCACTCAGGCTGGGTCTCTAAAACGACTCAAGACACATTCCGAATGCTGGGTTTTTCTTTGAGAGAGAAATGATTGTCCATATAATGAGATACTGGGGAAGTGGAATCAGTTTTGATCAAAAACCTTTCGGGGGCATCCTGATTTTCTGGAGCCCTCACTCCCTGTGTTCTCGATCTACATTTCGGCGAGGACAGATCTAGTACCCATGGCCACTACATACTATTTTTTCTAAGGATCCCATGGAGATTTGCGGCCGACATTCGCAAAGATTCCCCTTCTGGGTGCGTGGACACATCAGGGGCTAGAATAGTATCATGAAAGCCGTCGTCGACCACGAAGGTCACTTTCCAAATCGGTGAGCCGCAATCGGATAAGGCGGGGGAGCTATAAAAGCTTCAGTGACTCCGCTAAAAAATCTGTTCTAACTGCTCTACCACCACAAGGCTTACATCTACAACAGACGTAGATAGTTTTTTCTGTCATTGTGTGCTTTTTTTGATCCTCGCGACCAGAACAGTCATGTGCTGAACTATCATCAAGGGCCTCTCGTCCTTTCCGACTTCCAATCAGAGTTACTGCTGAAGCTACTCCTTTCACTAAATTTCCTCTCCATGCCTCGCCCTTCCGCCTCGTGCCCTCGGTTACACCGGGGGCACCAGCGAGGCATGTGAACACCAAGTGCATTACATGCATGTGGCTCGCGGTCGGAACAAAGCGCACAAAGGTGCCTTTAACAAGCAAAGGGGGGCTTTGTTGCATGCTTTATTCCCCTGCACCAGAGAACAAAGCATACAACAAAGCCACCCCTAGTCTGGTAAAGGCAGCTTTGTAGCCTTTCTTCCATATGTGAATCACATGCATGTAATGCATGTGGTGTTCACATGTGTCATTTGCTGCCCCCGGTGTTAATTCCCATGCTTCTGGCACTTATAGGATTGACAGCGCTACTTTCTCTGACATACAGTATTTTTTAGTCGAATCGCCGCACACTTCAACTCCGCCGACGTCCTCTGTGTTTGAAGTTTCGCTACCTGAACCCGAATATTAATGCTGCCGTCTCTATGCCCTCCAGCATAATTGTAAGCCGCACCCAGTCACGTTGCAAATACCCGATGCTCTCTGTCGGCACTCGTCCAAGAAGCAAATTGACAACCGCTGCCCTGTCGTGGACTTCGCTGTTCCACACCCTTCGGAGGCAGGATGCATTTTCTTGGATTTCAGATCCGTGCGCGCTATCTTACATTACAGTATACATCTTATATTACTGCAAATGTTCCGGTGCTCCCTGCGCCGTCTGGCCCGGCTGCACCGCACGTTCCTGACATGTACTTCGTGTGTCTGGGGCGGAGTGCTCCGTAGGGCCCATCGTCTTTACAATGACAGTGAAATGCAGCTTGTGGTACAGGGGAGATATTCTTGTGGGGTACGTCAGTGGCGCTCAGCCGCTACATAACTTATCTGCGTACACAGCAAAAGATGTGGAATGGGAAGGCTCAAATCCTGAATCCATTGAACAGTTGTGGCGACGTTGTGGAGACACTACGAGATTCTGTTTGTGGCTCCAGCCTCCAGGCCGTATTATGAGGTTGTGAATCGTGTCGCAAGTATGTTGGTACACCCTGCTACACCCCGCCAGACGCGAAACATTTTGTTCATGTATAGAGTAAATAAGGTACAAGGAAGGAAAAAACGACGCAGAACACATTAAATCCAGAAACCCAATGGCAAGAGAAAATGGATTACCTGCCATTCCAGTCAGCGGCGTCGGATAGCGAGCGACGTACTGGGACTTCCAACACGGTTGTCTGGTGTTGCGGCGTTGAGATAGTTCCGGCACTATCTGCTACGAGACTTATTTCCCCGGCGGCGACATACACCTGTCGTGCTTCCTGTCATTCTCTATGCTACGCACTATGATCAAGCACATATTTTGTACGTGCGACTGCAGGAATTTATAATCAACACAATGAACCCTAGCTGCCTGCTGGCTCGGCATGAGGGCCAAGGTTGATGCCTTCTGGAGCCTTGAGTCGATCGCGAGTTCCCTTCATTGACTTCATCCTATCGCGCGGACAGAAACGTAACGAGAAATAGAAGGAACATGTCGTAAAAGCCTGGTAATATAGTGTTTTCCAGCCGCTTTGAGATTGAAACTTTGAGCCCAACTTGAGGCCCAACTTGACCTCCAACTTGGTTCAAATGTCAAGTTGGGAGCTCAAGTGGGAGGCTCAATTCGGGAAATCGCTTGGCGGGCGAACGGGCGCACGACTTGGGCAAGTTGGACCTCGTGTATCACAAGCGACGTAATACATGCCCAGGATGAAATAGGCAAAGTTGGAACGTTAAGATAGGCATCGAGCTGGGCAGCAAGCTGCAGCAAGTTGGATGTCAAATCGTGGTCTCGTGCACGACTTGGCATCCGACTTGGACTTTTGTGTTCCAAATCTTAATCATAAACCCCTAACGAGTTCCACCGCAAAAGTTCGGCCGCATTTGTGCCAATGTACTTCAACGGGCCTTTCAAAAATCGATCCCGGAAAGTGAATAGATCATTCGAGTGTTGTTCATTCTACATCGGAAGCTGCGAGACCATCAGTCGTCCTTTGAATTAATCTATCCTGAGCCTAGACCGCTGAATGTCGTCCCCATGTCTGCCAAGGAATTCGAACTTTCATCCCTGTAAATTATGTCTACCCCGAGTAGAATGGAGGGACGGGGGCATGTGTCCACGGCTACGGAACGGTATAAAGGCAGCATACAAACCAGAACTCAAATCACTACAGCCCTCATCGAAGCACATTTGAGAAGTTCAATATGTACATGCAAAAACTCTCGCTCTTCACTGTCCTTGCTGTTTTATCTGTCGTAAACGGGCAGAAGGAAGAGTGGTTGTGCAATTGCACTACAAAAGGCCAAAAAACGCGACGACCACCAGGCAGTGCTGTGCGCAAGCACCAGGGGCCTTTGTCCCTGGCCCCCCGGTATGTACTTACTTTCTTACCTCAGTGCTCGTCTTGCCCCCGCCGGTATCGCCTTTGCTAAGGGGTGTCAATTTTAAATGTACAGCCTCAGTGTGATCTTTTTGGCAGTCCCCTCGTAGGCCCGGCGCAAAAATTCATCGACTGCTGTGTCAAATCTCAAGGAGGCTTCTGTTGCGTCCCGGTCAATGGGACTGCAGTCTGAAGAAAAGAGATGTGCTTTTACTTTTAAAACTCAAGAGGTTAGCTTCGTTGACACGTCTGCAGGGCAATGCTGTAACAGGCGCGCAAAGAAAGTCATGAATATTCGCGCCTAGGGTTTTATGGAGGTGCTCGGGGAGACTATTTGTTGTAATGTTCTTATGAATCGATGTTTGAAAAATCCTTGTAAACAAAAAGTGACCGATGGGCCCTAGGGCATGAAAACGTACAGTATACGGTAGACGGCCGTACACTACGACCATATAATTGATACGGACGGATGGCTGTTAGTGTAGTGCCTCAGTTATGGAGCTAAAGAAAAGTAACTCTATTAATAATATACCTGTTAGCGTAGTCTACAGGATAATTAGTAAGGTAAGTAGGTCAGATTAATATGGGTACGCACGCCTCAGTTACGGAGCTAAAGAAAAGTAACTGAGGCTGTGCTAGCAAAAGCTTGGAATAACGAAAGTGATAACGTAGGGATGACGGAATGGAATGAATGTAAGTATGAAGTAAAGTAGTATTATACCGCTAACAATGGCACTCGTACTCCCCTTTTCATTGTCAGTTAACTTGGGAAACCACCAGCAAGTGGCAACTACCACTCCTAATGCTTTCGCAGGTGCTCACCCGTATTACGGGGCTCACCCGTACCGTATTACTCGGCGGCAAGTGTTGTCACGGTACGGTCCCGTGTCTATAACCGTCCCGTAAACCCGTAAAGTACGGTTACGGTTTCAAGCCCTACCGATGGCTTAAGATTTCAACTTATACTGCAGCACCCCGGGATGGCACCACCTGACTTCGTGCCGAAGAACATCTGCGGGAAGACAAGGGGCGTCCGTGATCCCGCTTCGTGAACGTCAGACGAGGTTTGAAATAAAAACATAAAAAAAGCTCGGAGACAGAGAGACCTTGCAGTATGACGATGGAGTTTAAAACTTCTCAACATTAAAGGCCAGCATCCAGAGGAACGGCGTTATGCCATTGAGCTCAACACGAGTGATAAGTTTGCCAAGTGGGAATACTGCTGAGATACAGCAAAAGCAACGGCTTTCGACGAATGCGAGTCGGACGATCCACCGAATAATTGAACTTGCCCTGCGCATATAACTAGCACATTCAATTCAAAATTCGATTGCAAGATATCACCGTCCAAATATAAAAAACTAACTAACTAAAACGCCAATCCCAAAATCAACTCAAACTCTCAAACTAAAACCTTTTCTACACCTTCGACTCCTCCCCCTCCCTCTGCATATCTAACGACGCCCCACCAACGACCGTGCTCCGTGTCTGGACCGCCATATCGAGGTTGCTGCTGCGCTTGCTCCGGCGTTTGATGTAGTCCTGATGGCTGAAATTGGGGTTGCGACCGCATGCAATGCCGCAGTCCGCGAAGTCGCGGCACGTGAGCAGCGAGAGGAAACAGTTGTGGTACGCTATTCCACCATCGTGAGTAAGATTTCGAGTGGGGGGGCCGGGGCGGGGGGGGAGGCTGCGAGGGGCGAAGGCGGAGGCACGGAGGGAAAAGGTGATGGAGGGTTGAGGATCGAGAGGAATAGTCGGCCGGTACGCACTCTTCGACACAATCATATACACCACGACGCAGCTCATGCTGTGTGGCATCGCCAGATGCTACAGTCCCATTCATACTCAGTATCATCACAGGAAGAGACAGAACGGAGACGTACACAAGCGAGGACACAGTACGAACACACGCTGTACTAATAACGGTGGTCAGCCAAACCATTCTCGCAAGGAAAAGAGATAGAACGGAAGGATAGGAAAAAGGAGCAAAGGCTTGGAGAAGGAAATGAAGACGTACGCAACGAACAACGAGCTCCCAACGACAAGCTTCACGCCGCGTCTGATAGACGTGTTGCTCTCCCTGAAATACAATAACACAGAACGGATTCAGCAAACGTCAACTGCAAGTCTTCAACGTAGACACTTACCGAGTGAACCCTGCGTTCGAGCACCTCAGGTAGTAGGTCATGGCCCCTGCGATCGCCGTGGATTTGACGCAGAAGAGCCCGAAGAACAAGTAGATTAACCCCTGCGATGCAAGACCGGCATTAGAAAAGATGGGGTGTGCCGCGTGAACTCACTGAAGAGGAGATGCCGTAGATATTCGTGAAGTGTGTGAAGATGATTCTGAACACATTATGGCGGTAAGAAATCTCGGCTCGTCTCCGAGGAATGAGACAGCGACGTACATTCTGACTCCGAGGACTATCACAGCGCAAAGAAAGGTTAGGTAGTCCAATACGGAAGCGAGAAATGGGCTTACCGACTGCCGTGACTGCAAATACGTTAATCAGTTCGTGTCTGGCGAGAAGATACAAGGGATGAGGCCAGCTCACTGTTTCCGGCTACCACGGTAAGAGCGACCAAGGCGGGAACGATGAAGGTCGAAGCCACTGTGGTACGAAGCGTGAGGGACCGGGCGATATGCGAGGAAGGAGACAGACGTGTGAACATGTAGATTGTGTAAAAACTGCGGATAGAGGTAATGCAATTCAGCGGGTGATGCGCCATGAGCAAAAGGGCGAACATACATATCAAGAAGAAGGACCAGCGCCACCTATCATACAGGGCATGAGCCCAATGCCATGATATTGAGGGAATGAAATAAGAAGAGACACACCGCAAGCCAGACGGATAACTGTTATCGGAGCGAAACGAAGGGCATCAGAGGATTCCGAATCTCACCGACGATATAGAAATGAATACCTTGAAACTCCTGCTCAGCGAATCGTCAGCGAAGAGCCCAGGCAGCGGGGACGGAAGAACAAGAACGGGACGCACCAATCCATGATTTGTGGTATCCATGCGGTGTCCAGCGCGTCCACGACGTAGTACCAGATCGTGTACGTGTATACTGCGAAATGGAACGCGTTGACGGCCCTTGAGAAAGATACCAGTGAGACATTCAGAGCCGATGTGAGACTGGAAGAACGAGACGCACCACAGGGCAGCCACGGCGCCTTTGGTGATACTGTAATCGAAGCGATATGTGTGAAAGTAGCTGTATGTCTGGCGAGTGGCGGATGAGACACGGCGAGGTGGCGAGAAACGAAGAAGAACTAACCTGTATGCAAGCCCCGCCGAAGAACCTAGAAGAGGACATCAGAGCACGCCTTGTGATACGGCGAGAGAGGCAGGTATACACACAAAGCTCCGAAAATACCCGCCACTACGACGGCACCAAGGATGACGTTCAAGGATGTGGATGTGGCAGAAGACATGGGGGTAAAAGAAGAAAGAAAAGTGGCGAGTTGGAGTTTGGTCAGGAGTCATTTAGAGGCGGATCAGGCGGCGGATGTAAATGTGTCGGACATTTAGGGGTTCCCCACTCGGTGAGGGCTATTAGGCCCACTCCAATGCCAAGGCATGCGTCGGAGAAGAGCGCCAGGGAAACAAAGAAAGTATCTGAAACCAACGACCACTGCGCCGGCCAACGGTCAACCTTCCGCCGTTCAAATGACGGAGTAGGATTTGGTCAGAGCCCTCCATCCAAGCGGAACGACAGAGGATCAAAGCGACCCCTGTCTGAATCCAGAGTGTTGCGCCAACTTGCCCGAGATTTTTCAGAAGTACGAGTCCTGAAATTGCGAAAGAATACATCGAGTTAGTATGCATACAACAATCGTTATAATAGGTCGTCGAAGATTCGTCTTCATTGAGACTCCCTTGGCACCTCGACGTCTGCAACACCAATTTCAAGATAAGGAAGAGGCTCTTCTCCCAAATCCCCGTCGCCGGTGGGATCTGGTGGTGGTAAAGGCCGGGATTGTGGTGGGTTTGGAATCGGCATAGCGATTATCAACGCGACAGTCGATAGAGCAGACGTGAGAGGAACATCAGGAGACGTATGTTTACCGGGATTTGGCCCCGGGGAGGCTCCGACTGGATGGAGGGATATGGGCTATTCATCCATGTCATGATCAGAAATCCCGATGACCCAGCAGTATTAGTTGACGCACCATAACATCGTGCCAGAACATGCCCTCAGGCTCCACATCCAGATATGCGTCGTACAGCCGGGGCTTACGCTCGATGTCCTCCGGTGGCCTCGAGGGCTCATTGAGGCGCCGCCGCCGCTCGACGACGCGCGCGCGGAAACACAGCAGTACCACGAGGATGCCGACTATCGCCACTGCGCCGACGAGCGCGTATTCTGTCGGGGCCGTTCAGTGCCAGTGCGTTCTGCAAGTGAATGGACCATACGATACAGCACACTGAACTTGGGAGACTGGCCTGTGGAGGACATGGAAAACTAGAACAAGAGCAACAGCCGCAAGCCTCACGTTGCGCAGCAGTAGTGACCCTGAGTAAGCCACTTAGACACCGCCGAGACTCTCACGAGATCATCGTCATTTCGGATTCGTCATGTTCAACTATTTTTTGCAGTCGGACTATTTCGGCCCATTTTTCGAGTCCCATTGCACCCACGGATGTCGCGTACGATAATCGTTTTTTTGGTCATGGATCCACTTATCGCTCGTCGATACTTGCTGGCTCTGTAACTCAGTGTAAGCGGTGGGGAAGTGGACATGTGATATTTACGTGCCCGATTTGCCCGGTTTGATTCCCGCGACACGCCGGCAGTTATACCGGCAGGCGCAAGTTTGTGGTTGTAAATAATTGAACTTATCCAGAAGTCGGAAATACTTAATTCAAGCTTACATTACGCCACGCCACTATCACCCACGCTCAACATCGGATGTGCACCGCCTCCACTCGGGCGATGCGTATGCCCATTGAACTATGGGCCATGCAACTATTTGGTGGAAGCTGTAGAAGACGAATGGATGACATATACAGCCGCCCCAAAGGCAACCCAAAGGTCTCCTTAATCTGTCCCGGCCTGTCTCCCAAAATACCTTGGTCCATTCAAGCTCTGACACAATGGTGCAGACGCTGGTACAGCCGCGAATAGCTCATACCGCGGTTGTCCGACAATTGGGATGAATGGGTGACAGGTAGTGTCGCAAAAGCCAGTCTATCCACTCGAATATGAGATGTCCGGTGGCGTTTGGTACATCTGGTCCCAAGCTTGCAAGCTGAGGTCCCACCGTCGGCGCCGTTGGCGCGCCGCGCAGGCCATTGAATCCAAAGTTGTGCTGCTCGAATCCAAGCATCTCAAATCATCAACCATTGTCCATACTAGTCGCGATGGCTACGCCCAGCTGTAGGCAAGTGAACCGCATGTTGTCGAGCTCGTTGTCGTCGCGCAGAGCACTGCAGTCGGCAGCACTGCAAAAAATCGGATCTCGGGTGGTCTCGGGTGCTTGGCTTCGATTCTCGACTATTTTGGTTTGCCCCCTGATACAATGTTCGATGTTGAAATGCTGAGTCCACCACCGCCATACCGGCTAGATTGGAAATTCGCACCCTGAAGGCGTTCCTGTGATCTCATCTCCCTCGATTCGAGGGAAAATCTCGGATTGAAACACTGGCGCAGCTAAGGGGCCGCGGTGTATGGGAAGCCTAAGTATGCACTTGATGGTTAATTGTAACAGTCTCGAATTCAATTGAGCCATTATTGAGCTGAGTGAACCTTCTTCAACCTTCCGTTTTCCAGAACTGAGGCGTCCGGTACTCTAAGCGCCGATGCACCACACGCCGTGACTCGCAAGGAAGTAAAAGTAACGAAAACATGGACGGCTTCAGTCATATTGTAGACCTTCGGCGATCATCGAGCTCCGATCTGCACATTATCTCCTAGGGAGCAATTGACCGTGAATCAGAAGCGATACAGAGACGACAGCATGGAAATAATGAAGCGACTAGTAAGTATTAACTATGTTTTACTGCGATCCGGGATGTATGTATGCCCCAATACGCCCACGACGTTCCCGTATGTGAAAAGTCCACGATTGAACGAAATAAAACCAAGTGAAGCAAACGAGGAGTCCGTGAACGTAAAACGTCAAAGCTGTCCGCGAGCAAGGGTCACCTACCGGCTCTTGTGGTGCAGTCCACGTTGGTCGGCAGGGAATGCGGTACAAACTCCCATTTCTGCGCGTGTGCGTCCCGCCCATGCAGGGCGATCTGTTGCGTGTGGCCGTGGCCGTGCGGGAGCTGGTGTGCCGCCAGGGGGTCGTACGGATACTCGGGCGAGGCGAACAGCGGCGAGAGCGGCTGCTGCTCCTGCTGGGCGTGCGGGGGGGAGTGCACGTGTTGCTCCAGGTGCGGCGGGTGCGTGTGGACGCGGGGCATGTACGGTCCCCGCATGACGGGCTCGTGGGCGGAGTGCGGCGCGACGGGGGGCTCGTCGTACCACGTATGTGGTCGTTCATGGTCGTCGTGCCAGCGGTCAGGCTCGGCGGAATGCGGCCCCGCGGCGAGGATGTTGTGCGCGAAGGGAGACTGGAACTGGCCCGCATCAGGATGAGCGTGGCCACCCTCGGGATGCGCCGCGTAGGGGAACTGGTGCGCCTGCTGCTGTTGGTGCTGCTGGTGCTGGTAAATCTCGAGTCGAGCCAGATCCTCGCATGTGTAGCGCGGGCCCTGGGCGCCTCCATCCTCATCGCCGTACCCGTACTCCTCCTCCTCGCCCTCGCCCTCCCCACTCGGCAGGTCCTCGAGCTCGAACTCCGCGCCCGCCAACACAATCTCGAAGACTTCGCCGCGATTCGGCGGGGGAAGAAGCATTACTCTCGCCCGGTCGCGCCATTCGTTCGCCTCTCGCCGCAGGGACTCACACTCCTCCTGCAGGGCGCGCAGCTGCTGCGACGCAAGGAACCGGTGCCGCCTCGACGCATGCACATGCGCAATGCAGCTGTTCACGATGTTCGATTTTGTAGGACGCCGGATGTTCGCGAGGTTCGGGAGAAGGGAGGCCAGGTCCTAGATATATCAGACATGCGTTAAGCGCAGTTCGTTGGCCGAAACGCGATAAGATAGGCGGACGGGACGTACGAGGAACCGGGAGTTCAGATTCTCACGACGCAGCCTCTCGACGGCGTTGTGCGAGGCACGGCGGGCGGCGCTGGTGCGCGGTTTTGGCTTTACAGTTCGCGACACTGAGGTCCCGGAGGAGGCAGAGTCGAAACTCCCTGTGGACGTGCTGCTACGGGTCGTATCTGGCAGCGCAGGGATGACAATGAATTGCTGGGTCGGGTCCAGGTCGGTGGACGAGGTGGCCATAGGCTGCTGGACGGTCATTTCCAACTCCGCCGAGTAGAGAACGGTGAAACGGAACTGTTCGTCGGGGAATAGGGTTTCAAGCGAGTGTGGGGATAACGAGTGGACGGCCGCTACAGCGACGGGATGAAGGTCATGAGAAAAGAAACAGGCAGGAACCTCGACTCGGTGGGGTCGGGGCAAGATTTGAAATGCGTGCGAGGCGCCGGTTTGTATTCCGAATTCTCAGCAACCGAGATCAAAGTAGTCAGAAGGTGCGGTTGCTCATCAGTGCCGATCACCACATTTCATTGACATCTCCGCAAGAGCTCGGGAATTCCGAAAGCGCTCCATAATCACGGTCAGCGAGTGAGCACCATCCGCAACCTTTGTTGGACAGTTTTTTTTGGTTCAATTGAGTTGACTCAGTTGAGAATACGTCGACGCCGGCCTTGAAATCTCGAATCGAAATCTATCGTCTGTCCGTGGGATTGCATCCAAAAACCGTGCCTGAGTGTAAAAACAAGGGTCTTACCTTACATAAGTCCGGAGAACATTCAGCGTTTGATTTTCGATTCCTCATCTTCAACGTTCGAGGTTATAAGTTCTCACATCGCCAGTTCGTCCTCGATGCTGCTGTAGAGCTCTGAGCCCATAGAATCCGCTCCTTGTTCCGAATGAACTTACGCGTGCAATAGATCCGAATCCAAAGTCGGTCCATGCTGCACATTGGCACCGCAAAGCCAGGTTTCACCACCTCGCCTGCCACAGTTCTGGCGCAAACGACAGCTAAATGCCACGGGACCGCGTGACAATCAGTATAAACACCCCAGTGACGGAGTGAGAGTTTGAGTCGGATGTCGGGTGGCAGCCTCGCGCTAGGCTCCCTCTCTCCCGCTGAGGCCAGTATCGCAAGGGGAACGCTGATCAGCTGCTTCACGGAGTCGCCCCCTTTGAAGGGAGTGTGGCACTCTGCATTAGGTGAGCACTATTATTAAAACGGTGTTGACGGTGAGTTACCTCGGAATTGAGCTCACTTTAAGCTCACTGGCATTCATTCCCGCCGTGCGGAGCGATGAGAGCGCTGGGAGCATATGTTTGGCATATGTTATCCCGGCAATCGCCGAATGCGACCGCATCGGCCGCTGAAAGCCGAAATGCCTACTGTAGCAATCTGTATGACT
Organism: Mycena albidolilacea; assembly: GCA_029282495.1. Classification (NCBI taxonomy): domain Eukaryota; kingdom Fungi; phylum Basidiomycota; class Agaricomycetes; order Agaricales; family Mycenaceae; genus Mycena; species Mycena albidolilacea. The sequence continues at coordinate 314,107 of JARIHO010000071.1, forward strand.
GAAACAGTTTTTGAACCGTTACTGAAACAACCGCCGTGAAACGAGAAACACCTGGACCGTTACGCGTTACACGCTGAAAATATTGAAACGGTGCCGAGCACTGAGCATATTTTTCGGGCTGAAAGAAGATGAACTGGGGGCACATTGATCCCGGAACGAGCCAGAGCACGCAATTTCCAAAGTAATGCACTCAGCAGTGCAGATGAGATGTTTTTGAAAGGAATTTAGATCAAAGTAACGGTTCCGGAGCTTGAAACGGACCCTCCGTTATGCGTTACGTGCCCGAAAAACTGAAACGAAACGACGTGTCCGTTACGCGTTACGTTTCAGTCATACAGATTGCTACAGTAACTGCTTTGAGCCACAACGCCGGAAGCCCGAATGGGAAGGTCCACTGAATCGCGGCCTGCACCGAATCTCGGCCTGCCCAAGACTCAAAGCAACCTAATAAATTTAGGATTTGAGTTGAATTTGGGTGCGGAATGTCGAAATTAATTCCCAGCACTTAGCATGCGCTCGCGACTTGGGACTCTATTACTGAGTCTCACAATGACCACATATCTCTGCCGCTGGCGGTGTGAAGCAGTTCCAGTGAGACAAGCTGTATGACCAGCGACGAACAAACTCCCGGATGAAACATCCCAAGGGTGGTATCTGAACACCGATCATGGGGCCCACCATCGGGCACACTGCCTCCACGCAGGCTCTACAGTTGAGGCGTGCAACTGGCTGTATTTAGATCCGCTGTGCGATTCCTTCTTCCACCATGTCGTTTTCATGCACTGCATCAACTCCGATAATATCCTGCTACAGCTTGAGATCAGAGTATCCTCCAACCGTTGCCTCACCTCCGCCGTCGGTGTCCAGCTTCCAGAGTCTGTCATCAGCTACAAAAGAGGTTATCAAAGTCTCTGTTTCTGCAGATTTTTTTGTGAGGTTCAACAATCGAAACCAGACAGTCCCGTGCTTCACGCGCAGGCCTATCGTCCTGACAGAGGATCAAGGTGTGTTGATGTCCACCTCATTTTCTGTCCGTGTACCGTGTCTATCTTTCGACCGTGCGGAAAAGTGCCTGACGGCGTCCTTGGGCCGGCGAGACGGCAGGGAATCAAAACATGAGTTCCCTTGTCTCGGCTGAGTGATGTACCACTGCCCCCGACCCATCATAGGGTGCTTTCTAGATGGAGGGTTTCTTATCTGTCCATCACCCAATTTCTTTCCCTCAGCACACACTGCCTGTACGACAGCGATATGCACCCACTGGGGGGGAGCAAATACTCAATATTAAACTCCTGTCGCGCAGTTAAGCTGAGCTATCCCATTACTCCAGCTGAGCTTTGGATCGGATATAGTGTTTACTTACACTTATATGTCCGTTTTTTGGCATCGCTCACGAAATGTACGCGATCAATCTCTCTCTTTCACACTTTTTAAACTTGGCAAAGCTGAACACTACTCCGCACAAATCCGTTCACATTTTTTCAACATCATTGATTGTCCGTGCTTGATGCGCGACTTGGCACGCGTCCGGCACGTGACCCATCACGACTCTTCCGCTGACCTGTGACCACGACATGATTTTTTTTCAGCCTCGTTTTGGGCAGCCGCTTTCACTGGATTTGGTAGATGCCTCTTCGGATATGCCACTGGAACTGTTATACGAGCCAAAAGCTGTTGCTGCATCTCACTGGCTTCATTCTCCCTAGAATGGGTGTCAAGACTGAAGTCTGAAGATACTCCGCTGTGCTTGAATCTACGTGAATCGTGCAGTTGGCCGTCAAATTTGAAGCACCTCCAAAAATTGTACATATATCTTCTTCTGCCTCGCTTCGCACTTTCAACGTGGCCACCGAATACCTCCTCTTTGCCGCCGCCTAAACTAAGCATGTATCGACGATCTCCCGCCCATGACGGCGCAGCTCCTTCATCGATTTCAGCGATAATTCAAGGCTTATGGCCCGGACGATCCACGCACGTAACTCCTCATCCGGCTCATCGTCTCCACGCAGGACCCCTCTCGTTCTCCTAATACCATTAAAATGATCCCCTTAAGCTTCGACTCCCGTCGATCCTACCTGCCTCTAACATCCTCTGTGGGTTCACTTCCCGAAATCGGCGTGGTTAACCGAGGCAAAAGACAACGGAGAGGTACCTAACCTGCTTGTGATCGATCTAACACACCGCTACCGACCGCAGGAAGACTATGCTAATGATAATCCTCGGAACTCAAGCAACGAGGATCTTCATTCGACCGAGCACTACGGGGATCTCCTGACGGCGCTTGTCTCTGCGTCTGGACCTACTACCCTGGCAACACCGAATGGGCCTTCCCTGTGCTGTCGCAGCCTTCTCTGACCCCAAGCCAAGAGCTCCACTCGTCAAGCTCCAAACCAGCGTCGAACTCAAACCAAGCACGCTTCCCTCCGGCTCCAGAATGCCCTGCTCCCCGGAATCGGCAATCCCGTCCTTACGACTCCGTTAATTTCGTACTTACTCTTTGGAGAACACCCCACCCAACGTTACGGACGTCCGAGTCCGCTTGACGCTGGGAGGAAGGTCCCGGAGCGGACGCTAGGAGGGCGGCGTGTGATCGGGCGTGCAAGCGAGAAATTCCACGGCCGGTACGGGCGCCGTGAGTTTGATTCAGTTATGATCGCCCTTCGCACGACGCTCTATTCGTTCTGGCTGGTCGTCGGCATGCAATCGGCACGCAGGGTTGCAGTCTGTTTCACCAGGGTGTCCTGTTCAGCACGCGCCGGCTCCGCTTCCAGCGCGCCGACCTGCCATGCCGCCCCTGCATTCCATTTTGATTGTAAGATCCTAAACCCTGGAGAGGAACATTTCGGCTTTTGCCGCAAGTTGCGCTTCGTATCGCTATTTAATTAGCTCTGATACTTGCTGACCAGAAACGACGAGAAGAATGTCCGCGTCATAAAGCATCGACTCGTATTTTCGACGGAAAGCGCATTTACAGGGGCTAAGATACGCACCCGACTCTGTCGTCCTCCCGCCCGCAGTCACGAAGGTCTCGCTGCACTGCCGTGTTTAACGGCTCCGGCGTCCATCGCAACCCCACAGTGATAGGTGTCCCCTGACTTACGGAATCCCGCGGAAATTCAATTCGGCGAGTCATTATTTATCATTTTGCAGTGCTTTGCCAACGTTTGACTCTCATGGAGGCTGCCGCTCATTTCCAGTCACAACGGGTGAAATCATCCTGTGCCTCTGTCCCTCTTTCCTTCCGGGTTTGAGAGCGCCACAGGACTCCGCGGCGACTGATCTGGTAATTAAGTTGCCTTCGTCATACCTCGTCCTTTACGCAGCGTTTGCCGCTAGAAACTCAAGCTTACCGACAACTTAATCTCTCAGCTAATGAATCGATGACCTTGGGCGATTCGTTGGTTGGTTCGTGTTCAGATTATTATCATGGCGGTGTTGATTGATTGTTTCCGGCACCGCACAGCGCACAGTATCCACGGCGGGAACATTCAATCCTCGAGTCAATCCGTTTCTTTGTTGGGACGTGCTTCCATTTCTCGAGCCCTAAAAAGGAAAGCTGTACATCTGGCAGCGCGGCCTGACAACTTACGGGACACGCAATCCGCTATCCGCGGAAGGTGCGATTATCCACGCTTTCTCTCCCTCTTCTCACCTTACGCGCCTCTTTACCTTTTGAACGCAGCTTCATTAGGCTAGGACAAGACTTTCCTCGAAGTTGGGACCGGATTCTCGAACAAATTGTACGTGATTGCTTGACTTTGACACGAAATATCTGGCCCGAAGGCCGCGTATTTGGCGAGTTGCCGGCCCTTCTTCGCGAGGGCGATTATCTTTATCGCGTGAATATCCGGCTTGCGCGGTACTCCGCGCTGCTGTGGGGCGTTGGCGTTGTGGTGGGCGTTCTCAAAAGCATGACGTTTCGCATTCGACGCACGATGTCGAGCCAAAACTCAGCCCATCTTGCGCTTTAGCTTTCATTCTGCCCCGGAGTGTTCTTGCCTGCGCAGGCTTGAGCGTATAAAGAGACGTTCTTCTGCCAGCCGTCAGCGCGTCCCTGTCCCTCGCTCGTCCTCCTTCCTTTTGTTCTTACTACTTCGCATCCGCGTCCACCATCATTGACAGTCAGCCTGTCTCACCCACAGATAATCCCGATGGCTGCTTTGGAGAAGGGCGATGATGAGATGTCGTGGCAGCATTGTGGGACGGAGGATTTTCGACATTCGCTCGAGGGCAAGGCGACGACGACCCAGAGCCACCTTGCGAGCTCATCGTACCACCTCAACCGCACGCCGCAGTTCCCGGAGGGATGTACCAAGGGGTACCTCACGATTTTCGGCGCCTTCATGGCGCTGTTCTGCACATTTGGGCAGATGAACGCCTTCGGGACATTCCAGGAGTACTACGCCGAGCACCAACTGAGCCATCTAAACCCATCGACCATTGCGTGGATTGGGTCCTTGCAACTCTGGGTCTTCTTCTTCTCGGTACGTCACGAACCCACTCGATGAGTTTTGGGGTCTCAATCTGCGCAGGGTGGCCTAATTGGAAAGCTCTTCGATACGTATGGGCCGCGATGGATCATGATCTTCGGGTCGATTCTCTATGTTTTCAGCATTATGATGACGAGCATCTCGACACAATATTATCAGTATCTCCTTGCCCATGGAATTTTATTCGGTCTTGGGGTCGGCATGCTGTACGCACTCGTTCCATTTTTCACCCTTCGGTAATCAATCTTTGGCCAGATTTTATCCGTCTTTGTCCAGCGTATCAACCTATTTCTGCAAATATCGAGCCACGGCGCTAGGCGTTGTCGCATCTGGATCTAGCTTCGGTGTGTTGTTCTTGCCCTATTCCCCGATAATAACGCTGAAACATCCACTAGGCGGTGTCATGTACCCAGTCATGCTGCAGCGACTTTTCCAACTCGTTGGATTCGGGTGGGGCGTCCGGATCTCGGGTCTGCTGAGCGGCGTTTTGTGTTGTATCGCGATCGCGACGGTGACGCGATATGCCCCGCCCAAGCAACGAGGCGCGACTTGCAAGCTTTCGGAGACGTTGAGGGACTCTCGTTTCGTGCTATTGGCTGCTGGTAGCTGCTTGGTCGCCCTTGGTGCGTGTCTAGTCTCTATTCGACAATTTTTCACTCAATGTCATCAATACCCAGGGCTGTTCATCCCATTCTTTTTCATTGTCGACTACGCACACGACCTCGCGATTCCAGCGCGTACGACATTCGTTGTGCTCGCCGTGATGAACGCTGGCGGCGTGATTGGGCGGATTGCTCCAGCATATCTCTCCGATCATATCGGCCGCTTCAACCTCCTCGCCCCCGCAGCATTCCTCTCCGGGCTCCTCTGCGTACTATTCTGGATTTTCGCGCGCTCACTAGTCCCGCTGATGCTCTTCGCTGCCGCCTACGGCTTCACTTCTGGCGCGTTTATTTCCGTCATCACGCCATGTGTCGCGCAGATATCGGACATCCGGCAGATCGGCAGTCGGATTGGGATTCTCTATAGTATCATTTCGTTCCCGTGAGTGCACTATTTTCCCTGCGCGCGCAGACTCTAAACGGCGCATAGCTCCCTTGTAGGCGGGCCCGCGGCCGGTGCACTTCTCGAGGCTGGGAAAGGCAACTACACGGGCATGATCTTATTCGCGGGCCTGACGGTTATCGCTGGGTCCTTCCTCATCCTTTTCGCGAAGCTCAAAATCGATCCACGGTTCTTTGCGAGGGTCTAATGCGGCATTCGCGCGACCCCCTTAATTATTGGCTCGCAGGTCGGACTACTCAGTTCGAACAAATTGTCGTTTTTGGCCGTTCGGGCGAGGCCTCAGGATGATGAAATATCCTCAGTCGTTGCTCTGAGGCGGACATAACGTCTACGATGGTGGATCTCAGGAATGCGACAGAATCCTGATCGAGGCGCTTCTTACTCCCTTGGAGTTTGGGGATCTCTCATCGAACTGCTTCGTTTACTTCCTGCATCAGGGTCACCATGCGTGTGGACCATTACCGAGCACTGTAGTGTAATTTTCGGCGAAAGCAGTCCAAACAGGGATGTAAATGTTATACGAAGAGCGTAACTTAGGGAGACTTGTAATTTTATTCGAGTTTTGAAGCCTTTTTTCTTCCACAAACTCGGTTTGAGATGCCAAACTGCCAACGAAATTTAACTTCCGCCATATAGATTCAGACCCCGCAAAATTCCGAAAAAGTTGCTCGGCCCCTTGTTCGCAAGTGCGACATCAGTGACGTGACCGCCGTGACATTCTGACATTGCTGCCTCTCCGTTTGCAATCATCTCGGATACCTAATCGCGTCTCATCCTATTCTTTTCGCGGAACTGTAGCTCTCTGTTATACCACGATCCACCCATAGTTCCCCATACGTTGGGTATGCCGGTCACCCGCCGTACGATACAGAATTCCTGACGACTGGGACGAGCAGTATAAGTAATGTCCCTCGCACCCGTTGTTTCGACAATGTCTACGAACTCAACCAGCCCACAACCGTGGGTGCATTCGTCTCACCAAGGATATTGTTTTATTCACTCGATCTTCCAGTGCCATCGCCGCTCAATTGGCTGAAATCAACCAGGGAATCGCGTGGCATTACTCCCAGATATCCATCTTGAAAGCGAAGGCAAACGCTCTCAATTCCATCTCCGCCCTTCCCAACGAAATCATCTCCAAAATCTTTGTTGACTTTGCTTTCCTTTCTGGGCCACCATTCGATTTAAAGTGGACGAAAGTGATGCTTGTGTGTCGTCGGTGGCACGACATCGCGCTCGCCGAACAGCAGCTGTGGGGTTTTATTCAGGACTCCTACTCCTGTAATTGGAAACGTATCAGAGCCCAGCTAAAGAGGTCTGGTGCTGCGCCTCTGACCGTCAAGATCATGGCTGGAGATTCTGGGATGTACAACAGTACTTTGCTCCGGCACGCAGAACGTCTCCGCGAGCTGCGTCTCACCGGATCAGGCATCCATGTCCTGGGATTCATGCATTCCCTGGCTCACCGCAGCTTGCCGCTACTTCGAGAAGTGAAGTTTGATCCGAGTTACAAATTGGAGGACGTCCCGGCAGAGGTGCCGCGCTCCTTTCCGGATGCCCTATTCGACGGGCGAGCGCCACGCCTGACGGAATTGGACCTGACTCAGATCCCCGTTAACTGGAGCCTACTCCGCGGGCTCACTCGCCTCTCCCTCGTCAAGGCGTCGGACACCTACCAGCCTGACACCTTCACCAAGGTTCTTTCCCTCCTGGAAAGCTCGCCCGCCCTCACGTACCTTAAGCTTGCGCGGCTGATTTCATCCAACGCCCTCGAACAGTTGCGCCCACCCGCGTCGCTCCCTGTCCTTGAATCCATCTGGATCCAGGACGACGTCGAGCTCTGCACGGCGCTCCTGCGACACATCAAGATCCCCCCACCGCTCGCATCTGTGTTTATGGACTTGGAATCGAGACCGGCGCCGACATTGCGCCTTTCCTCGTCCCCGTCCGCGCCCACGTTCGCGCGTCGGGCGCCCCGACGCTACGCTGCGTGCAGCTTAACGCTGGCGAGTCGAACTTCATGGTCAGCACTTTTACAGTCACGACCGCCCCGAACGTGCTTGAGTATGACAGTGGCCACTTCATTGTCAATACCCACCCCGCGAACGAACACGCGCTGCGCGGGATCATGACCAAGGTCCTCAAAGCGCTGCCTTGCGCTACGATAACGCACCTCGACTGCCGCAGCGCCACGCACCTCGCCGTTTCGTCGTGGAAGACCGCCATTGCGCTCCTCCCCGCGCTGGAGATGATGTACACGTTTGTGAACGTCGGGGCGACGCGGCTCTTTACCGCGCTCGTCGAGCTGACGGAGAACCCTCGGAAGGCGGTTTATCCGCTCCTGCGACACATCCACCTCTACGCGCTCATCTGGGGCGACGACGATACAGACACCGCCCCGTCCGTTCTTGACGCCTTGCGACTCCTGCTTACTACGCGCCAGGCGCGCGGGACGCCGCTCCCGATCCTCGAAATTACCGATCAGGGCGCGTCGTTGAATCTGCCTGAAGCCGAATGGGAGGCGTCGTTCGAGCAGGTTGGGAAGTTCATTCGGGACGGGAACGTTTATGATCGCTTCGAAGGGAGTACGAGGAGTTTCGCCGCCAGTGGCAGGAGGACCACCCCGACGACCCCTGGTGAATCAGATATTGAAGATTCTGCTGGTCCTGATCTCGAATGTTCGTATGTATTCAATAACATCATCCTCTGTCTTCTGTATTATCCCTGTCCTTGCTTGTATGCACGCCGAAGAGGTTAATCGACCACCGCAAAGTTGACATCACGCAAGTTGTGCTGTTAAATCCTGGGTTTTCACCGAACCGAACCGACCATTATTGGCATGCACATGCTGGACCAGCAAATCCTTGAACTGAAAAGTGCACGGCTTACCCGCTAACTTTACAAACTGCGTGATCCATCTCTGTTCGCCGCTACCGACGCGAAACCCTGACTCCTCAGTGCTTAAAGCGTACGATGGCCAGCATAGAGGACATCCATACCTTTTTAAGTCGAATTCCCGGCCTCGCTCAGTCTTTCGGAATGGACAGTTGCGGCACAACTCAAGACTATCACCAACCGCCATGGTACCAAACCTTCGATCCCCTGCAAATGAGCCTAGAGTATCCATTCTCCACAGGAATGTTCTTCGTCCCTTCCTGGGAAGTTCGAGGGCACGTACAGTACAGTAATGCGCCTCTTGGGACGATCAAATTTGTTCTGGTCTCGGTACAAAACTTGAAGTGATTTCGTGTCAATCTGAGTCAACCAATATCGTCTTTAAGGCAAAATGTATGATCCTACCAGGTTTGGAGAGAATCCGTGCGGAATTGGTGGATATCTGGGCTAATCAGTCCAAAAAGTCGTTATCAAGTGATGAATAACTACTTGGATGCACAGCCACTGCTTTCATTTCTGCGCTTTTTTTCCACAAACTCAATTGTCTTATGTCTCGGAAAATCATCCAAAGATCAGTCTAAAGAGTCTATAAATACATGGTTGAGTTCAGGGCAGTAGGCATCAGAAATGGAGCCGGTAAAGTGTGGATGTCACACATGTCACACAGCACATCTGAGGGGAGAATTTCATGTTCCAAGGCACTCGCACAGAAGATGTGGGGTTAAGGTGGACGATGATGTTACTATCATACATATACTCACATACACCATAGAGTGTAATTTTCCCGAATGTTTTGAGCCAGGCATACATTTTACAAATTTCAAGATTTCGGATTTTTCGGATTGATGTCAGCAAGAGGTGGGCGCCGAACAGTCCGTGAAAGACCTCCCTTCGGTTGAGAGTGAAAAAAGTAACTTGTAAGTGCTAACTTTAACTTTGATCGCCCCTTTGAGTTGGCGGGGCTAACTTTACGGTACTTTTCCCACGTTTGACAAAAGTAACTTGTTGACGGCTAACTTGTACGGTTCGGACAAGACAATACAAGGACCACTGTAGATGCTTCCCAACACCTGAAAAACACTCTAAACCATAGTAGTTATCATTTTCACTTTGCTAAGGCTGTGCACCATGCCTGTCGCGACGGTTCTACCGGTTCCGTGCGATGGGTAGCCGACCCGTTCTGTTGAGGGTTCTGGAAAAATTTTGACGGCATGGTAACGGGACGGTTTTCAATGAAATTATGGTCGTTGACTGTTATGACGGGTGCGGGTTTGTCAATGGTAAACACACAAATTTCGCACACGTTGACCACTTTCTGAGGGGTTATAAATTTCATTCTCCTCTGTTAACATTGGAATGACAATCTTTAGTAGTTTGGATCTCACGAACGCATTCTCGCTTACCAAGCGCCTCCACTCAATCCAATCCTGAGTATCTTTTTTTCCAATTATACTGTTAAACAAAATTTATTGTGAGATTCCAGTCATTCCCAACAGTGGAATCACTTAAAAAAGTTCAAAAGAAAGTGTGTTATACTCACAATGTAGTGTGAAAGTGCCCAGCATTGCCTGTGTGCATGTATTTCAGCCCAACGTGACCGTTAATCTCATGCTTACTGAAAGATATGCTAATAGGATTTATTACAGGCTATTTTCCAGCCCAAATAATGACTCTTATTCTCTGCGGAGGCGCCAACACCGTCCCGCTGCCCGTGACAATTAATGAATTGATTATGACCAGGTGTTGGCACCATTGTAGAATTACCCCAATTGGCTTCAAATCCAAGACCACCCAGGCATAATTGAAACCTTTTTGACCAAAGTACACTAAATGGACAAAAAGAATGACCGATGAGTTTTTGGTCATAACTCGATGACCACGTAAGATTCCGACCCAAACTAAGATGCCAGGTTGTCGAGAGAGCATGCGCTGACATTTTTCTCCCATTGATCGTATCAAAATATTTTGATGCGCCATCGGCAGAGCCCAAATACCGAAAACGGTGATTTTCAGCTCAATCAAGATTTCTTTTGAAGAAAATCTAAATCGCTCGGATTGTAGCCTGAGGTATGTAGATGACTTTACCAAGTTGAATGATGCAAAAATATACAGGCTATAACTCGCTACAGGACCCGCAAAATGGCCATTTTGGGTCATTTTTCACTATTTTTGGCTGTTTTTGGCCATTTTCTGGGCCCTGTAGCAAGTTATAGCCTGTATATTTTTGCATCATTCAACTTGGTAAACTCATCTAAATACCTCAGGCTACAATCCGAGTGATTCAGACTCCCTTCAAAAAAATCCTTGATTGAGCTGAAAATCATTGTTTTCAGTATTTGGGCTCTGCCGATGGCACATCAAAATATTTTGATACGATCAATGGGAAAAAATGTCGGCGCATGCTCTCTCGACAACCTGACATCTTAGTTTGGGTCGGAATCTTACATGGTCATCGAGTTATGACTCAAAATCCATCGGTCATTCTTTTTGTCCACTTAGTGTATTGGAATTCAACTATGCAGCCAGGGCGCTAATAGCACGGGATGGCCAAACTTGCATTCTCTGTGAAAGAAAATTGAGTGGAATGTAAGGTGCATCTTGGCACAGCCTGGGACGTGCAAGGATTACCGATCAGTTACTGTTGGGTGCAGAAAGCTGAAGCACTAGTTGTGAAGGCTGAATGGCTCAGATATGGGTAAAGAAAAAGACATAGACTTGCTTCAGTTCACTTTTTTACCTCTAATTACACATTTAATTACTGTTGCTGGAAGTTACTTAAAGTTACATGGAAGTAACTTGCCCCGCCAAGTTAGATCGATGCGATCAGACAAAGTAACTTATGCCATCAGATGGCATCAAATCCCTCCAAGTTCGTTAGATTATCACAAGAGCATGAAATGACGCTTGTTATGATCCCTAGAGTTGTTAAATTACTCTAGTGTGCTGATACTTCTTCTAACTTGAAGTTACTTCAAGTTACTTACAAGTTACTTTTGCTTACTTTACTTTACTTGTCTGCCAAAAGTAAAGTAAAGTTAGTTTTGTAAGGCTAAGTTAGTTTGTCCAAGTAACTTTGTTAACCATCCCTTCGGACTTAGCTCGGAGTCCGGTCCGACCGTGTTTTGGGCTGGAACGGCATCTGATCCAACTTCTGTGTCACGGCCGCAAGACGAACCTAGCCGTAAAATATAAGTGAGACCCCCCCATTTTCATATCCTCCGAAGAGATCTATCTGGTTCTCATATCGGACCGGACATACAATGTTGACTGATGGCAAGTCGATGTCCCGACATTCACCGATCGAAGGAAAGCTGAAATGGCTGTGGACATCGGTCCGTAGGCAGTCGGTCCGTCGCTTAGAGGGGGGGGTACAGCCACCACTTAGATTTCGGAGGTTGATTTCAAGAGCTTTTGGCCCGCCCACCTCTTGGATGTCAGTCTCGGAACCCATCTAGAATGTCTGCTTGTCCCAAATTCTACTCAGACGATGCCTACATGTGTGCAATCATGTAGCCAAAACTTTGACAGCACAAGCTGTTGTGGCTGCAGATGCATTTGGCCCAAGTGGTGATACCGTCCCAAGAGGTGGTACACCACTACATCACTGTAGTACTACTTGATAATTTGTAATATTGTACACTCTGCCAGTTGTAATGCATTGATTTGTGTTGTTGTACCTTCTGGCAACTTTACGCATCCGCAAAGATAATCCCACTGATGGGAATCCGCCTCCCCTACCCGTCCAACCTACTGAAGATTGCTTGCTCTGACATCTAGACCGACCATTCAGTGCTCCGTGCAGCGGCATTGGCGGCATTGCAAGACGATCGGGCTGCCGATTTGCCGGGTGCCCATCCGTTTGATCTCCGCCACTCCGCACTCGGATTTATTTGCCAAAACTTACTTCAAACTTCTCAGCCGAATCTCTGGGTCGCCTGAATCTCGGGGTGCATTGAGATCGGCCATTCTTTTTTCCAAATCATTGCCGAGTTCAAGACGGAGGGATAGCTCGGGCATGGTGTGTGGTCGGTTAATAAATAGCGAACCCGAGTGACTACCATTGACAGCTTCATTCAACTTGTCTCGCTAGAGCTAAGAGTACCGAAAACACCGCCTTCCTCTAGTCCTAGACAGCAATCAATGATTTCATTTGTCTCCAAGCAAGGAAGGAAGAGCGAAAATAGCGCGAATCTGCCAGTGGAACATCGCCCCTGTCAAACAGAGACCACAGATAGCCGCCGGACAGCAGCCAATTTAAACCTTTCCAGCTAACTGCAAAACTCTAGAGCGCTCTTAAAATTTCTTCGCCGGCTCCACATGCCAATTAATCACCTTCTACGGTAGTCTGGCTCCACTTTCCACAGCTTTCCGCCGCAGGCTGAGGCCAAGCGACGTCAGGTGGAGCCTACGAGGAATTTTTGAAACCACTCTAGGGTTTTGCAGTTAGCTGTCAACCCGAACATCGCAAACCAAACTTTGCTGCTATCACAAGTTCAGACAGGCGAAGCCATCCATTCCGTTGGAATCATCCAATAACTTAATAACTCAAGTAACAAGGCCGGTCAAGAGAGGAGTCGTCTATCATTGACCACGGGTCCGAAGGGACGCAGGTCTTGGCGTCTGGAGCAGGGAAGCATTCCGTGAATCCCGTTATATGTCTCACTATATGAAGATCGCAACCGAACAGGCTGCACCCGGTTTTTTTTTTTTTTTTTGGCCTCCTTTCTGCCTCGCAGGGTTTCTGAGCGCCGCCGCACCCCTAGAAGTTATTGAAAATTGGAATGTGAAACACCAAAGCGGCATACTCCGAGCACGGCTGTTATAATAAAAGGTTGCTCGTTGCTCGTCTCTAGCCAATTAATCTGCCGGTATACACAATGGGAGCATACGACGATCGATTCGGGTATGAAATCTCGTCCTGTTCTTTCTGCCTGTTCTAATCGTTTTGATCAGTTCAATCCTGATTGGCTCATGGTTATCGTCGATGCTATATGCTTTGGTCGTCACCCAGGTATACCAATACTTCAGACTCTTCCCCACGGACGCGATGTATCGCAAAGGTCTTGTTCTGAGCACTTTGTTCTTCTGCACGGTAGCCCTCGTCGCGGACTACGCGAACGTATACATGGTATGTCCTCTGAAAAATCAGGGCCTTTTTTTGAAAAAATATTCTTGCAGCCCACAGTCACCTTTTGGGGTAGGTTGCCATTCACTTACAGAGTTGAAAGCTAAACAGTATGTTGCACAGGGAATGCCGAGAAAGTGAACATTCAGGTAGGTTTACCTCCCTTCTCTCCCTTCTTCATTGAAACGTTATTTATTGAACTGCCGCAGTATTGGCCGGTTCCACTGTTTGTGACAACGAGCACGTTCGTCGGGGTTCTCGTCAATAGCTTTCTGATCCATCGCTTCTACTCATTGTGAGATGGTCGATTGTAAGCCGACCAGGATGATCTCTAAATTTCTACAGATCGAAAAACCTTTGTACTTCCATCTTTCTGAGCCTCCTCATGATTCTGGGGGTAAGTCGTTGTGCACCGACACTTAGAAAAAAACGTAAACCCTCTCTTAATAGTTTGCAGGGTCTTTCATGGTCGCCATCACACTCCAGCAATTCAGCCTCTATACTTCGGTGAGTGCTGCGCGCACGCTCAACTTGAAAACTATTCTGAGCTTTCTTAACTCCAGCGAGATAAAGCGAAGACGGCAGCACTTGTATGGACGGTTTCAACGGCGCTGACCGATATTGGTATTGCGGGTGCTCTAATTTGGCAACTACTTTCGATGAAGAGCTCGTTCAAAGAAACGCAGTCGTAAGTCGAACACTCTCGTAGAAGAGCTCAACACTGCAACATGCGTTACTCCAGTCGCATCAGACGACTGATCATTCAGACCGTTCAAACGGGTTGCACCACCAGCGTTGTCTCAATCATCACTCTCGTTTCATACCTGATCAAGAACGACAGCAATAGTGATTCCCCCAATCTTCAAAAGTCTACACCACGCTAACAGCCCGCAGTACCGACAGCGTGCAACTTCGTCATCGCCCCCCTCTATGCCCTGACTCTACTTTCAAACTTCAACCTCCGGCAGCGCGCCGACCCTGTCAGTGGGTCTGGACGCTCCACATCCGAGGGGAATACGGTCCGGATGGATGGTATCCGTAAGCCGTCCACTTGTCTACCCCGCCGTAATCATTTCTCACTGGTTGCATCCGCCGTAGATGTCCACCGTACTGCTGTCGTGACAGTGGATGCCAATAAAACTGGCACAGAAGTGAGTGAGAGCATCGCCTCCCGAACCCCACATCTACTAACTATTTTCCTTCTAAGCATCAACAATACCATAATTCGAGCAAGGACACGAAGGTCCCCGATTTTTGACTTGATGCACGGTGTTTCGTGAATTAATAATTCAATTATACTATGTATCCCTCTCAGACAGATTCTCCGTCTTTGTAACTCCACGGTTCTGGCAAATCGGATTGTCTTTTCTGATTCTGATTCGAACGTGTTGAACATGGGTGACGAAAACTTGACGACTTTCTTACACGATATCATGGGGTTAAGAAATCTAGACAAGCAAAAACATACATCCAGGTAACGAAAACTACACGACAGCTCGAGGCGGCAGGGCAGGCACGGCAGGCCAAGGGAAATGGTGCACGACAAAATGATTGGATTGTTCAAGACGGGGGGCTGGGACACAGTCAGTCCAGGACGCGGGCAATTGTGAATAAAAACTTACACAGGCGGGACGGAAGTCTGGGGACCTAGAGCGAGGCAGATCTTAGGACACTATACGCAACCAGGGAAAAAGAAAAGTCTCACCAGGGTCCGCCGTGAGGGTAGGGAACGGTGCGGTCGCGCACTAGGATCAGAATATTAGATAGGATATTGGGCCAACCTTGAAATTCAATTCGACAGACGAGACTCACAGCCTGCTCGATATCGGCCATGGATTTACCGGCCGGGAGGTGAGCCTTGCCAGTGACGGGTTTCGGGACGGGGATGACGTCCGAACAGTCGACCATGTTGGCGGTGTTCTGCCCGAGCACCGCCAGCTTGGCCATCGCAGCCCGGAATTCGCTCTGCATCTTCGCCTGGTTGTCTGGAGACAGATTTGTTAGTCTGATGGGATCTGGAGAATAGGCGAAGACCGACTCACTGGCGAAGGACTGCCAGATGCAGGAGGTGCGGTCGTCTGATCAAAAAGTAATTATAAGAGACGGATGAGGAGACTGAGGAATACAGACCGCGTGCGAGCTGCAATATACAACGCGTGAATCAATGTGTCTTTGAGAGGAAAACTATATATGACATACAGTTGCATCAGTGTTGAGACGGATTATTCCCTCGAGGGGCGATTCAACCTGACCGGGGTTGCTGCCGTCGCTAATATGAACGAAAATGCGGTCAGCCGGCATCTTGTTCGAGGGGCAGAACAACAAACCCAGGGAACAGGACACCTCGGAGCTGCATTTCGATGAAAATTCTGAGGGACTGTCAGTCGGTGAGGGTATAAAGTACTTGAGGACAAACTGAGTGTCGAAAATTTCTGTGATGAGATCTGTGAGCTGGGTGATGTGCGGGCTTTTATGCAAAAGGACGCACCTGGGGTAGAGTCGAAGGGTGTTCTGAATACGTGATAAGCATACATCGGTGGGAAGTGGACATTCAAGTTTACCCGGGGATCTGGAGAGGATTCAGATGGCATGAAAGATCGAGGAAAAAGAAGCGCACCGTCGGGTCGACATGATCGGCGGCCGCGATTGTGTGGCTTGTGAGTGCAATTATTGGTTAGGATTGGTACACTTTGAAGCGAAGGAAAAGCATACGAGGCAAGCAAAGCCACCACCTAGGAACGGTTTCAGTATCAAACAAACTCCTCATGCACGGAGACAACTGACCTCTGCGGGGGAAAAGCCAACCTAGAATGAGGTGATAGTAAGACAAAGTTTACCCGAATGTTGGAGGAAGCTCACTTCAGCGAAACGCTCCAAGACGGAGGTAATCGTATCTGTGGATTAAATAAGATTGAGCGCCGCCGGGTCAAACATCAAGACCCACCAAAGGGCTCGGGGACCAAGCCGATCGGGGACGGGGCGGTGGCGGTTGGGCGACCAAGCAGGAACTGGAGACGTGGGGCACCGGGGCAGTTGCTCACACCGACAGCGCCAGCGAACTGGATACTATGAGAAAGATATCATGTCAGAACCAGGTGCAGAAAGATGTTTAGGGCGCACAAGTCTCCAGCGGTGATGTTGTGACGGGCAATGAACGGCGTCTGAGCATCGACGATGTCGTCGATACCGTTGTTGGCGGGGAAACCGGTTTCCTACAAGAAATGTCAGCGACACACACTGGTTCTATGGAATGACATTGCCTACCGGGTCATCGAAGGTGATGATCGATCCATCTGCGCCGCCTCCTCTGTGAAGTAGCTCAGCATACGAGAACTGTCTGTTCGATAAACAAACCCTGTAACGAGCGCAGTATGAGTATAAGAAGAGAAAAACAAGTCGAGGGCAAATACCTTTGGTAGGCGAAAACCCAATAGCATCATGGAACGTGAGCCGCAGAGACTCATGGACCTTCACGGTGAATCAGCCTCTGTGTTTCGGTGAGTGCGTCAACCAACCTCCTCGCCACACTCTCCTCCGTCGAAGAGGTTCTCCTGGATATCGTCGAGGATGGGGAAGAGCACGCAGCAGGCCGCGTTAGCGGTCGTCTGCCCGGTTGCGCAAGTGACGCGCTTGGTGACGGCACCTGGCAGATGTTGAGCGTTGAAATATACGACCCAGTCGTGCGGTGCGTAGCATACCGTTTGCAACACGGGCGACGGCGAGAGCCAGGAGAGCAATAGACAGAGACTTGAAGGCCATTGCACTGACTCTGGGGGGAGGGGAGGGGCGGGCTAGTTCGCTGAATTGTATGGTTATTTTGCGACTCTCTTTATACCTGCAGTCGAACCCGAAAGAATGACACACTCTCAGGCCAATGAGTGAATAGGGATTGTAAACTTCCAGCAGGCCATTGCCAGCGCCGGTACCTGTTGAGGGCATTGAAGCTATCGTATTCGATTGATGGTTGTGGTGAGAAGGAACTGAGACGAAAGAGCGGGACCAAGTGTGCGAAGAAGCAAATATATGTTTTGCATGAGAGGATGCCGGTAAGAAACTCTCGAGTGTCGTTCGTGAGAGCGGACCGACTTTGAGGTCTGAGACGGGGGAAACGACAAGAAATCAGTGCGGATGTTCTTGGTAATAGTGACATTCAAGGTTTAAGCAGCTGATGGATTGAGACTCTTGACGCTTGTCGTCTGCAAATGGGCAGCGAGCTTGGACAGAAAACTTGAGAGCAGTTCCGCTATGAACCGCCGGCGAAGGGCAATTTGTTTACCGCTCCGGACCGGCATCGGGTAGGCTTCATGCTGGGAGGAGGATAACCGTCTCCAGCAAGCGGGGACTACATGCAAAGACCCGAGCAAAGCTTGAAGGTGGTTGTCGCACCCGAAATTAGAGCCTGAGACGATCGTAGCGCTTTTGCGAATGCCAAGCTATCTCGTTGTCGCATGGAAGTCGTGCCGAGCGGTATTTATATCGCACTGATGAGTCGGTCTACGTTGACTTTTGTTCCGCGCAGCGATAGCGGGCAAAGGATCTGCCTGAGCTCGTTTTTCGCTGTATTGGTCGAGCTTAATTGTGAAGATAGCGCTGGAAAACGACTAGGTCATCCCGCAGCCCTACTCCCGAGAAAATCTTCACACGAGAAGCAGCATGCCGGTACCGGACAACGTGGGTACACACGGCAGATATATTGGAGCCCAAGCAGACCCAGGGTGAAGGTCCATCCATACAGCTCGAGACAATCGAGGGAGATTAACGAGGTTGGCCACCAACGAGAAGGAAATGAGCCCAGAATTTCGGTCATCGTCCTGAGTGCGTTCTGTTTGCAATGAAGGTCAGAGCGAGAAGATTACTGGATTAGGAATTACCCTGATCCTTTTTGTGAGGGCACCGCCCCCTGCCGACGGCTTCCCTGCGGAGCTTCAAACCTGAAGCCGAGGTGAGGCGCGCGCCAAACAAGCGTCCTCCCTCTCTCTTCCTCCTTCCACCACCGCAAACACCCCCGCGATATCCACAACCACGCTGGGCGTCCCCTGCCCGGAACCCGCCTGCACCCGCGTCCTCCCTGCCCCCCCGCAAGTGCCAATCTGGCGTTAACCGCGGCTCTATAGCTTTGTATTCATCCCTCTACCCTGTCGAGCCTCCCGCCGCCTTGAAGCGCCAGTGCACGACGACCCCGACGAGACTCTCCACGACGCCGATGAGCTGGCGCCTCGCCAATCCACTCCCGCCAGTAAAGTCGGGCGCAGACAGCATGCACGCACACAACACTCTCTTTCTGTATCTGCGTCGACGGCCAGAGCCTGTGCTGTATGACTCCTGGCTCTCTACCCTCCTCTTTTGCCCAATCTCGGTTCCCCTTCCCCACCCTGCCTTCCGGCCGTAGAACTCATAGCCCAAAGACGAGGGCTGGGGTTGGACGGTGCGCGGTCGTGTTGGAGATCTGCGGGCGGAAGGAAGGTGCGGTCAGCGTCAGGTGGAGAAAAGGAGAGAGGGACACGCATGGGAACTGTGAAGTGCCGTGTAATCTTATCGTTTTGCAGGAATCGTGGACTTGGCGCTTTCAGCAGGACCATTGCGTCCTTCAGTGAATACAGAATTGATACTATGCGACAATACACTGTCTATATACAATAACAATAAAGAAAAAGCAAGACTTTAAATACACCTTGAATTGTATATTAGCTAATCGTGTTAGAATCACTCCTCCGCCTCCTCGCCCATCATCCCCGCAAGCGCATCGGTCCCCGCATCCGCGGGCGGCTCGAAGACAGCAGACGCTGCCTGCCCATTCCCTTTCGCTGATGAGCGCCACCCCGTCCCGCGATCCGCAAACACCTCCGCCGAGCGGTCGAGCAGCGCCTGGAGGTCCGCGTCGCTCAGGATGCCCTCGTCGCCTGCCTGTGTCGTCGGGGGGAGCACATCGATCTGCTCGCCCTCGAGGCGTAGGAGGTCCGCCGCCATCTCTGCCATTGTCGCTCGCTTGCCTGTGGCGACATCTGCAGCAGGCATTTTGAATTTGCCTGGGAGATAGGTCAGCGAGAGTGAGACACGACAGATAGAGAGGGAGGAGAGAAGGTCAAGCACGAGGGAGGGGCATCGGATTCAGAGGAAATAGGGGCAGGAGGGAAGGAGCAGGTGAGGAAAGGGCGAGGTAGGAAGCAGTGGTACAACGGGAGGCAAAGTCGATTGTACGCGATAGTAGGGGAAATAACGCACCCTTCGCGATAACTAGCGCCTCGAGCTTCCGCTTCTCCGCCGCCCTCTGCATGATCTTCTCCTCGATCGTATGTGCACTCACGAGCCGGAAGATCAGCACCGGCTTCGTCTGCCCGATCCGGTGCGCGCGGTCCTGCGCCTGCGCGTCCATTTGTGGGTTCTGTGTGGCTTCGTCAGCGTTGCCGTGTCCACGCGTGAAGAGAGGGAGAGGAGAGGGAGGGAGGGGACGAGGGACATGGTGAGAGGGATAAGGCCGGAGAGCGAGCCAAGCGGAAGGAGAAGAAAGAACGAGGGATATGCAGAGAGGCCAAGGGCGAAGTCGCAGTCAAGCAGGAAGAGAACGAGAAGGGGACAACAAACACACCCAGTCCTGATCATAGAAGATCACCGTGTCCGCCGCCGTGAGATTAACACCCAGCCCACCACTACGCGTGCTGAGTAGAAAGAGCCGCGGCGCGTCGGGGGCGTCGCCCGCGCCCTGGAACACATCCATCTAGTCGCGGCGCTCCAGCGGCGGCGTCGTCCCGTCGATGCGGCAGACATTCCAGCCTTTCATGTCGACCGCCCAGTCCTGCGGCCGTGGCATTATTAGATAGGAGCGAGGGACCGCAGCAGCGCGAGACACGCACCTCGATGATATCCAGCATGGTCGTAAACTGGCTGAAGAGCAGCACCTTGTGCCCGCGGCGGAAGAGCTCTCCCAGCAGTCGGTCGAGGAGCAGCATCTTCCCGCTCGCACCGAGCAGCTCCGCCTCGCGCGCGGCGAGCAGCGCGGGGGTTGGTGGTGCGCGACCAAGCGACCAGCTGTTGTCGTCCGGGCGCGAAAAGAGAAACGGGTGCGAGCACACCTTGCGCAGCTGCATCACCGTGTTCTGCAGCTTCATGTTGTTGACGTGCTTCGCTGAGGTGGTCATGTCAGCTCGACCACGACGAGGATAAGGAAGGAGAAGCACTCACCCGCCCCCTTACGGGCAAACACCTCCGCCGCGCGCCGGCGCTCCTCTTCCTCCTCCTCTGCGGCTCTCTTCGCGTCCTTGCCCTTGCCCCCCCTCTTGCGTCTTCGCGCGCGCAGCGTCATCCCCGCGTCCGCCGCCTCCGCTACCGGGGATGTGCTTTCCTTCGGTGTGCTCGTGGATGCGGACGATGCAGCACCTGCCCCGCCAGCGACCCACGCATGCACCCCGCCACTCAGTACGGCCTCGTACGCCTCCCACTGGCGCGTGCTCAGTCTCGCGTAGAGGACATAGCTCTTTTTGGGCGGGAGAAGAGGACCTGCAACAGGGAAGCCAGCATCAGTGTGAGCTCATCCAGTCGACAAGAATAAAAATGGGGGAGAGGGCGCAGGGGCATATGGGTGAAGGAGGAGGGAAGGGAGCAGGAAGGGCAGATGAAGTAGACATTCTATCCAGGACGGATAAATAGAAGCGGCGCGGGGTATCGTCGGGGCCACCACCTGCACCCGCAGCCACTTCTCGCTCATCCAGGATCGCATGCAATCGGGATGGCCCTCCCGGCCGTCACGGACGGGAAAAATCCGACAAAACGGAAGAATGTGCACGTAGCACAAAGACCAAAACCAAGCGTTTTCAGGAACACGTACCCAGCACATCGACCTTCATCCTTCTCAGCAAGAGCGGCTGCAGAATCGCGTGCAGTGTGCCGACGAAGCGGCCCATGCGCGCGGAGGGGAGGAGCGCGGACATGCGGGGGAGGGAGAACCTGCGATGGGGTGAGCAGGTGCGTGGTGACGGAGGAGGGGGATGAGAGAGGAAGTGGAGGGGGGAACGGTAAGAGGGAAGGGCAGAGAAAAAGGATCTGGTGGGGGGAGGGCAGCGGGAGGGAGAGGAACGCGACGCACCACTCCTGGAACGCCTCGACGTCGCTGAGGATGTCCGGCAGTATAAAATTGAGCAGCGACCACAACTCTGCGAGGTTGTTCTACGGGTGGTGGACATCAGCGTCACCCACACAAAAAGAAAACAGAAGAAAACCCACATGCAACGGCGTCCCCGTCAGCAATATCCGCTCCGCGCTACTGTAGCGCTTGATCTCGCGCACCAGCGCGCAGTTCATGTTCTTCAAGCGGTGCCCCTCGTCGACGACGATGTAGCTGTGGAAGGAAGTGGGTTAGCGAGCGTATCGAATCCGCTCGGCAGTAAGAACAGCAAGTGGGGGGAGGAGAGAACGAGAGCGAAAAGAACGTACGACCACGGAATCCCCCCAATCAACGTCCGGTCCTTGATAATAAGATCATACGTTGTAATCACCACCGGGAACGCAGCGAAATGGTCGTCGTGCTTTTTTTCGAGCGCCTTCCTTGCTCGTTGGGCTTTGGTGAGGGGTTTTTCGGCCTTGGAGGTATCTGCACGCGCTGAGCCTCTACGCTGGGTGGAGAGAAGGGAAAGCAGCTTACCCGCGTTGTTGTCTTCCGCGTCGGAGGCGGCATCCTCGTTTTCGTCTTCGAGCTCGTCCTCCGACTCAGCAAGCCGCTTGCGCTTCGCCCCCGCCCCCACCCATGCTGCCACACCGCCTCCTCGCGCACCTCGACCCCTCCCACGCGCCGTGGACGCAGAAGCAGCAGCAGCCGCCGCAGTGGGCGCAGCATTCCGCGCACTCCTCCTCGCAGGGGACGCAGGCAGGGCCGGGGGAGCGGAGGTCGAGGCAGCAGAGGCGGCACCTCGCCCCTGCCCGCGCTCCCGTCCCCGTCCGCGTGCGCTTCCTACAGGTGCTGTCAGTACTGAAGACGAAGCTGAAGGGGTGAAGGCGGGCAGCCGTACCTCTGCCCTTCCCTTTCACGGGGCCGGAGCGGGAGCGGGGGTGGGATCCTTGGGCGGTGGCCAATCCTCCGGCAGCGCGAGCGTCGTGCGCCGCATTTCGGCGCGCTCCGCGGGGGTGCCGTGGTACATCAGGACGGGAATCTGGGGAAGGAAGATCAGGTCAGCGCCGTATTCGTAGACAATGGAATGAGAAAGATATGATAAAGAATATGAGGGTGAGGGGAAGAGCAGGAGCAAATTGAGTACGGTGAAGCATGCCGACGTCTCTCTGCATGCTCGCAAGAACATAGCGAGAGGCAGCAGAAGCGTATTGAGTACGATCTGGCAACGTTGAGCACGAACGCGACGTGGCCCTGCACTCGCTGCACCACAAGTCTAGATCGGCGCAGAAATCGTCCATGACCCGGGGTATGGAGGGAGAGCAGGGGCAGGGTACGTCCCCAAGTCGTCAGAATCGCACGGGGCACCGGGATAACCCGCCGCATTGTGCGAAGGGCCAAGAATCAAGACGAACGGGGGCGCGTGGCGTGCGTATTGACCGCAGCCCATACACACTGTGTCGCCGAACAGCCGTCCCGTCTGCGAAACCTGCTTGCGGGAGAATTGCCTCCCTGCGCGACAGAGCGAACGGAGCCAGCCTGCATCCCCTCCCCCCTGTGCGCTCCCCACGCTGCGTATTGCAGGATCATGGAGACGCACAAGACACAACGCGCCGCGGCGTTTCGAAGAACGACCAGCACCCGTGCCTCGTTTATCCAGAGCCATGGTCGGCGAGCGGGGGGAAGCACCGCACTGATGCTGGTGAAACGGACGAAGGACGAACGAACGACCGGATAATGAGCGAAAGACGATCGCGGCTTCGGCAATCGGTGATCTGCGCCGCGGCCGCACATCCATCCATGCCACAAAAACGCAGATCCGCGGTGGTAGAAACCTCTAGCCACCCCCACTCCGCCCTCTCCTTCCAATGACCAAGCAAATTTCGAGGGACTCCCGCCGCCACCCCAAAGCACGAAGAAAGCAGCAAAATCCGAAACAAAATCGGCCCCCGCCCAGATTCGAAACGCCGACAACCCCCACAAAATGCAAACGCAAGCGAAGAGGCCACGAAATGGTAAAAAACAGAAACACAACACCCACCGCCGGCGCCCATCTTGCAAACTCGGCGACCCAATTATGCATCACGCTCAGCGGGCACACGACAAGGAAGGGGCGCGTGCCCGTGGCGTGGAGATGTGCTGCGAAGGCGATTGTTTGGAGGGTCTGTGGTGCAGTACCGAGTCAGCTCAGCGTGAATCGAGGAGAGGAAGAGGTGTACGCGCCTTGCCGAGGCCCATCTCGTCCGCTGCAAAACGACACGCGAAAAATCAGTCAGCAACGCCATAAAACTCAAGCGAAAGGAGCAAGAAAACTGCGAAGGGAGGAAAAAAGAAAAACTTACCCAGAATCCCACTAATCCCCTGCTGATGCAGGCCGACCATCCACTGCAATCCTTCGAGCTGATAGTCCTTGAGCTTGCCGCCCGTGACGAGCGCGGGCTGGGGGAAGGCTGCGGTGTCGATGTTGGTGTCGGTGGCTTCTCCCGCGGGTTTTGCGTCCTCCACCCCCTCCTTTTCCTCCTCGGAGGCGTCCGAGTCCGAATCAGCGACGACCCGGCGCCTCTTCGCAGGTCTGCCCCGCCCTTTCCCGGTTTGTGGAGCCGATTTTGCTTTCGCCTTTCCTCTCGCTTTCGCTGAAGCCAAAGTCTAAGTGGATTTTGATTTTGATTTTGACGCGGCAGCAGCTGCCTCGGCGCGCTTCTCCGCATGCGCCCTCCGCGCGTCGTCCATCTGCTGCTTGAGGATCGAGCTGTAGAGGGCGCTGCGCTCGAGGACGTGTTCGAGGCGCGAGAGCTGCGAGGCGGTGAGCTCGCCTTCTGCCTCGTCTTCGGCGGCAGGGTCGACGTCGGCGGTGGAAGTATCGTTTGGCGCTTCCGAGGTCTCGTCTTTGTCCTACAGACGCCGACACTTATGATTAACCGCTAAAAATAAGAAGAGAAAAAACGCGGGTACCTCTGCGCGTGGCGGAGACATCTCTACGTCGCCCACGTCGACCCCTCTAGCTTCTTCTTCAT
Source organism: Mycena albidolilacea (assembly GCA_029282495.1). NCBI lineage: Eukaryota > Fungi > Basidiomycota > Agaricomycetes > Agaricales > Mycenaceae > Mycena > Mycena albidolilacea. The sequence continues at coordinate 338,794 of JARIHO010000071.1, forward strand.
CTTCTTTCTCTTCGTTTTCCTCAGTCCCAGGAGCGGGCGACGACGCGGCCGTGCTCGCGGGCACGGACGACCACATGCGCACCGGGGTGCCCAGCGGTGACACCGACGACGACGACGAGGGCATGTACGGCAGCGGCGCGGGGGTCGACGCGGAGGACATGGAGAAGATTCGACAGTCACGCCACACGACACGTCACAACGTTACGGTCCATGATCTGATCAGTGATGCGCTGCCTTGAGATGCCGGACTGTGGACCTCTCTTGCCTTTCGCCTTCACCATCTTTTCTTAGTTGTGCGTTTGAACTGCTTAGTCTTGACGGTAAACGTCGGGACACCAAAGTGGTTCCAGATCGAGCGGCAGTGTTTTCAGCATCACGGATACAGGATGGAGGCTGGTGTCCTCCCAAACGTTCGCGGTACCGGTGCAGGAGGAACCGCCTTCAAGTACCAACTACGGGGGCTAGAAACGGAGATAAGGACGCCAAATTTTGTCCTACAACACTGCGACGTAGGAAGCACGCGAAATTTTTTGTTCGTAACTCGAACGCGGACAATACAAAGCACGGAAACAATTATAGAGCCGGCGCGTGACCATTTACAAAAACCAAAACATCTCTCAGGTCCCGATGCCGGGCACAGCTAGAAAACGTGTTGGCGTTCCGGCATCAGCCGTTGGCGGGGGAGACTCTGCTCATAACATCAATAAACAAGCACCAACACACATAGGCGGTGCCCACCACCAATCTCTGATGGATATGTACTCATAAGATTATCAGGCCTCACTCGATGTTCTCCCGCCCGTCCAAACACCGCCCCTCACCGTGATGGTCGCCTTCCTCAGTTGCCCAGGGTGTTAACCTTGCCAGAATGAAGGACGGCATTCATTCTGGGGTAGGTGAGCACCGTGAAGCGAGACAGCGGACTGTGAGCTGTTTGTCGTGGCGGTACCAAGTGACGTGGAAACTAAGTGGCAACGAGGACTGCTTCGGCAACAATTATTTGACTCAGGGAAGTTGGCCTCCCGCACCCGGGCTTCCTTGTCCTATCCCTTCGACGACGTCCTCCTTTCTTGTTCTTGACCTTCATCTGCGCACGGCCGCGTACTTATTTCTCTTTTTCTTCTCTTCCTCCCACTTTACTTTGTGAACACCCAACCCCACACTTCCCAAGATGCGCCTAACCTCAGCCGCCCTTCTCCTCCTCACCGCCTCTTCTTCCCATGCCTTATCCATTGGTGCTACTCGGCGGCAAGCAATCCAATACCCTGCGGGGTCGAGCAATTGTCCGAAGGGGATTACACAGGATCCAAATGTTGCGTGAGTTATCGCGAGGCATCCGCTTGTGTTTGCTTCGTGGAGTGTAATCTCGACGTCAACTGACTGGCCCCCACACAGAATGGGCACCTCCCTCGTCGGTGCATCCACCGCGTCTCCTCCCCCTTCCAACCCCGCTGTTACCTCCTCCGTGCTCCCTGACCCGTTTCCCATCCTGCTTGACAACCTGCTTTCCATCCTCTTAAGCTTTGACACGCTGCCCTCTACTACCCCGCTTGGCGACCTGCATTCCATCCTCTTTCCCCAGCCTTCTGGCCGCATTTTTCTCCCCGGTCTGCTTAACCCGTCGTCCTGCAAACCCACCCCACTCGAGCCCACGTACATTGGCACCAATGTGAGCCTGAGTCAGAGCGGTAACCCACTGTGTGCCATGCCCACCCCACTTGAGCCCACGTACATTGGCACCAGTGTGGGCCTGGTCAGAGCGGTAACCCACTGTTGGGCACGCCCACCGCACTCGAGCCCACGTACAGTGGCACGAGCGTGAGCCCGGGTCCGAGCAGTGCTGGAGGTGGGAGCGAGAAACCGGGCAGCGCAAAGGCGTTGAGCGTCCCGCTTGTTACGCTCCTGGGGGCGGTTGGATTGGCAATTCTTTTGTGAGCGCAATGGGTTGATTGAGTGAGGTATGATGGAGAGATGGAGAGATAACGGACACTGGGTAGATGGACACACATTAGGTTATGTTATGCATTGTACTCTACTATCTGAGACTGGCTTCTCAGCCACCTTAACATTTTCGACCCCAAACCCACACGGGCAGTGGAGTTGATAAGTATGATCAGATCATATACTTTGTCGCTCTGGGGCGTATTTTACAGGTGCGTGATATTTCATTACTACCTCTATACACAAAGAAAACCTCCTTGACCAATAATGCCCCTAAGACCACTGATCCGGATCTGCGTCGGCAAATACGGTCCCTATCCCGATCTGGTCATACCACACCTGCCTAAATGGCTGTGTTCCCAGCATGCCCCCATTGTCAAACCATCCATTAGCATAGAGCCCAACGCGGAACTGGAACTCGCGGGTACTGTACTATTTCGACCAAGTGTTCACACCTTGTGACCTGTGACCACCTCTGTTCATTTGCCATCAGTTCATCGGGCTTGGGGACCTGTGACACCTATTTTCAAGTGTTCATTTGAGATTGTGCATCATGGATGGCGGGGAATCGCGCTTCGACATGTAAATTATTGCATCAGATTATCAACAATCCGATGATCCCATACAAGCAATTTTTCTTTCGCATTTTCTAGGGCCTCATCCTCCTGAATTCCCAACGGCCTTGTTTGACAAAGGAGATTGGGTCTCCCAAGGAAAAATATGGTATGACATTCCCCCGCACGTCAAAAGAGTCTGTGATCAGGACTTTGTCATTCCCGCAGCCATGGCGTCAAAAATCCTACCTCAGGATGGACTTTCCGCAACTGGTTTCCTCGACTTCATGGTGCCACTACTCGCCACGACCATCGAGAATCCAGACGTATCTATGTTTTTCATTGTCCAAAGTGGGATACGAAGGTTCCTGTTCCTCACGGCGGCGAACATATGTGGGTGCAGTAGATGATAGAGTTGTTCGACTCACTGTTTAATGTACTGTGGATCTGTCTGCTTGAAAAATTGTGAAAGTGCCGTTCGAAGTCATAAAATTGAGATTCCGGGGAGAACTTTTCGATTTTTTTACCTACAAAAATATTTCAACGGCCCACTGTTCAGTCACGTCGGTGACCTGTGACTACTTTTACCAAGTGTTCAGTTCGGTGGGTGCTGTGACCTGTGACTGAACACCTGGTCGAAATGGTACAGTATCATCGATGGTCGTGTCAATATTGAACTCCTCCAACACCTTGACCCCATCAAACCAAAGCTTGTAGTACCCGGTGCCATCATTCTGCCAGTTGGCCTGAATTTCCACCTTGTGCCAAGTGCCGGCAGACACGGTGGCCAGGTTCATGAAGTCGGTGGTCACCTGGGCACAGATGGTATTTGTTTTAATGCGGCTGGCCAGCTGGTTGCCGACTATCCACACCATGCTCGAGGGCATAAAGTTGTCGCAGCCCGTGTCGGAGAAGTCGGCAATAAACTGGGCAAGGTTGTATGACTGGGCCGGTGAGAACTGCCAGTCCTCCTGCAGCTGGAAGGCGAACCCATAGAAGCCCACATCACCGTGGCGGCAAGGACGCCGTTCAGAATGAGCGTGAGCTGCATGATGAGGGCTTCTGAAGACGAAAGTGAAGAATTGCTGCTGATCTCATGGGTTTTAAATAGTGTTCAAACTCACCGAGGATAGACCATTTTTAGCTTGGGGGCGAGGTTCACTGTGCCGGCAAGAATTCTTGCAATGCCTGGCCCAAGGATGACGGAATACTTCTTCTGTCTGGACCCAAAACCTAACGATACTCATGCAGCCATTGTTGTCGCTTTTGTACCCGATCTGAAATCTCTCAGATGATTGTGAAGCCGCAAAACTGCCTCGTGAGCAGATATGTTGCTCACATGCCTTGATCTGCCTTAATGTTCTCTCCAGTGTCCGGTAGGTAGCATGGTCCCGCTTAGGAACATCGGTCCAGAATATTTCCTACTGGACACATAATTAATATTGGCAATGCTAAATAGGGGACTTCACGGTAGGGCCGAATATCTCATTTGAGAATAAAAATAATGGACTGATGGGACAAATATTTTCCCAAAATAAAAATATTCCACAAACGAGATTTAATCTCGTTTGTGGAATAAACATTTTTTGGGGAATATATATCAGCTTTCGTAAGGCACCCATGACTGCCTTGACCATTGCCGCCATGGCCGAGAAGACCGTCCCGAGGACGAGATTATGAAGTAGCTCCATGGAGGGGCCTTTGGTGGCCAACAGAAGGTTGCTGCTGCTCGGCCCGAAGTTCCTTCCTTGCATCGGCAGTCCACTGGCAGTAGATTCTTTCAGTGGCATTGTTGAGAGAAGGATTGTGTTAGCTGATGTAGGGAGGGGTCTGTCCAGGTGACTAGATGGTGCAGATAAGGTGTTATTGAATAGCATGTGAGGGTGTGTGCCTGGTGTGTTGAATTAATAGTAGAAATATATCCTGGAATTTATTCAAACGGGGTGATCACGGATTTATTCCACAAACAACAATTTTATTTGTCCCATCAAATGAATATATATATTCACAAACGAGATAATACGCCCTACCGTGAAGTCCCCTAATATAGGACCCACATACACCCGGAAAATATTTGAATTTACTGGAACCCGGCGTTCCTGAGCGGGCGGGACCGTGCCGTGTAATGTGACGCCACCGGAAGTTCGCTGGAGCCGATTAGATAGATACCCAGTGGCCTCTGGTGTGGAGCATTACAATATATGCCCTGGACTCAAGTCCCAGATTCTAAGACCTTAGCCCCCAATGTGGGATCGCTGTAGTGGTGGCGGCATTAGGCCACTTGGAACTGCATTGAGCTGGTTCTGGATCTTCCAACAGACAAAGACAAAGGATTCACCACATCCCATGCATTGGAAACATTGGGGTGGGTCCAGGGAAGAAAACAAGTCACCAAACATGTGGATTGGGGAAGAACTACCAGACAAAAGAGCAAAAGAGGAGACGGAAGGCCATCCAGAAATAAGAAATGATGTTCACACACCGGTTTTTTTCTTCTTTCTCTCTCTCTCTCTCTTTTTTTTTTTTATTAGTCTCATGTCGCACCTCATCCGTATCCACAACGCAGGTGTTCAACACAACGATCTGGAGCCTTGCAACATTATTATCTCTCAGTTGCTGGGCCCTATTATAATTGATTTTGACAGTGCCTGAATCTGGATCACCGCTGTGAAGGCCCGTCTTGTTGTGAACTGTGCAAGCTTGCTGGTCGCCTAGGAATTGATCTAGGTCAGCTGGTCTCTGCAATTTGAACTGCCATAGGCTCACATGCAAATGGTTAGGCGTTGAACCGTTGACAACTGAACACGTCACATCTGTTTCAACTGACCTGGTGACAGTGGCTCTAGTTTTGCTCCTCGTTATGTGGATCATGTCTGCTTGGAAAGTTGTTGAATCGTAGTTTGTAAATTAATTCACCTTGTTGGTTGTCCCCTATAATCTCGTTTGTTTTGGAAGCGCTCTATCCCTTAGATTTGTGTGTATGAACTGGGTGGAATCAGAACGAAGTAGCATCATCAAACATACTTGTCAGCTTTCATCAGCCACAGCGTGGAGTCTATACCACCCTCGTCACTTCATCAGTTCGACTAATTTTGAGCAAGTTCGTCACCTCATCTAAATTTAGCAGATTTGAGGATTGTTCGTCACTTGAGACTCCCTGCTGCGAATGTTCATCAGTTTAGATTCTCTGCTGCGAAAGTCTGTCAACAGCATCCGGAGGACTACAAAGAATACCAAGCTCCTGTCGCCAAGGAAGGGGAAGAAGCCCCAGTGCAGTTTGATCCAAGGGTGAGCACAAAAGGCACACTAGCAGACACCTTTACAATATTCATGGATGGGAACGAAACTCGATCACATACGGTACCATTTATGATGTTCACATACGTGAATCACGGCCCGAGAACGGATATGTACACAGATGGATCAGCGATAGACAATGACATGGACGACGTGAGAGCAGGCGCCAGAGTGTTCTTTGGAGAGGGAGACCTGAGGAACCGCTGAAACAGTGCACTTGATATACAACTAGAAATAGCTTAGATTTGGGATTGCACTAAACAACCACAAAACTACCACTACAACAATCTATTCCTCCAAAGATGTAAGTGCTTCTCTTTGTGAGTTCAGGTCCGGGCCGTAGTATGCGACCAACGGGTTTGGAACAAACACAATTTGACTGCTAGACTTCAACAAAGTACCTCAACAACACACTAGCACTATGCAGCTGCCAACAACAATACCACTAGCACCTGGGATAGGCAGGGTTTTATGGGTTGGATACAAGGTGGCTGGACTGCTAGGTCGAGAGTACCAGGTTAGAGTATGTAGGTTTGTGAAAATCCTTGCTAAGGGATACCCAAAGACTATTGAGGCTAACAACAAGGGACTTCAATCCTCAAACGGCATGGCAGTCCTTAAGCCACTGACCTATTCCTTAACCAAGAACAGGAACATTTCCACTTTGTATTGGCAATAGACACTATAAGCGTCCAGATAGCGACCCAATACACTACAACAGCGCTTCTGTCAATATTGGGGTGAAGGTGAAGTAACTGACAAGTTACAGTTGGTCTAGAGGTGGGGGCACCTAGTCTGTCATCTTCTTAGTGGGCTTGAGTCAACACACAGCTACCTAGCAGGTGATCCAACACACTACAACAATATCGGGGTGAAGGCAAAGCTGCTAGCTCAACTGTTAGCTGGTTCTCAAAGAGAACACCCTTGGTTTTATATGTGAAGACTCCTTGAGTCAACAACTAGAACCTCAACTTGAGATCTCAACGTGTCCAGAGTCAACAGTATTGATTCCAACAAAGCTACTACTTGTGAAGTGTGTTACAATCTCCACTAGCAACCTGAGACCACCTGCACCAACTTTGTACAAAGTCGGGGTGTAATAATCTGAGGTTCTAGCCTGCTCTGTGCTCCCTTTATACTACTGAGGTCCATGATACATGTGATATACAGAATGAATAATAGAAATGAGTGAAAATGATGTGATTGATACAGCAGCCAATGAAACAACTGCCGTTTGGTTTTATGATAGGTCTATGCCAAGCAGAACAGCCACACTGATCCACTAGCATCCATTTATGGGTATCGTTGATAAGCACGGGATTTGTCCACCCATGAAATCTTCACTTTCTCGCATTTTCATGACAAGACATGTGCCGGGCTACACTCCATAAGTGTCAGTACTGAGGTTCCCAAGTAGCTGGCTGGGCAGGAACCACTGAGTAATGGATGGGAACGGGGAGGAACACTCTGGAACCATTGGCATGTGCTCGCTCTGAAACCTGTAGGAGATGTGTAGCCCAACGATCAAGTGGAACGTGAAGTCTACTCTATTCCTGCTCACGGAACTAAACGGGGACAGACTGGAATCCTGTTGTGGTGTGTTGGACATTGGACGCATAACACGTTCTGATCAGATGATCACTGGAAGGGGCTGGGAACATCACATCTTGATGGCTCCACGCCGTCCCAGGCATTCCAGATAGGGATGGTCACTAAGCGAGGGTCCGATCACTTGGACCTACACTTGTCGGCTCCTGAAGCAAGTACCCATACTGGGAAGTACTTCGAATGTGGTATCCCTGAAAAGCTATGGGCTGGGAGCTTCGATTCCAGATGTTCCGGTAGACAGGAGCGGCACAGGCATGGGGAGGAACAGAATATACAGTTGGGATCGGCATAGGGGATTAGTTGTGATGGCTCTGGCACAGTCCGACCGATCGCACATGTGCACATGATCACACCAGGATGGCGTGCTCAATATGGGCAGCCAATAGAAGGACTCAGATACCCATTCTTACGACGGATACACGGAAGTCGGCCAGATAAACAGACTATTTTACTCATACTTACTTATTCTCGGACGTTTCCATGTGTTTCAGGTCTTTTTATTTAGTAGCAGGGGCATCTTGGGTGACTTCACGGAATCACCCCATGACTAGTAGGTGGAAACACTTGCGAATTGGGAAGATACCAGGGAGTTCAAACAAGGTGTCTCTTAGAATTCATCTTGGCTTGGAATCTTTTATTTTGTGATCGGTGTCCTTGGGATCTGACTTGCCGTTCGTCTGGAATAGTCTGAAAGCGACTGGAGTTGTTGGGATTGTGCTGAGTCCGCACTTGGTTGTTTGGCTTTTGTATGAAGAGCTTGGGAACAGAACCCACTACTGTTGTTCTGTCTACGATTGGAAACAGCATCCACCTCACTTTGGGAAACCTCAGCAACTTGTTCTCGTTCGTTCTTGTCTTGTTCTCATAGCTGCAAAGCTTTACATCACTGCACTCTGTGCTTCCTGTTTGTTCGGATCTACCCTCGTTCAATCAGATCTAGCCTGAACACTTGCACAACAAGGGTTCCAGTCGCATCGACCACTCTCGTTGCATCCCACTAGCTTTCCTGTCTGTTCTGGTTCTATTCCAGTTCACTCAGAACAAGGCTCAAGCACTTGTAATTCGTTCCAAGGACTTCTATAAACAACCCAACGCTCTCTCCTCATTCCCGAGGTCTATTCCACTCCCTGCAACCTTTTATAAGGCCCTGTATCAGGATCTGATACTCGTCTGTGCGCGTCTCAAGCACTTCCGTTCCGTTCCGATGCACTTCTGTGTGTAGGTTTGGTTTTGGTTGGTGTTTTCTTGATAGGTTCGGGACACATTGATCATTGTGAGTGATCCCTCAGCCTGCCATCAGCTGCTGGAACCTCTATCCTGACGAAACGGAGTTGAATCTGCCGCCTGGACTCATCTAGCACAAGTCAGAGCACCAGCTAGCAGTCTGTTTATCCGTTACAGCATTTCTGGTGACCTGCACATCCACACCAATAGCCTGCTAGCCATTCCTCTGCTGTCTACTTGTCTCTGTTTGTGACTCGCGACCGCATCGCGACCGTCACATGCTCACATCTGTATTTCAGGTCTCGGGTTAATCACTAACTGGGTACCACATACTAACACCCTTGTTAGAAAGCTGCTAACACATAGTTTATTACCCTTCAGATCCCAGACTCGTCGCTCGCACCATTTGCTAGTGCCCTCACCATATCACTCTCCTGTGTCTCGCTTCCTAGGTGCTAGCACCTTGACTGTTTAGGCTTATGGTTATTTCCCTGTGGTTTGTGCCTCAGGGCAACCTCTCGCTGTTCCTTATGTCGAGCATACTGTTCAAGCAATAGATAAATTGCTGAACAAGTTCTTGGGCCAAAGATCTGCACGGGGAAAATTATATGGCCTCTGTTAACAAGCAGGGGGCATCGAAAAGACAAGCTGACGAGATCATTTTTTCTTCGCCCACATTGATCCCACACCGTCTATAACTCATTTCAGCTCTGCAGGGCTACTCAATTCCAGTGAATGTGGGGTAGAGGGCCGGCCTATGGGCTGCCAGAAATGCTCAGGCTTACCGGAGTTTGAAATTTGTTTGCTTGGAAATTAATTTGGGACGAGACGAGCCGACGAGCCAAGAGTTGAGCCCCCCTAAATGAGAACAAATAAATCCACCTCTCTGGTATGTATATACAAGAGATTGCAATTTGCCATCTCCTCTCCGAGATGCCCGATAGTGCTCCCACGGTCGAGAAATAAGGCTCCAACCATTTTTGTTTTCAAATGTTTGTAAACATTTGTAAACGGATTAATAATCCTTTTAGTTTACGGGCCTTGTTAAACTTTTGCAAACAGTTTACAAACGGTTTAAACGGTAATATTTACAGGCATTTTCAACTGACTATGTACATTGATTCACCGTTCAGTTTCACTCAGAAACTATGTACCTATGCCTGGGGCTTCAGTTTGAACACAAATCCAAGCTGGTTCTGTGCCGCACATGGCCTCACGCTCAGTTCGATAGCAACTCCGGCCATCTCTGACTTCGGTTTCCCGAAGGCAGTAAATCTACATTGGGAACGCCTGCTGATCTGTGCAGGCTAACATAGTGCTGAACTTATGTGTGGAATTCGCAAACAGTGAGGGACCCCCAGTTTCTTCATTGAAGTCAGAACTGCGGTCTCCCACACCCAATAAATATATCTTGTCAAATATTTGTTTTTAAACGGTTTACAAACATTTGTAAACATTTTGGATTTTTTAACCGTTTAGTTTACGGGCCTTCGTAAACGAAAACTAAAAGGTTGGAGCCTTATCGAGAAAAGACGCGGAATCTGGATAACCCTGGCGCATTTGAAGGCAAATTTTGATACAGAGTCTGTTGATTGCGAATTTCACGCCGTAAGCCGTGATTCCCAACATTCTGACTGCTCTAACACGAACCAATACCCTCAGCACACCTGCTCCTTACATGGTGAATGAAGAGCTGGATTTCTTTTGTAATGGGACGGAAGGAGGGTTTCATCACTCTGGACATGCAGGTTGGTTGGATGCAACTTGTGCAAGGCTTTATAGCTTAACCTTGACTGACACAAACTTTAGAGGCGGACATAACTCATAGCGGATGTTTGTAGGTAAATAACAATTCTCCCCATCGGGCCTTCGACGAAAACCTGCAGGACTTTATTCCGACAATTTATTTTGACGAGATGATACCTTGGTGATCAATCTCATCGGGGGAAAAGCCCACGAATGTGGATCCCGCATGCGTCGTACGCATGTGGCCCGCACGCCGATTGCCCCCTTTGTTGCACCGGAACCACATACGTAAGACGCATGCGGGATCCGCATGCGTGGGCTTTTTTGCCCACGGTGTCTCTGACAAGTTCCACTGATAACGCCGTGAACCGATGTTCGATTTGCTCCTCTTAAATGTACCAAAACTTCTCCTGGGGGCCGTTTGTTCTTTGACATCACCAGCACGATTGAGGTTGGTGAGGTTAACACATCAAACATGCCGATGTACAATGAATATTGTACGCTCAGACACCCCCCTGCAGGCCCACATTGAAAATTTATTCCCAGTGTACTTAAAGCGCGGAGAAAATGAGCCTATGAACAGGCAAAAAGTAAAGAATTGAGCTCAGAACAAGTGTCCTATGAAATTCTCGCTAGGACGCTTCTATAACGATGTCAAACCCCGTATAAGGGATTCTGATGCAACCTTCTGCGTATTTGAAATGCGCAGCGGATGAGCCTATGGGCAAGGCATACGGACGAGAATTGAGGCCGCCGCGACTGTCCTAGTCGCGGGGATCAAAAAAAAGCCCCAAATGGAAAAAAAAAAAATTCGGTTCGCGCCTTATGTACCGCAGAGTGCTGTAACTTTAATTGCACAGTTTTCTTTGGGTCTTGTGGCAGTAGAACCAGGACCTAAAAATCAAAATGTCTCGCTCTCGATGCTCCAACTAAAAGATGTTGTTATATCATAATAAGTAAGCAAACAAAATCAACAATTTCAAAGGTAATATTATGGCGGAGTCCCCTGGGCAGCGATCGAGTTCAAGAGGCGCTCGATATTTCCTAGCCCATTGGTCAGCCTTTTCTCCAACTCTTCGAATCGTGCATTGACAAGCTCTTGAATCCGCTTTTCGACCTGCTCCCACTGTCCCTGGGGAGACGCCAGATCGCTCGTTGTGGAATCGGCGGCGCCGTTTCCGTCAGGTTTCCCCCCTTCGGCCTTGGCACGTGTAAGGCGAACCAGGGTATGGCGAATGGTGTGGTGTGTGGTGTCATCAGGCGCGGTCAACGCTCCCATTTCGGAACGATATCGCTTTTGGTAATCCCACGGCACCAAGTCATTGATCATCTTCTCGCAGGAATCGCAGACAAAAGCGTCTGTGGAACAAATCATAAGTTGCGCGCCAATGCTAACCAAAGTTACTCACTATAGCAGTAGTTGCAATACCAGCATGGCGTCACTACACGGTTATGGCAGAATACACAATCCAAGGTTGAATCCTCATCTACGAATTCCTCTGTGGGTGTGACTGCGGTCGACAGAAGATTTGTGGTCGCGGTGGTGGGGTACTTTTCGGCATTGGGATTCGATGCCAGCGGCGGGAATATGTTGGTGTCCAACTGCGGGAGGGACGGAGGCTTTGTAGATTTTTCTGACACAATAATTGTGGCCGGAGTTAAAGAGGCCTCTACAACCGCACAAACGCCGGTCGAATTGGCGACGATGGAATCACCGTTGGACACAGAGTCGGAAGAGGCTGGATTGTCCACAGCAGGCGACGGGGGCAAATCAATCCAACTGGGTTCAACTTTCGGATCAGTGTAAATGCCACAAGCGTATTCGATGGAATATCCGGCGCGCTGTTTGAGCGACATGTAATCCTTGAGCATGAAGAGGTCCCGGAGCTGCACCATCGTATGCGATGGGAGGTGCATCACATCAGTTCGGTTGGGAAGGCTTTCGGTAGCGATGCACTCGGGTTTGCCACAGAAGTCGACGGTTCGGCTCCAGCAGCCAGATTCTTTATCCGTGCTGACGCAGTCCATGCAAACCACTCGAGTTCGTACAAGACTAGTATGGCAGGCATCGCACGAATAACCTGCCCTACGACAGCAAGAGAACAAATTAGAGCCGATACGTGAATTTATGCAGCACACTCACGGTTGGAGATCGCCCACACGATCATACCAATGATACAATTTTCTCACCTCCGACATTTCCTCGAAGGAGAAGGTCATCAAGAGCTTTGAGTACTCGGCGGTTTCAGCTTCGTTTAGACGGTCTCGATCATCCCCGTAACGGAGCGTCAAAACGCGGTGCACGCTAGTCATACGCTCGCACAAGTACAACACACCGGGCTTCTTCCGCCTAATATCGTTGATGACGGCGTTCAACGCGAAAGACCATAATTCTTTCGCGTTGAGGGCAGAAGTAACCAGGGGCCTCGCGCACATGACGACGGAAGCGGGAATCTTCTTGAACAAAAACGATCCTTCTGCTCTGGAGTGGGTGAAGTTTCCATACATGATGCCTTGGTCGGGGAGGAAAGTCCCGTAATAACCAATCCAAGTTCCGTCGTCGGTGTAAGTGCGATCGAGATAGATCTCGAAGCTACCGTCAGGCCGGTCGTCCCAGTCTTCCAAGTACGAGTCCAACCTCCCAGTGAGGGTGAAGGCATTGTAGGAGACTCCATCTCCTGATATTGCCGTTTTGGTTTCTGATTCCGGCTGTCTGTCCCCGCACTTGAAATTGACGGTCGTCATCGGCAGGAAAGGCTTCTGGGTCTCGGTCCAATGGAAGCCGTACCAAGTGCCCGTACTGAGAGTGACAAGGTGAGCATATGATTCGACATGAGAGACGTCCGCAGTACATGGACATCTCTGCATCGGAAGGCGAAGGCTTAGATAAAACCAGGCTGAATTCAAACGTCAGCCGAATCAAATGAGACCTTCCTACTTGTCCTTACGTTTTTGTTCCTGGCGTGTCAATCGACACTTTATCGGTAGCAAGAGCTTCTATGGTCGGAACCGGACTAAAGAGCGATTTAGTGAGCTGAAACCATTATATTTGGAGGGAATAAATACCTCGCCGGCTCTGCGGGCGGTGGAGCAGCGGCAGTGAGGCCATCAGGCAGAATGGAACTGGGGTATAATTTTAGCAGAGCGAATTGAAAAATTGAAAACGAGAAACCTCGAAGGGCCTAGAGTTGTATTGGTCGACTCTGAAGAAAGCTCCTCTGGCTTTGATTTTGAACCGGCGTTCGAGTAGACCAAGATCTCCGGCTTCAACTCGGACGGATCTAACTCTTGAACGGTATCTACGGAGCTCCAAGCCGTCATTTCGTTCTCCATGAAATATTTCGGCTGGAGCCAGTGTTGCCACTCCCAGTAATTTTTAAACTGTCGCATTCAACATCAAACTTGACAATCAAAACACGAGATCAAGGGAGATCGCACCAGTCCGCAAGAGAGCCATTCGAATATTTGTTTGAGATCGGCAACTCCTTGGTGCTGAAATTGTTCTGCCGCACGGGTTCACTTGCCTGCCAAGAAATGTGTTCATAATGCGTACCTTTCAGCTCCAGGAATCTGAGCCATACGGCCTCGACGACTCACGTAACGGTATCAAAATCATCGGCTAGTTCCTGCGCATCTACCTCCTGTTTCAGACAGAGGTGCATCTTGGCGACGTGCCTCCTCATGAGCAGCGCCAGTAGTATAAAGATCGCCTGAGCGGAAGAGTCAGCTAAGCTGGTGGACAAAAACGGACCCTTACGCTTTCAATGCGTTCACTGCGGAGGATGAGAGACACCGTCTCAACTGCGTCAATATCATACTGTATCTTCTCCAAACGTTCCTTCAGAGTGGTCTCCTGCGACTGGATATACGTGGCGAATTTTTCCTCCAGCCACGGGGGCGGGGAATCGTAACGCTCTATGCTCGATGTCAGCGCTGTAACGTGCTGCCAGATGTTTTCAATGTAATCGTTGACATAGCGGACGTTCCCAGGCATGCGGAGCCCGATTTGGAATTTCAAGAGCATCATTTGTGCGAACAGCTCTTCAATTTCGACGCAGTACTTGGTCGCATAGATTTGCCAACCTATTACCCAGTAGGAGATCCAACGGGGGAAGCTAGAATACGCAATCAATCAGCGTTGGCTCAAGGGGGCCGAAGTTGAGCCACTTTACCTCCAATCTTCAGGGCGAGCATACGCAAACGCATTAACCTCGGAGATAGTAGTGAACCCGGAGGAGTCGGGATCCAACGCCTCTGGATCACATTGTGAGGGAGGAGCAACCCGAGTAGATGCGATTTACGCTGGAGATATCGCAGACGCTTGACTTGCAGATATGCGGACATCCATGAATCCGGGAGCGGGACGGAAATTTCGGTCTCGGGATCGTCGTCGTTGTCGTCTTCTTCTTTCGGGACTGAAGAAATTCGTCGCTTCGGGGCAGGGTTTTCTGGGCCCGGGGCCAGTTTGCTGTGCTCAACCCGCTCAACGAAGTAGTCGCGAAGCGCAAGCACGAGCGGGCGTGTTTTCGCGCTCCCTTTCCAGCCCTGTCGAGGATAAAAAGAGAGAATATGCCAGCTTCAGAACTCACCTGGTCTTTCCAGACGTGAAATACCATCTAAATATAATAAATGAGCCGTGCATATTTTCGTACGAAATGCGCGCATACCTTGTCCTTGATTCGCTGATGAGGTCCGCCCTTGAGGTACTTGATAAGCCGATCTCCTTGGTGTTGTATCTTACTACCTAGCTCCTTCCCCAAGTCGTTCAATACCATCTCGAAACGCTTCGAATAGCTCTCCAAGTTCTCTTGAATGATGCCCTGTATATCTTCGCGATACTCCTTCCGTAAAGCCGCGAGGTTCTTGGCGTCATTCTTCTTGTTGTTCTCATTGGACAGCGGTTTTGTCCTCTGGTTCTCCGTCGTGTGTCCGGTGGCGGGCCCGGTACTAGTTATGAGTGTTTCCTGATACTGGAGCATCGCGAGGCATTTTTGATCCGAGGCCAGCACAGCCTTGTCGCCTCCATTTTGACTGATCCAGCGGCCCATGTCGCGCTCCTGGGGCGACATCATGGTGGAAAACATATCCATCATCCTATAAACGATTCAGACAGCGAATATTTGAGCGAGACGGGGTGCATACTTTTTCATACTGGAGCGAACAGTTAGAGCATTTAGAGTTTCAACATTCAGAAAACGTACTTGGAATTCATTTCCTCCATCGTAACGACGGTCCTCATGCTGAGAGTAAACGTGAGGTCCTCGCGTCGGTTCGTGAACCGTGTAGCGTATGAAGCCAACTGCTTGTTCCAGGCAGCGGCCTTGAGGAACTTGATCCCAACCCCTCGTTTTTCCTGGGCGTTAAGTACTTCATGATAGAATAAGATCAACCGGAGTCCGTGAATAAAGGCGACTAGGACTCCCACTGTTGTAGCATTCCTCGATGTCCTTTTTCATGTCCTTGCATATCGAAGCCATGCGGCTGAGTACAGGTTTACCCTCGGGAGTGGTGCGAGTGTCGTCCGTCCCAATGGATTTCAATCTATAACACGCAAGTTAATATGCGAGGCACCACTCGACCGACAAAGGCATACTCCAATAAAATAAGCATGACATCTTTGATCTTCTCGAAGAGAGTCGTCCTTTTGTGGTCGTTCTCCCGACGCGTAACCTCCCTGGAAAAAAATCAATGAGTGATTCGACTGCTTGTAGATCGCGTACTGAGAATAAATGAGCTTGAACGGAAGATAAGCGGCTAGAATGATCCAGGTTAGCTAAGGAATTCGAGAAAATAATGGAATGCACCTTTGAGAAACGGATGAATCTCCGTCAGAGTTTCCAAAGCATTCATAATCGCAGGGACGCCTTCCAGAATCGAATTCCCAATGGCCTTTACTTCGTCATTTGCAATCACGGTCTTGACCAGGCCAAAAACGCCGTCTGAAGATGATTCCGCATTAACCACGCCGCCTAAGATTAGAAATGCAACAGTGAGATTTGATGAAAAGGAAAAAATCATGCAACGCACTAGCGGTGTCGCTGATCTTGTTTATTATCTTTTCTGTCTTGGAGATAGTCACAGCACGATCGTTGATACCGCGCCACATCCCACCCATGTCGTCGGAGACTTCCGAACGCGTGGGGCTTGCGGCTTGCGGAGAGCTCGGAGTCGGTGGGAGCAATTTAGCGTCGGACGGTATGGAAACTTGTAGGAAGTCGTTCCTGGCAGGCGGCGGTGCGTTGAAGCCGCGGGGCAAGCCATTTTGTGGTACTAAGAGTTGTGGCATCGACGAGCTGGAGCGAAGGTCTGGTATCGGCAGAGGTAGGTGGCTGTAACTCGACGGCGGCATCCCACGCGTTTGGTCATCGATAACACTGGTCGTTCGATGTCGTTTGAAGAGTTTTGGGAAGGGCATGGCCGTCCAATTGATGTGGGAGGGAGCAAGTTATGGGCGCTAAAAGTTATGCGTTGCCGCCTTCGCTTGCAGCAATCATCACACGCACGCATGGGCGCGCCGGTGCAGCGCCCAACTGCTTAGTTGCTCAGGATTCAAAAGCACGACTCTCAAGCCTTAGGTGCGGCGTACCTCCTTATAGAACGGACAGCCCACACATATTGCCTGAAGTTCTAGGCACTAGCTGCGACGTTCCAGGAGGGTCTCAACAAGTACCCATGGCTTCTCAACTTCAAGTCGCTTGGAGAAAACGCGCGATTTTCCGGGGCAACGCTTTTAGAGGACCTTGCCGGCAAACGGCATAATCTAGCTCACCATTTTTTACCTGAGCGCCGCCGGCGAGCGTCCTTGGACCTCCGAGTTTGGCCTCATGCTTCTTTACAGATGCGGATTATTTGGCCGCGATAGATCTATATTTAATTCATGCGAGGAATTCACTACATTTTGATGGTCCCTCGGACCTAGCCTGGACCCATCAGTCGAGGTCCTTTGCCGAGGTGCGTCGGCTAACCTCACAGCCGGTCCAGAAGAGAGTGAAAAAAGTAATTTGTAAGTGCTAACTTTAACTTTGATCGCCCCTTTGAGTTGCGGGGCTAACTTTACGGTACTTTTCCCACGCATGGTAAAAGTAACTTGTTGACGGCTAACTTGTATGGTTCGGACAAGACAATACAAGGACCTCCGTGGATGCTTCCCAACACCTGAAAAATACTCTAAACCTTAGTAGTTATCATTTTCATTTGCTAAGGCTGTGCGCCGTGCCCGTCGCGACGGTAGGCCCGCGTACACTCCCTTGGAACTCCGACCGCCGTAGAGACGGCTGAAAATGTCCCCTAACTCCGGTACATCAATAGCGTAAATCAGCGCTGAAAAGTGTGGTGTCCGGTCCATATAGCATTCCGGTTCAAATGCGACGGAAATGTCATTGAAATTGGTGATCGCTTAGTCTCTCGCAGACAGACACTTCAATATAAACTGATCTCGTACCTCGATATAGTGATCGCTGGTGATCGGTGATCGGAAACAACACCAACCAAGAAACGGACGAAGGAAATCGAACCACGAAAACGCAAGACTACATCGGCGGAAAGGAAAGCCGCACTCTTGCAGGATTCATGCACGGTTAAGATTCACTGCGTTCCACCGGTTCCTAGACCGGCAACCGGCGAGGCCCGCTTAGGTCCGTCGAGCCGGTGCGCGCCTAGCTAAGGCGATGCCTAGGGCCATAGCAACGTCTAGACACGCCCAAAAATAATTGTTCTAGGTGTGTCTAGGCGTTGCTACGGCCCTAGGCATCGCCTTGGCTAGCCTCGCCGGTTGCCGGTCTAGGAACCGGTTGAACGCAGTGATTTCACCGGGCTTACTTAAGCCGAGGTCAACGCGCAGAACATCATGATGAATGTCAAAACAAAACCAGGCTGACTTACGATAATGAATTTTACGGAGTTCATACCAGCTGCCCTGTTTACGAGGACACTGGGCCCCAGATCGCATTCACAGATGTGGAGCATCGACGGAAGAGTGTTCGGAACAATTTCCTCTACGGAACCCATTCAATGCTTATCATTGGTTTCTTATACCTATGCCATGCGGTACTCATGATTCATGAAGGTTCTCAAGATCGCTCATATTTCTCTTCACATTCGCGATATCTTCAATCCAGAGAAGCAGGATGATGGCGCGGCTCGAAGGCTATTCGTCGACGACTTATTCAGCTTTCTGGTTGATTCCGAGGGAAATATTATCGATCCCACCTTCGACGGCCTCTTTATCCGCACATTTATCTTTGGTGACGTCAAACCCGGAGTGAAACCATTTCATCTACTGACACTATATTGCAGGCGAGCTTTTTTATGCGTATATGAAGCGCAGCATGCCTCACATTGAGCGTATGGTCTGTATATTTCGCGCACGGCACTTCCTCACCAATTTGACGGGCTAATGTGGTCCAATCCGAGGCCCGGTATCCCGACCTTTTTCAAAAGCAAAGCAGTTTTTTGGCCGACGTGACGTTCCAAACCCTCATCCGCATGTGCGATCAATTTATCCTGCTCATTCTCGCCCATCTCGAATACTACCCCACCGTCCCTTTCACGCCATGGCAGTATGGCTCGCACTTCCTGGAACACTTCTATGGCATTACTCGCTCGTTCATTACCGAGTTCACGTTCGGGCAACTCATCCAGATGAAAAAGCACATCACATTCCGGCAGCGCATCCTATCGACCGGTAAATTCATCCCCAAGAAAGAGAAGGACTCTGACAACGGATACTCTTTCGAGTTCCCTGACGCTGGGCTCACTGTCGAGGAAATTGCTGCCCTGAAAGCTGTTCCATCCTGCGCAGAATTTAACCGTGTGTGTGAAACAGCTTGGAAGGAGGCTGCCGCGCTTGCTTCGCAGTTCTGTGGAATGGGAATCCCTTCGATTCCTTTGAACTCGGACAACATTCACCCTCGCTTTCGTCGCACAACTGCAGAGGCCTCCAACGACTCTGACTTTGACCCGAGTTCAGACGCGGACGACTCAGATCTCGATTATCCTGTTACCGCCAACGATGTTGATTTCGAACAGGAGGACACGACCATTCGTGTTCTGCTGCACCCGATGGAGGACAAGCCTGTGGAAGATGAACAGACTTTGTTGGGGAAGAATCTAACAGTTTCACAGGCTCTCACACATGTCGCACATCACATTGTGACGGAACACTATTTACAGGATCAGGTTGCGCTGGACGAAGCGGAACTGGAAGCCATTGACAGACAACTGGATGCTGAGCCAGAAACTCCGATCTAGGGATGTTTAGCCATTGCTAATCTCCTCAATCCCGCGCCACTCAAAACTTCCTCTCCTCCGGCAATACCCACTTTTCTAAACTCTGACGGCACACCAATCTTGCGCGAAATTCTTGTTGAGCAGCGTTGTCGGCATGCGCTACCACTCGGGTGCATTCAGAGAAAACTCGAAAACCTGAAGTCAATGTCCAATATTTGGGCGGGAAGTTCTCGCTGAACCAGGTTGCCCATCAGTTGAAGGAGGCTCTTCAACAAAGTGAGGGTCTACGGAAGGATACAGCACACCAGAAAGCTCGTTACCGCCGATGGATTGCAGCAGAACCTCCAGCGCAGTGGGCAGTAGGTTGCCGACTCGACGTTGCGTGTGTTCAAGGTGTGTGTTCTGTCCCCGATATTCTGTGCAATGCTAATATTTACGGAAGTACTAGTTGTGACGGCTGAATGGCTCGGATATGGGTGAAGAAAAAGACATAGACTTGCTTCAGTTCACATTTTTTATATCTAGTTACACATTTACTTGCTGTTACTGGAAGTTACTTAAAGTAACTTGCTCCGCCAAGTTAGATCAATGCAATCGGACAAAGTAACCTATGCCATCAGATGGCATCAAATCCCGCCAAGTCCGCCAAATTATAGTCACAAGAGCATGAATTGACACTTGTTATGACCCCTAGAGTTGTTAAATTACTCTAGTGTGCTGATACTTCTTCTAACTGGAAGTTACTTGAAGTCACTTGAATTTACTTACAAGTTACTTAAGTTACTTACAAGTTACTGTTATTACGTTCAATTCGTATAGTCACGCATCACACGGCCAAAAACCTACGAAAATTTTCGCAAGTCACTGCATCACAGAGCAAATTTTGGCCTTAGCCGAGCTAGCCGAGCGTAGCCGGCGGATCAAATTGCCTAGACGGGCTCGGTTATGAAAGGTTCCGGTCGTCACACCGAAAAGGCCAAAAATGGCCTTACGAATTGAACGTAATACTACAGTACTTTTGCTTACTTTACTTTACTTGTCTGCCACAAGTAAAGTAAAGTGAGTTTTGCAAGGCTAAGTTAGTTTGTCCAAGTAACTTTGTTAACCATTGGTCCAGAACCTGTCAAAATGCAGTGATTGATTTGAGTTTGTGCAGCGAATCGACACACTGAACAGCGGTGTCCATGAGCGCTCCCGAGTGGCCAGAAGCGAGATTTGGTTTGATTCGAGCTCAAGTGTCTGTGCTCGGTGCAATTCACATGGGTAGGTACCGAAACATCTGGACATGTTCCAAACCATGGTAGCCGAACATAGCCGAAGATCGCCACATGTTGACACAGGTCCACGTGATGTGTCTACAGGGAGGGGAACACAGTGTGTAGGCAAGATCTACCATTTCTTTAATGAAATGCAAGACACGCCGCCGCTTCGCTCCGGCAACCCGTGCAATCAATGGCAATAGAAATTACCAAATTACAATATGAATGGATTCAACTTGCCATTGCAACGGAGTTTGTTATAGAGAGAGCTTAATTCAATGAGTGCGGAGAAGTGGACCATCAGGAGCTAAACTCGGAGAAGAAATAGAGACCATGCATGGTTGAACAAAAAAGAAGTAGGGCTGCATCTCGAGCGATAAAACCAGAGACCGCTCCCAATGCACGGCGGGCAAATTGGACGTTGGACCTGAGAAAGGGGCATTTGAATAAGCAACAATGATTGAAGGATCCAGTAGACAGATGGTGAGTGTATTGCTTTGATGATGGAAGCAAAGCGTTTGGAGGCCGCATTGAGGAGTCCCGAGCAGACAGAGCAGAAAGAAGGATAGGATGAAAATGATGTAAAATCTTGATAGGATTTTGACAGTACTTGTTGGGGGACTTGAAACAGGTCTTGGCTGTGTAACATAAAAATTGCAGTGTACAGTTGAGGAAGCAAACACATAAAAGGTTGAAGCCAGACAAGAAGAGACAGGACAATTGATTAACAGGAAAAATTTAACAGTCAAGAAGCCAGATTCTTGCAAGTGAGGAGAGCGTGGAATCGAAGTGGGAGCGGATGAAAGCAGTTGTGGGGATGGGGCGAGTGGGCTCAGCCTTTATCCACACCACAGTGCTGCGGTCGCAGTGAAAAAGATTGAATGATTTTCTGGTGCAGTGGGAGAAATGGACGTGGTGCAGTGAGAAGTCTGCTGCATATAAGAGAAACGACATCAGGAAAATCCTGAATGTCTGTAGTGGTCTGTGGCAGACAATACAGACCAAATAGACACCCAGACTGCCCCCTGACTGTACCAGGAAAACTCACGGTGCTAAAGCTATCTGAAAGGTGCAACAGAGGATTGAGAGGAACTTGCTGGGTGAGGGGAAAAAGGAGAGGAGCAGTGATATTACCAATGTCAATGGCGTGTTTATAGGGTTTTGAGTGTTTCAAGGAGTTGCAATTAAAACTCGCTATCCGAGACGGCCCTGGGCCAATGCGGACGGGAAGAATGAGGTTGTTTTTTCACAAGTCCTTAGCCGACACCGGACCGCACTCATTTTGGGAGACATCAAAGTATTAGGCGAGCGGACGTGATGGATTTACAGTCCATGGGGGTAAAGTGTCTGTAGGTGGTCTGCAGGCGGTCTGTAGGAACATAAGCGTGTCTGTACCGGTCTGCGGGTCTGTATTGGACACTTTTTAAAGTATCTTAATACACATAAATTGGCCGGAAATCGAATTTTATATATTTGGTTTGGGACTTGACAAAGTCTAATTTCTAATCTAATTTATCAAAGTTCAAATAAATGTCCATGAGTATTGCCCCGCCTTTCACTGGTGATGAAATGCAAAATAAAAAATAGGGAATAAATGGTTTTGAAGTGAGTGCCAAAACCATAAGTATCAGGACAGTTGATATGCCTGTCGATACTTTAGATTTTAAATTAAGTTGAAAGGAAAATGAAATGAGAAGTATAGATTCTCGTTTAAGGGGATTTTAAATTGAATAAAAAACATCAGGTTTTGGACACCATTAAACTCATCTGCGGACGGTCTGCAGATGATTTGCAGATCATTGTTATGATGTATATTTGCCTGACATTTTACGATGACGATGATCTGCAGATGAGTTTAGTCGTGTCTGAAACCTGAAGCTTTTTATTCAGTTTAATACCCCCTTAAATGAGAATCCATACTTCCTATTCATTTTCCTCTAAACTTAATTCTAAATCTAAAGTATCAACAGGCTTATTGACTGCCCTGATACCTATAGTTTTGGCACTCACTTCAAGACCATTTATTCCCTATTTTTTATATTGCACTTCATCACTAGTGAAAGGCGGGGCAATACTCAAAGTGTCATGGACATTTATTTGAACTTTGATAGATTAGATCACAGATTAGATTTTGTCAAGTCCCAAATCAAATATATAAAATTCAGTTTCCGGCCAATCTATGTGTATTAAGATACTTTAAAAAGTGTAGCTAACTTAAATGCCTGTTCAATTGAGGAACCGGCAGTGTGTCTGCTCTCGTGCAGTGCAGATGCTATGCTCTTCCCCCATCTACGTACAAAGTCTATTCCCATGGAATTCAATTGCAATTCCTCAGCTGACCACCTTTCACAACACTCGCAGCAGACATCTCACTGCGCCACGGCTATCTCTCTCACTGCGGCACAAAATTTTTCAACTTTTCTCACTGCGTCCGCATCACCGTGGCTTAGATAAAAGACGAGCCTCCTCGCCCCCTTTCCTGTTACTGCTTTCATGCCCCCACTTCGATTTTAAACTCGCCTCACTAGCAAGCTTTTGGTCTTCTTGACTCGGGAATCTTTACGGTTAATCAATTATCCTGTCCCATCCTACCTGCTCTGTTCACAGCAAAAACCTGAAACACCTCAAGTACTGTCAAAATCCTAAAAGATTTGTTTCCACAACAATTTCATCGCATCAATCCTATTCTTTGCGCCACTGGACTGCTCTGCTCAAATTCAAATCCAGCCCCTGAACACTCTGCCGTGCTCTTGGTTTGTGTTCATTACGGCATTGCAAGCAATAAAATATCGATGTTGTGTATACTTCGAGGTAATTTCTGCGTGATGGATAATGGCTGGTGCAAGACTGGTCTTGCCCATTCCACTTGCACCCAAAATTGCAATCCTTGGTGTGCCTTTGTTAAACAGTTCTAGAATATCTGACAGTTCCGATTCTCGGCCATGAAATATCCTGGGCTCAGATGGCAGCATTAATAGCGCAGTATAAACGAAGCTTACCCATACACGCGTGAGCGTGTAGACAATGTCCGGCCTTACAGAATCACACAGAGATGGTGGGGAAAAAGATAGGATGATTCTTGGCATAGCGGTGAACAAGTTACTTATATACTAAACATGTGAGTCATATGAGTCGTGAATACAGTCATAATAAATACGCTACCGTGGTCCGTAGTAGACTGGCGGCTTGCGGAGTCATACTCGAGTCATTTACTCCAACAAGCATTGATATTGAGTTGGAGCTTGAAACAGCTTGAGTCCCTCCACTGCGAAAAAGGCTGGACTAATGTACCTTGTGTAGGATCCCGAATACAGCCTGCTTGTCTGAAGAAGAGTTAGCATGGCTTAGGAGAAATAATCATTGTTCTTCTACTGCGGACGCTCTGTCAGAACTAGTTGTATCTGCAATTCCTGCAATCATGTTCAGTACTTCTTTGTGCTTCTGCTCTGCATCCTGGCGCATGTTTACAATGTCTATCGTGAAATTGACCTTGTGAATCTACGCATTGAATCTATCGAAACTGTCACCAAGTCATTGCTACCCACCTCAAAAAAAACCAATCCTTGTTCCAGTCCTGCTTTGCAATCTTTGAGCAGGGCATTCAACTCCCCCCGGCAATTTTTTTTTTTGATGTTCCTGCCCTTTTGCTGGGTCTCAACGAAGGTATGAATTTTGTGAAGTGTCCTGCATATAGTCATTATCAGAGTGAAAAGTCTTTGGGCAAAGAACATGCTCTTTGAATCTTCCGATATCCTTTAACACAATCGGCGGCAAGTCTGCTCTTGTTTCTGACTATATGGACCAGTACAATTGCATTGAGCAACTTGTAAGTTTGTTCCATCAACTGAGTACATGTTTCCTTGTTTTTTTTGACCATCTGAAAACCGACTGAGATATGGTCGTCACAAATCTAGCATGAAGATAAACCTGGACACGCTCCAAAAGAGACCATGTGGTATTGGCTATTGCCTTCAAGAATGGTATATTGTAGTTGGCGAGGACTTCCAATGAATTCAAGGCTATACCCATGTCTATCGCGGCGTCGACCCAGGCGGTGATGAGCACCGGGACAGCGTATGCGCACGCATACGCCAGTTCTAGTTCCAATTCCAAGGGCGAGTTGCTCTATGGCGGGGTCCTACCCCGCTGTGGGTGGGCGGCGCGTTAGCGAGGGAGGTGGTGGGTAGGGGATACGGACGGGGACGGCGAAGGGAGAGGAGAGACAATTTTGGGATGGGTTAGGTGCCGACACTGCCTCCTCGCATGCTCCGCCCCTTGGTCCGTGGTCCGCTCCGCCACTTGCACCTGTACTGCCCCGCGTCCACACCGCTACGGCGCCCTCCTACCGTACGCTGCCACGCCCATACCCCGCCGCGCCGCTGCGTCCTCTCCGCGCCCGTTCCGCCCCACCTCTACATCGCGCCCTTCTCCCGTGCGCTGCCACGCCCTTCCCGTCCCGCCTCCACCCGTGCCCACCTCTGTACCCCGCCTTCGTGTCGGCACACCCGCCTCTCCCCGTCCATCCCACTGTCGCGTCCCTCTCCCAGGCCCGTAATCGCGTCCACCTTCACGTCTACTACACCCTAGTCTGCTTCAGGACTGCGCCGCAGCACACACACCTCGCCACCGCACCGTCTGCCCGCACCCACCCCCGTGTGGCGCTGCTCAGTCTCGCCTCCGTGCATCCGTATCCACCCGTATCTACTTCGCATCACCTCCGCCATCTCATTTCCCGCGCGCGTTTCCCCGCATCCACTTACACTTCGCGATCACACACCCG
This sequence comes from Mycena albidolilacea, assembly GCA_029282495.1. NCBI lineage: Eukaryota > Fungi > Basidiomycota > Agaricomycetes > Agaricales > Mycenaceae > Mycena > Mycena albidolilacea. The sequence continues at coordinate 364,431 of JARIHO010000071.1, forward strand.
CTGCGTCTCCCCACCGCCGCTTCCGCACCATGGTCGCTCCTCCCTCCCCACCCCACTACGCTCGCGCCCGCTCGGTTCTGCGCCCAGACAGCCCCGCTGCTTTCCGCCAGCAGCCGCGCCCACACCTCGGTATCCCCGTAGCGGCTCCTGTCCGTCGCGTCCGATACACGTGGCCACACGCCCTTGTGCAGGCGGCTCCTCACTCACCCACCCGCATCTCTTGCGTCTCGCACCTGACCGTATCTGCCGCACCTCCTCGAATGGAGTACAAACTTGAACGTGGAGTAGGATATTACTTGTACGTCGTGTTTGCAAATTTGGGGGATCCATTGGACGAAGAAGGCTGTGAACAGTGAACGTTGCTTTAGAAGACGACAATGAAAGACCTCCCGGACACTCGACACAACGTCGACCGCACATCAAAACCAAACGGTCAGGACATGACATCTGTGTGAGGGGGCATGAACACATGCCAAGTAGGCCTAAAAGCGAGATTGGAGGAACGTGCCTTGGAGAAAAAATTGGGCGTAGCTCCAATTGAGGGCGAGGAAGTGAACAATTGCTCACCGCTTGAAGGAGAATTGGGTACTAATTTGAGTCGTCATTCACGGGCTTGCACACAAAGTAAGGAGACGAAAGGAATTCGGGTGAGACAGCAGTGGAGAGCGAGAAAAAGCTTGTAGGCTGGCAGGAAAATACACCCGACTCACGAATTTGCCTATCGCTCGCACAATATCTAAGATAAGCGCCGTCTCACAGTGATCGGTTTGGGAGAAAGGACATGGCTCTGAGGACGATCGTGGGTTGAGTACGAGAGCCCGGGATTCAGGAAGGCGCCAACAAACCCGCACCGCACCAAAGTAACAGCCCCCGCTGGTGATTGGCACACTGCCTCAGCAGAGGTGAGGATCCGCTGCACGCAGAAAGTGTATTGGTGCAGGGGGGAGGATTTATGAAAGACAGGGGAGACAGCCTGAGTGTAGAGGCCGAGAGAGAAAAGCAAGGTAAGCGGCCTTAGTGTGCGAGCTTCGATGAAAAGGGGGAGGGATACAATATCGGCTGTATAGCTGAACGCAGGGAGGCGGGGAATAAGAGTGAGAGGTTCGAGGAACTATGTACCGCGCACTCGAGCTGAGTCTTGGCAGGCAGCGTCCGGGAAGTCGGCAAACTGTGACGCAGAGAAAGTTTAAGGGAATCTCGGGTGGCACGACGGCGATCGAGCGCGGTGTATACAAAGCTCCAAGGGAATGACGACTAGGCAGTCTGACTACCAGGGCTGAGTCTGGTCCACATGAATCGCCGTCGCAAATCTTGATCTTTTGAAGCGCGGAAAGCGAGCTGAATCGCCAGCGGAGAAAAGAGAAGCTGTGTTTTGATCCGCTGATTGATGTGCTCAGAACCTATATAAGAAACACACAAACAACTCCACTTGACTCGTGATCGGCACAGAAACAGTCCAGAGACTGTTCCAACAACCAATAAACAAATCAAACGGCAATATCTGCACGTTTCCAGAGATCCCGACGAGTTACAGCCCCTAGTACAGGGCCTTGTAAAGGTTATAGGGAGAGGTTTCGTATCTCAGAGAGACAATGAGCAAGCTGAGCAGAACGTGTTTCTAGACACGGTGGAAACATTGTTTCCAAGCAAGATAGATTTATAGCTTCACAGCGTGTGTGTGTGTGTCCAAGTGATAGAGAAACAAGTTTAATGTAGTCCCGTAGACTCGAGTAAGGCCCCTAGTTTATAGGCCAAGAGCGTTCACAGAGCTTTCCCTAAAAGGTACTTTCTGAGCAGCGCACAGCAGTCATGTTTCCAAAGTTTCCCTAGACGGTACTTTCTGAAACCCGCTCCGCAAACAACAATAATAACATTTCTTTCAACAGAGAGTCCCAGTTCCAATAGATTCACAGAGTTCTTAACAGTTTCCAGGCAGAGCCCAAGTGCGTTTCCAGAATGATATATGATTCAGAAACAAATAAGATTTTGACTAATAATGCTACTCTATGAGAGTGCGTTCGCCGAGGATCCCAGATCAACCCAATGCGCAAGCGTATAGCCTACTAGTTCGGGGGATGATGCTGTGTCCACCGTAGAAACACCCTCAGAGACTTATACAACTGCCAAGACACAATTACAAAGCCCAAAACACAATCCCAATGAGTCAAAAGTCCGTTTATCCGCCTCTTTAACCGTGTTTCCATCAGTTGTTCTTCCGAGCGTCGCCTCCCATTGGTTCCCCACTGCGAGCACGCCATGTTCCCTTGCCAATTACGAGGCAGGAATCCGTCAGCAGTACCCCTGTATTATTTAGAGGGTGTGTCGATCACCGATAGATCGGCACTGCATCTTGTTCGACTTGTGTCCGCTTCAACTCAAGTTTCCCCTTGGGTCCAAGCACAGAACTTGATAATACTCCTTTGTAGGTTTCGGTAGATACCCGTTTCTCTAAGGTTTCCCAGAAAGGGTTCTTGAGAAAGAACCTTAGAATGCCTTTAGAGTTGTGATTTGGATCCTCGGAATAGCCAACCACCTGTTTCGATGTATCCGCATTTGATGGAAACTGGCAACTCTGGCAACTGAAACACCTGTGACCAAGTGCGTCCCCCCTAGCGTCTCAACACAACACAACACATTGCCAACTCCCGTTCCCTCGACCCGTTTCCATTGCTTAAGTGAATGTTGGAAACAAGTCAAAAGGAGTTCCTTGACTTATTATTCGGCTGCACGTTTCCCTTACGGTTTTCAGGGTGAGACTTGCCAATGGGCGTTTCTAATTACTTAGAACGCCCACCCGTTTCTCTGTGGTTCGCCCAACAGCTACCAGGAACCAGTACTGTTGTATAGAAACAACAGTTTCAGCAATGAGCAAGATCAGAAACATGCAAAATTACGTGTATCTAACCATGGCCCAATTACTGGCTTATCAACGGGACTCTGGATCACGATATTTGCGGCATGCAACCATGAAGAGTTGTCGTGTCACAGCTTGCCGCACCCGACGATGACCTCCTGTAATTACTATAAGGAAATCAAGCCGCAGTTTTGGGCAAATATCTTACGTGGAGTGTGATTTACTGCTGAATTGTCCCGGTTGGGAGGAGTAATCTAGTCTGGTCCAAGTGTTAGAGCGAGAGAAGGGCCGCAGAAATAATCGAACCATTGTTCCGGGTTACAGCCAATTTTTGGGTTGGTGGAGGAGTCAAAATCCCGTTCACAAGAGCCTATTGAATTGGATAATGAATAATCAAAGTAAGCACCGGGTGGAGGTAGTCCAGTTTTCTTTCTACCTGTAATATTCGGGAGGGCCCATGCCCCTGCCTGTTTGGAATGGTAGTCCCGGGCTCTTCACAACACATTGGCACACACGCAATTACTTGAAAATAATCACATATCATCGACATCCATTTGCGCAGACTGCGCCTCTTTTTCCACACGTCTGCTTGTGCTTGTGCTTGTGATCTGTTCGTGGGTGGAGGTGTCTGAGGTGGTTGGGGCTGATTTTCCCTCTCCAGCTGATGCCTCCGACGTTGGCTGAGGGAGCACGCACTTGGTTCCGCCAGCGTGCGCATGCCGGGTACATTTTCATCATGGTTACGCACCGGAATATGATGTCGACATGGACTGCCATCCTGAGATTCGTGTGTGTCGTGTTGAAGCTGACACCAGCGTCTTTGATGGCTCTGAGTCATGTTCAGTGATGTGATATCCCTATGCCTCCTGATCAGCAAGTGACAGCGGCAAGAAGGATTGAATGTTACATCGTCGAAGTATTCACGTTTCTGCCTTAGGTCAGACTGGAAGAAATGTGAAACAATGTATATTACAGACGATAGTACGCTAGTACGCAGAGCGCTACTCTAGGTGGAGCTGTGTGGAGAGGATGGGAAAGGAAGTGTTGTGGCTGTGAGAGTGATCTCCGCACGGCCGATGGTGAGGCTAGTGGGAAAATATATGACATTGCTCAGAAATTCTCGGATCAAGTTTGTCTCAAGACAAGCTGTTCAATTGTAATATAGATTCTTTTCTTTTTTATCTGTGCACCCTGTCTGTTCTAAGTGACCCAATGCCAGGAAAATAGGCCCAAAACTTCGGCTAATTGTTGTGAACAGCGCCTAATTTAGCACTAAATTATTTTCAATGTCACTAGAAAGCTAACACAACTAACCAACCTTATCTGGCCAGATTAGGGTGAATTTCAGGGTAATCTGACCTTATTACCAAAGGAGGTTTTTCCTGATGGTGACGCCCAAACACTAGCAATGTAGGTGGATTCATCGAAGGTCGTCATCTGAAAACTATTATCATACCAAATGCGCACAGAGGTTATGCCAACCTGAAACGGAGCGCTAGCTGGGGGTATTTCAATAGTGAGTGTCGCTGGAAATTATTGGGCATGGTGAAAGTGCCGCTTTGCCGTTGCCGCTACTGTAAACTGCCACTGTTACCGTGGGTTTGCCGCAGCACAGCTTTTGTTACTGCCGCTGCATGGTCTCACTGCCGCTGCCCTGCCGCAGCAATGTCAAAGAATTTCCAAACTTGAGATGCGACCACTAGCACTTAGCTCCATCTGCACAGTCTACAGTCCCGAAGGAGAATCTGCATCAATTAACCTTTAAATTGAAATACAAGCAAAATAGCCCTTGAGTGGCCTAACATCAATTTGGCATCCTCTCTGCAGTACCCGTCAGAAAGTCGAGATCACTGGCTTTTTGACCACTCAGAGATTGAAAAGAATTGAATACCAAGATGGCTAGAAATACAGGGCATTGTGTTCATGAGCAACATCCACAGCATCGATTGTTGAATCGGTGATGGTTGAAATTTCTTTTTCCCACTGTAGCGAAGTCTGCGGGACTCTTTGCGCAGTCAGTTGATCGTCGACAGAGGTTTATCTCCAGGTCTACGGTCTGCAGGAAATTCCAACGAAAAACAGGTAGTTCCGACCGCCCTCGTCTCATGCACAAAAATGTCGAACAAGATGGATGGCTGGATGTAAGTCAATGAAGCTGAGCTTGGGGGAAACAAGTGTGTGCTGGATACTAGTAGTAATGATAGATGTACACTAATTGGGGTTAGATTCTATTTACCAGCCAAGCAGTGCTCAAAGTGAGCAGTGTGGAATCAGAACATTGAATGGTGTTTGAACAAGCTGGAACATTACTTATGGTAACACTTGAATTGAAAGAAAAAGCAGAAGTGGGCTAGTCATGGCAGTGGCGAGATGCAAACTTATTAAGGAGGGGGTTACAGCGGAAATACCGTAGGAGAGGACCACAGACCCAACCAGGACTTGAACATGATTGCTGCCCAACTGCCGCTGCATTGTCAGATTGCCGCTGTATCTGCTGCAGGAGTGCCGCAGCATACGGCAAACTGCCGCTACAAACAGCTTGACTGCCGCTGCAAGGTGCTGAGTTTACCGCTGCAGAGTGCTGCCGACTGCCGCTGCAGAGTGTTTGCATATATTTTGGTGCCGCCAGACTACTGTATAGTGCCGCTGCATCGAAAATTATTCATGTCTTAATGTCGCAGATGACACAAGATTCAACCCTAGGTGGCGATGTAGCAATATATTAAATACAGTAGAGTGCACTGACACATTTTAAACCACCAATTATGATGCTGCCAAGCAGTTCAACATGCCAAACTGCCGCAGACTGCCGCTGTAGTGCCGCTGTAACTGCCGCTGCATGCCACAAAAGCACTGCAGCGGCAAAATCCCTTTGCCCGAAATTATTGCATCCGAATGCCTGCAGAAATGGAAGTTGTGACTTGATTGAGAGCGGCTGTGATATTTTTTAGATGTGAGGGATGGACTTCGGAGAGCTGTGCAGTAAGTCGCTAATACGATGCAAAAGAATGAAAATGAGGGGCTGATGTTGCTGTTGGACGTACAATAGGGTGCAGTGATAAATTTGGCCTGATAAACACATACTTTGATTTTTAACCAACCCTTCGCGGCTAACCAGAAGTTGCTTTCGTTATTTTCAGCGCCACTGGTGGATAGCTAGGCGTTTTACCTAGATGCGGGGAGACAAAGTCAGTGTGCCCGCTCCATAACCGAGGAAAGAGGAGGATGGATGATAAAAGTGGAAAATGAGATGATAGCGCCCATGAAGGGGATGTATCAAAGGGAGCGAAGTGATGTGGGAAATCAGGTCATGCGGGAGTTTGAGCCAACCAAGATATATTCGAGGCCAAACTATAAGGCGTCGGGGGATGCAGGAAAGCCAAGGAATGTGTCAATACATGCGGAATATAAGTAGAGGGGAAGAAACCGATCACTTTCTCAATCCTCCCACGCGCCGCTGTACAGTAATTAGCGATGTGGATGAATCAGAGTGCAAAAATGAAGAAAATAGTCCAAAGCTCCCTGGAGCGAAATATGCATTAGAACGTGTAAGTCTGAGCAATAATGGTGGTAGTGTCAGGAGCGTCGGGCTCGGTGCATTCATTCTGGAAGTGTCCCAACTTCTAGCACTTGTAACAAGTGATGCGTGATTTGTCTCGCATCGTGCAAGCAGCGAAGGCGGCCGGGGGGGTATCGAGGGCACCAGGCAGGGAGAGTGAATCTGCCTGGTGGGCTTCTTCGTTCAGCAAACGCCCAATGACGAAGTTGAGATCATCTTTCTGTGCATGCGAGTCGAGAGAAATGATGAGAGTGTCATAAGATGGGGGAAGGGAAATGAGAAGCGTCGCAATAATCTGCGCGTCTGAGGGTTTGTCATTGTAGAGTTGTCCAAGCTTCTCCGCAAGGTCGTGGACAGCCGCAATGTGAGCGCGCATGGCCCCTGGATTGCCAGACTTCCGCAATGCGTAGAATTTCTTTCACACGACCACAACCCCGTCCATAATGCCCTCGTGCGTCTCTTACAATCTCTGCCACATCCCTGCAGGATCCTCCTCAAACTCGCAAACATGCACAAACTGAGAGGGATCCAGCCTCACCTCAGGCTACCACTATGTGACCCCCTTTAGGTCTATTTTTTATAGTGACTTAATGTACCTAAAGGGGGGTAAAACTAGGTGGATGTCCCATGGAGGATGGGATGTCCCATGTTATGGAGGATATGACCCAGGGATGTCCCACACCTTTTCTTGTGGGACATCCCACCCTCTTCTGGTGGGCCCAAAAAATATCCAGGGATATCCCACTGGCCCATTTTTCAGGCAGGACCCCTGGCACCTACCCAGGAGAAAAACTGCATTTTCAGGCTCATTTCTCCACCACTATTTATTCTTGAGGGTGATTCTCAAAGCCCTCTCTTGGGGCTTTCATCCTAGGTATATACGACACAGATGGGAGCACATTTATTCCTGCCTATTACCCAGCATCCAGCGGGTAGTTCATATCCATGTCCATGTTGTTGGACTGAGAAGAGGTGGAGGGGTGTTAGAGATGGAGTTGGGATGCAGGTTGTCGTGAAGAAGGCCCAGACAAGATGGGGAAAAGATGGGACACCAATATAGGCAGCTAGGGCCGGAAGTGCAGAGGGATAAGCATGTCCCAAGACACATTTGTGAGCAGGCCGTAAATTTTTTAATTACCATGCCAGCAAGCAAGGAAGATGTTCCCCTCAACTCTTCTTTAAGTCTGCTATCCCCCCCCCCATCATTGTCCTCCTCATTTGGGTTGCAGTGTTTGGCAGATGAGGGAGCTGGTATATGAGTAGGGTCCAGCATTTCCCAAAATTGGCACAGGTGGCAGCGAGTTTATCCAGGCATTGATTTGTGAGCAACATCTGGCTAAGAGCATTGTGCTGGCTCAAATGGTGCCACGGATATAGTACCTTCTTTACCCCTACCAGATGATTTAATGAGTATCTTACACATCACAAATGGATGACTGAGTCAACTGGCTACCTGCTACCAAACCCTATCCAAGATACACATGATGCTACAATCCACTCTGGTGTTAGCTGCAATGTCCATTTATGGCACCTACTATTGCTGCTGGGTGCCTTCAAACAGAGCATTCACTTGCTACTGCTCCTCATGTATACTGCACTTTGGTCTCTCTTCTTACATCTCACTCTATTTTTCAGTGCTGTAGGCGGGATATCCCACTCTAATTTTCATTGCAGTGGGACATCCCACTCCATTTTTCAACACCGTGGGACATCCCACCTGGTTTACTGTTTTGGGTGGGACATCCCACTCTATATTTCATGGGGATGGGACAGCCCATCCGTTTTTATTAGTGCGATGGGGCATCCCACTGTATTTTTCAGTGCCGTGGGACATTCCACTCCTTGCTAGATTGTGGTGGGACATCCCACTCTAATTTTCATTGCAGTGGGACATCCCACTCCATCTTTCAACACCGTGGGGCATCCCACCTGGTTTACTGTTTTGGGTGGGACATCCCACTCTATATTTCATGGGGATGGGACAGCCCATCCGTTTTTATTAGTGCGGTGGGGCATCCCACTGTATTTTTCAGTGCCGTGGGACATCCCACTCCTTGCTAGATTGTGGTGGGACATCCCACCCTTTTTCTTTCGGTGCTGTGGGATGTCCCATACATTTCATTATTCTGGTGGGACATCCCACTGTATTTTTCAGTGCCGTGGGACATCCCACGTGTTTGATGATTGCAGTGGGACATCCCATCCTCTTCTTCGTTGTGGTGGGACATCCCACCCATTTTTATCATTGCGGTGGGACATCCCACTCTATTTCTTTCAGTGCTGTGGGACGTCCCACACATTTCTTTATTGTGGTGGGACATCCCACTCTATTCACTCTATTTCTTTCAGTGCTGTGGGATGTCCCACACATTTCATTATTCTGGTAGGACATCCCACTGTATTTTTCAGCACTGTGGGACATCCCAGGTTTTTCACTATTGCAGTGGGACATCCCACTATATCTTTCAGTGCTGTGGGGCATCCCACCTCCTTCTTCATTGTGGTGGGACATCCCACCTGTTTTTATTTCTGTTTACTTCTGAATACACTATTACTACCCAGCTTAGATGCATGGCCTATTTGAAATCTTATAATCCAGGCTGTCTTATAATTGCTTTCAGCACCATTTTACACTCCCAACTCAATTGCTTTGCTTTAAATGCAATCGTCAATTCACTCTTGCTTGCGCACACTACTTATCTCGAGTCTGACAGCATACAAAAATCCTTTGATGGAATTCCGAGTTCTCCTGGTGTCAACCACACCTTTCTTTCTGTCTACCCCCGAATACACTATTACTACCCAACTTAGATGCATGGCCTATTTGAAATCTTATAATCTAGGCTGTCTATAGTTGCTTTGAGCACCATTGTACACTCCCAACTCAATTGCTTTGCTTTACATGCAGTCATCAATTCACTCTCATTCATATACACAATTTTTTGGTGACAGGCCACCATGACCTATGCAGCTACTCACAGTCACTCTATGTTTCTCATACCTTAACCTCCAACTCTGAGTTCTCCTGGTGGCAACCACACCTTAACTTTCTTTCTGTCTACCTTGGAATACACTATTACTACCCAACTTAGATGCATGGCCTATTTGAAATCTTATAATCCAGGCTGTCTATGTTGCTTTGAGCACCATTTTACACTCCCAACTCAATTGCTTTGCTTTACATGCACTCATCAATTCACTCTTGCTTGTGCGCACTACTTATCTTGGTCCGACAGCATACAAAAATCCTTTGATGGAATTCCGAGTTCTCCTGGTGTCAACCACACCTTAACTTTCTGTCTACTTCTTAATACACTATTACTACCCAACTCAGATGCACAGCCTATTTGAAATCTTATAATCCAGGCTGTATATAGTTGCTTCGAGCACCATTTTACACTCCCAACTCAATTGCTTTGCTTTACATGCACTCGTCAATTCACTCTTGCTTGCGCACACTACTTAACTTGAGTCTGACAGCATACAAAAATCCTTTGATGGAATTCCGAGTTCTCCTGGTGTCAACCACACCTTTCTTTCTGTCTACTTCTGAATACACTACTACTACCCAACCTAGATGCACGGCCTATTTGAAATCTTATAATCCAGGCTGTCTATAGTTGCTTCGAGGACCATTTTACACTCCCAACTCAATTGCTTTGCTTTACATGCACTCGTCAATTCACTCTTGCTTGTGCGCACGACTTATCTTGAGTCTGACAGCATACAAAAATCCTTTGATGGAATTCTGAGTTCTCCTGGTGTCAACCACACCTTTCTTTCTGTCTACTTCTGAATACACTATTACTACCCAACTTAGATGCACGGCCTATTTGAAATCTTATAATCTGGGCATCCGCATTCTCCAATCTTAGTCAGATCCAACTTGAGTTCAAATATTGAACACAGCGCTGCCGAGGTTGATGGCAACTTAAACAGCAATCTCGGAGTCCGCATTACGAGATTACCCGATCGGTTGCCGTCGGCCGACCATTCGTGAGAGATAAATAATCAAAACACAGTTTTTGGAACTGCTGGTGCATTGAATATTAATTTCAGTTATTATTAACATGTTGAGCAATAACGAGCAGCATAGAGAGCATGACCACCCAGTTTGCATGACTGGAATTGCCGACACTAGTTACGGAATTGTCAGATCGGACATGTCAAATCCCGATCATCCTGCCTACCGTGGGTAATTTTATAAGAGGCTAACTCCATTGTAGTACTTTGTACAGTAGTGCTCCACCTAGTAGTCAGCTTCGTTGTTACGGTAAATGTCCGCCCTCTCCATAGCATCTAGCATCCCAAAATCGTTGTCTTCTCCCCCGCTTTCCTCACCAGGATCGACCTCACCATCACCCTCATCATTATCCTCCCTGTAATGCCTGTCCTCCCCACGTGCTGCGAGATGCACGTCCACACGACACCTCGCGAGCTGAGCTGCTGAGGGTCCCCACGATGGCATCACTGCTATATGGACGCCCATGTCAGGAAGGCACTTGTCCCATGTGGCGCACAGGCGAACAAGCCTGTCTTGTTGCAGACGCAGATGGTACTCATCGGTGTCACATGCTGAGGTTGCCGTTAGCTGAGTCTCTAAATCCGTATTCAAGCGACGTACCAGCCCCTTTAATCGCCTCCGTAATTATTTCCCATTCTTCTCTGAACCACACCTGCAGCGCTAACTTCTCCCTCCGCAACCGTGAGTCTTCTTCATCACACCGATCCAGCTCCAGCAAAGCCTTGATACCGGCACGCACTTTCTCGTCAGACAGCCAAGGCGATGGCGCGTCGGTATCGTTGTCTATTCCCACGTCCTGGAACAGAGTGTCATCAACGTCAACTTGCCACAGCCCCTTGGGCGGGATGGGGATTGGCGCCATCGACCCTGGAGGTGCGTTGGCATCGCGGATGAGCTTCGCAATCTGTGCGCAGAGTTTGTTGTACTCCGTTACCAATTTCGTGATCGTGGGTTCCCGACGTTTCACAGCTGACTCTGTGTGTGCGTGTAGTGTTGCATCTAGATATCACTCAGTCTAGGCATCGTATTGAAATTATAACAATTACCGTTACGTAGCCGTCGATAGGCGCGTTCCACGACGTCCATCTCAAACTTCCTCGCTCGCAGGCGCTCGCGGAGTCGCAGCTTCAAAGCGCGGGCGTTCATACGGAGCCGCATATACTCGCTAGTCGCGAGCTGTTCCAACTCCTCGTGCTCATCAACGCCCAGGGCCTCCTCCTTCCGTCGCAGAGTTCCTTCGGCCTTCTCGAGAGCCTGTTGATCCGCCAGGTACTCTGCCTGACACACGGTGGCGTCGGGGTGGCCGTGCTGGACAGCCTCAAGGAACCGCTGGCGTAGTTCCCGCACCTGCCCTTGCCGTATCTTCACGGCCGCACGCAGAAGCATCACCGCGTTCACGGCCTGCTGCCCCCGGGTTTTCGTTCGACCTACAAACAAGTCAATGGATCTGCTTGACGAGTATTTATACTGTATTCACGTACGCGGTAAAGGTTTCGTTTGTGCGATAACCTGCATCTTCCACTGCTCGCGCAGCAGTAATTTGGGTTTCCCGCACTCCCGTAGGGCCCTGGTGGCGTCAGCGCGCTTCTGCACGCTGTGTCGATAACGGCGACGGATCCACTCCGCAAGGCGGAAAAGGCTCGCCTCCTGGGTGTGCTCAATCTGGGCATCCAAGATATAAAGGCGGTTATGATACTGAGGAAATAAATCAGTGAAGTTTCTCGATGCAAAGGCACAAGACATACTCCGGAGATACGCAAATGCGGAATTAAGTGTCGTATCGACTGCCAGAACCGCTCACAGCCTTCCCCGTTGGTAAACCCGAACCCCACGCGCTTCCGAGGATGATAGAGGAGCTGGCATGCCCACTCGTGCCCGAACGCATGAAAGACCGACACTGCGAAGGCGATTCGATCCATGAAGAGGGACAGGAACCCCCACTTCAGACAGCTGCGCTCGAAGGCGCAGGCAACATCGTACAGCAGACCGACCCGAATGTCGTGTGGGAGATGCTGGAATAAGGTATGCATCAAAGCCACCACGTAGAATTGTTTCTCCCCCGCTGTATGCATATTCACCACCCATAGGACGCGGTCGTGGCGACATACCAGGGCCATGAGGGCGGTGTCCTCGAAGAATTCTGTGCTTGCTTTCTGTCGCTTTTCATCGGCCGCCTTGAAGGACGCTTCGCATCCGTCGAGGACAGAGCGAGGTAGGAGGAGCCTCTCGTTCTCGTATCCATCTTCCTCTTCCTCTACCGCTTGCACCCCAGCCCGGCGTTTACGAGTCCTGGCACTATTATGCGACACATTGCGCACGCCATCCACATACGCCTCGGTTCGCGCCGCCTGCTCTTCGGGGATGAAGTGCGTATCAGGGTGGTTTTTTGGGGGATCCCGCGGAGACTTCTTCTTTTTCTGCGTGAAGCAGGCGTCGATGCACACGTGTACGTCAGCTCTGCAGGCGAGGTGAGTCATAGGTGGCATGATATCTCCTGAACTTACATCTCTGAGGCGTCATGCTTGAGGTTGCCGAAGCAGGCGGGGCATCGACGTCGCAAGTACTCGCTTGGTCGCAGTCGAGGTGGCGGTTCGGGGAAGGGGACTTGTGGAGCTTCAGGCGACGGCTCCCTGCCGCGTTTGCCTATCCTGGTGGTCGGGGTAACAGTGGCGGTTGCAGGAGGAGTGCCGGACAAAGTGGTAGGGGAGCCCGAGGATGAGGCTACCCGACGTGAAGCCTGCGTTGGAGCCCGTCCGCGAGGTGGGTGAGGCAAACGCGGGGTAGGAGAGTCTGGGGATGAGGCTGCCCGACGTGAAGCCTGCGCGCCTAGAGCCCGCCTGCGCGGGGTGGGGGAGCCTGGGGATGAGGCTGCCCAACGTGAAGCCTGGGCGCTTGGAGCCCGCGCGCGTGGTGGGTGACGCGGGGTAGGGGAGCCTGGAGATGAGGCCGACCGACGTGAAGCCTGCGCGCTCGAAGCCCGCCCGCGTGATGGGTGAGGCAAACGCGGGGTAGGGGAGCCTGGGGATGAGGCCGACCGACGTGAAGCCTGCGCGTTTGGAGCCCGCCCACGCGATGGTCGAGGCGAACGCGGGGTAAGGGAGCCCAGGGATGAGGCTGCCCAACGTGAAGCCTGCGCGCTTGTAATCCGCTCGCTTGGACGCCCGCGCGGTGGGGAAGGCGAAGCTGGCACCTCGGGGCCAACTAGCTCCTCACGCGTCGTATCGATAATGCTGCTATAGTAATGCTTCAAGAGGTTGCGGAGATGGGTGTACCACATTAGGCAGTTACTGAATCGCCGTCGCAAAGAGTTCTGTACGGAATTCCGTGATTGGCATATATGTTAGGAACGAGTGAGGACAAGCTCACCTGGTGCTCAAGCTGAAATCCCATGTTCGCCAGCACTCGCTCTAGCGTCAGGCTAAACGCGGTGTTGTTTGGAGAGATCTGCAGAAACATATTCATCGCAAACTCCAGAACGCGTAGATCCACCGCCAGCGACGGCAACATTGGAGCGCAGCCAAATGCGCCCAGTCGCATCAGCTGCACAGCGGCCGGGGTGCAGTCACAGACGTGGATTTCCACATCTTCTATAGCTGGAACAAGTTAGTGTTAGACAATATTGATCGAAAACACGACACACATGAAAAATGCACCACGGCGACTTTATGACTCCTCCGATTGCACACGCAGGAAGGTGATTGTGGGCGGCGTCCATCTAGGTCGCGCAGAGACTTAGTCTCGTGTAACAGGCGCGCCAATTCTGGCCGGAGCATCGGTAAGACTGACCGCTGCCACCGTTCCCACTGGGCTGCTCGCTTGCGCCGATGTTGTGCTGGGTCGGGCGGCGGCGTATGCTCTATGAAGATAATGTCGGGATCCTCTGCCGCCGCTTCCGCAAAATCCTCGGCCGCACGATCCGTGTCCGACACCGGTGGCGCCGCGCGTCCTTCGGGTCGCGTTTCCATCAATCCAAACTGAGTAACCAAGGCGGGGAGGTGGGGCTGCACAAGAGTTCGTCCACCATGCAACAGAACGTCGGGCCGACGCGCAATGTGATCCAACTTCCGCCGGGGATCAGACACTCGCGGTCCATCTTGTAGAGTGTAGCTCGGGGAGGACGTCGCCGCCACATGCCGTGCCTTCGGGGTGAGCTTCAAGACCATGGCAGGAGTCCTAGTATAGTCAGGTTAGCGATACGTGTGGTCATTAATGCGCCAAAGCGCGGCGACTCACGGAATTGTATTTTTTTCCTCGTTTTTTTTTCGGCGAATCAAGCGGTTAAAAAACGACAGGTAGAGTAAGAAACAAGTATAGTAAGCAAACTAACTGAACGAAGTGTCTATTATATAGGCGATGTTCTATTTCTATTTCTACTTAGGATGGTGGTTGTCGAGAGCAAGGAGCAAATAGGCGCCCAAGACAAACAATGGCTCACTTGATTTGACGATCTTCGGAGAAACCGATAATTTTGATAAGAGTTTCTCCGGCCGGCAATTAAAGCCCGCACGACATATCCGCCTCCGCGTTCCTCCATCCTACACGCATTTGGTGCGTCTTACTACGTGTTTGACGTGTCCAACAGCATTTAGATATCATAGACACGCGTCCCCCCCTTACTCGACCATTAGTAATTCCAACTTCAATTATTAACAGAAACTTTTACAAACTATACAAACATTGTAGTCTCAAAATTAGGCGCGTATTGACAAGAACTAGTTACAAATTACGCAAATACAGTAGCGTCGAAAGTGCCGTGTGCTGCCTGTATTCTGATATTTTTGGCCAAGCACAAGCTCCACATGTGGAAAAAATTAGGCGCCCCGCCCTTTTCGAATTTGACACCAACGACATCGGGACCATGCGTGTGCTGGAGGTAGGGGATCGTCTGGCCGTAATTCCCTTTATGACGCGTATCAGAGTGCACGTCTGGGCCAAGGACGACTACACGCTCCGTTATCTCCCATAAGCGTCGTTTGAGGTCATCCTCCTGGCGCGGTTTGATACACGTCCTGTCAATGGCATGCTTGGTGCCATGTTTCCCCACCCCATAGACTTCGATTTTCTGATCGACGATGGATGCGGGGCCTGCCAATAGGAGGTAGCCAAATTTCCCTTCCAGCGCGAGCATTGTTTGCGAAACCCTTCCTCGAAGCTGCTTGATGCCAACCACTTGCACATCGACGCGCTTGTGGGCAAGGTCAGGTATGCACATCCATTCTCCCGTAATTTCCCCTGCGCGATCCAGTTGAGTGAATAAAATGAGTTGAGAATAAACGAGCGTACCTTCTAGTTGGGGTGGATGACTCGAAGCCTGTAGTGGCTCTCCTGCGCGATCTAGTTGAGTGAATAAAATGAATTGAGAATAAACGAACGTACCTTCTAGTTGGGGTGGACGACTCGAACCCTGCAGTGGCTCTCCTGCGCGATCCAGTTGAGTAACATTTTATTGGGATTAAATGGGCTTACCTTGTGGTTCGGGTGGAGGGGTTGAACCCCATAGCGGCTCGTCAGAAGAGTCGGGGCATGGAGTGCGCGGTCGGGGGGCGGCGGTTCGATCGCAAAGACCGGAACAGCTCCCCGGCCCATCAAGATATCACGCGGTAGAAACCGCGCCTTGGTTAAAGGCAACGTCGTACTAGAAACTATTTGAAAGAAATCGAAAATAAAAGCCAGAGAAACTTACAATTGATGATAAACGCTCTCGATGGGAATGCCCTCCACTCTGTGGTTCGTCGACCCTTCTCTAATGGTGACGAGGATGCCCTCTTGGTCCCACCACGGGTTCTTGCCCTTCTCCCGCTTCTTTTTCAGTCGGGCGGCGCGCGCTGGGCTATCGTAATCCCCCACCACCATGCCACACAACCCTTTGTGCCGGGACTTGCTTCCCACGTAGACTTGAAGGTACTCGTATCTGAGACCCACCCTCATTAATGCGATCTTGGCCTCGGGTTCGCTCGCAATTGTTTTATGGCCGACCGTGACTGCGGTCGGATTGGCAGAATTGTCATTGGGGTCAACGTCTGCAGCGCGTACTTTGAACTGTTCCTAGTCAATGTATTGCGCCACACAAACGCGGGGTGACGTACCATGCCAGCGACTTCGTCTTCTCCCATTCTGTTCAACGCATCTGTGGCTCGGTCCTTCCCAAATAGCGTGAGTTTGTAGCCTGGCAGAGAGAGCAGAAAGGTACACACGTCGAAAATCTCAAGAATCCCGCCCACATTGGAAGCAACAATGACTCCTGTCCTACCTTTGTGCTCGTCCCACCTCACCCGCACCGAATCACCAAGGTACCATACTCGACTGACATGCCCAATTTCAATGGTGAAGAGTTTGATATGAGGTGAGACTGCGCTGGCGGTGGTTGGGCCCACCACATCGAAATCGTTGGGTATCGAGATGGTGAGGCGGTCGTTGGCGACATCCATCACGCGCCCTGTAGCACCTTTGTACAAGATCCCGGACACAACTCGAACACGGTCGTTTACCAGGAACTTGTAACCAAAGTTGAGCCCGGCGCGTTTGAGATGGGCGAGCTCGACGTGAGCGCCTTTGTCCACTTTCTTGATCTGGTAGGCGCCATCGTGCCCAGGAAGCACTACCTTGGCATATTCAATTCTCTGGCGCTTTTCCTCGTTCCACATCTCACGCAACACCGCGATGAAGCCGTTCATCCCCTTGTGCTCGCCAGCTACGACGACAACGCGATCCCCCTCAGCAAGAGCCGGGCAAGGCCCTTCGAACCTCAGTGCGAGCAGGGTGTCATGTTGGCTGGCTGCGAATGGGACAAGTTGGTCTGGGGTGGGTGCGACGCGGGGAAAATCCTTTCGTTTCATGAGGGAGCGGGACTGTTCCCTCAGTGGTTCGGGGGGCTCGCCGATGTACAGTTTCGTCGCTGTGAGCACGAATGCTAGCTGTCCACGCGCCTTTCCCCTTTGCGGACAAACCCAGGTTCCGGGTACCACCGGTAGTTGACCCTCCTCGCTGTCACTGCGAGCAATGGCGTCTAAAGCATCCGAGCGGGTGATATTCGCAGCCAAGGTGACTGCTGCTGGTGCAGATGCTTCCCTCTGCACCTCTTGTTGATACTTCCCCGCCGCGCTCTCGTAGTACGCGGCCAAGGCAAGATCGTTTTCATGCTCATCACGATACTCGGGGAGGGAAGGGGGACGGATAGGGCCATCGTCCTGCGCCTGATCGTCCAAGAAGTCTGGGAGATGCATCAGCACACAGCTGCATTAGAACAAGAAAGCCAGCGCACCTTTGTCTGAGAGGGTTGCCTCGTCATTCTCATCCTCCAGTTCCCCATCTTCGTCAGAATCTTCCGCCGCCAGATCGAGAAGATTTCTGATTCGCTCCGGAATGGACTTGTTGGGACGAATGAATCGGCGACGAAGTGTTTCCTCGTCCTGCTCCTGGTCATCGTTGACATCTCCCTCCTCATCTCCATCTGAATCCCACTCGACACGTCTGCGCTTCTCGATAGATGTGGGTGGAGACGTCTCGCGCATCCGCTATAGGGTGTTATAATGATGGCCAGTAAAGTGATAAAAATTTGACTTACGCTCAAACCGTCCAATAGCAGTGGTGTGAATTCACGTCCAGAGTAAGAGTAAGGGCTCCCCAACGATTCGTTCATGCTGTGGTCGTCGATGGACATTTGGCGAGATCTAAGCGTCGTCAGTGTCAGCAACAAAGTGTCCGCAGCGATCCACAGTGCATTATTTTCTTTATTTCTTCTATCACTTGAGCGCCATTGACGCGCCATTCAGACATTCTCGCCTCATTGTTGGCTCGACGGCCGCAATAGTCCTTGAATTTAC
Source organism: Mycena albidolilacea (assembly GCA_029282495.1). Taxonomy (NCBI): domain Eukaryota; kingdom Fungi; phylum Basidiomycota; class Agaricomycetes; order Agaricales; family Mycenaceae; genus Mycena; species Mycena albidolilacea. The sequence continues at coordinate 382,691 of JARIHO010000071.1, forward strand.
TACACTACTGACTACCCCACACTCAGGAACCAAGACTTACCGTTTTGACATGATGGTCAAGAGAAAGGCGGAAAAGCTGTGCAGCTGTCATGCGGCTCCGACTTGACGTGGCACGTTTCGGAGAAACAGATAACGATTATCTGTTTCTCCGAAACATGCCACGTCAAGTTAGTGCCGCGTGTGAGTAGCACAGCATTTTGTCCTTGCTCCCGACTACCATGTCGAGAGCAATGTTGAGACTCGTGGGCGCTCGTGGCCGGAGACGGGGGGACGACGGACAAAGGCTCAATGAATACCTGTAGAATTGTGAATACAAGTAGTATTTGTCTATAATAAATATAAGTAGGATCTGTACCGACTCGAATACAAGGGTAGTAAAGACATCGAATACAAGGGTAGTAAAGACAAGTGGGCTTGGCGGGTGAGGAGACCGGGGACAGCGCAAAAACGTGACTGAAAATTTTGGCAGGGCTAACTCGCAACCGCTTTCTTTACCGATTCACGCACTTGGCCCGCAAACCTTCAGGGAAAAAAAAAACACCACAATGCCCATCGTGACTCGATCCTCGGCTCGCCAAACTCGATCTACGGCCGTGACTCGATCTATGACGGCGACGGGAACTAACGCTCCCAAAAAAACTGCCTCGAAGTCAAAATCCGCACTCGCGCGCAGGAAGGTACTTATATGACATCTCAGGCCTGGATAACAGCCAACTCACAGGTCATACTTCCAGGCCGGTGAAGCAACGTCGTCAGCCAAGTCGGCTGGAGGTGGCCGCGGCGGTGCGTCTGTAAGTTTTGTACATGATTTTGTTTCTGGCGGCCAAATTTATGTGTAGAAAACCAAAGTGGATGAACCTATCACTGAGGAGGACTTCGCCGATGTTTCTAATGACTCGGTATGTCTGTCCTCAATGACTTTGGCTTGAATTTTGACTTCTTATTTCTAGAACGCGAAGGCGGCCCATGTTCCCGTCGAGGACCCTAGCTCTAATGATTCAATTCCCACCATGGTACGTCGTCTGTCTGTGCTGTGTTTCGGCCTTGAATGAAGCCTGATATATTTGCAGCCGTCTGCTTTGCTTGTTGCTCTCCCCACGCCAGAACGCCCCATGCCGCGGCCGCACCACAATGAGGTCCCAATACCACCTCCCGACGCGGCTCTCGACGATCTCGCCAATGACCCCTTCAACCTCTCTGGAAGTGTCGCGTCTAGGCGCCGGGTGCAAGGCTCCTGGGACATGCGCACACAGCAGCAACGGGGGGAAGATGATGAGGAGGGTCATGCAGATGACGAGGGACTCGAGGGACTCGAGGTAGAGGAGCAGGAGTACCGACGTTCATACAGGTGAAGAGCGATTCGAGGGGGAGGAGGGGGACGACCTCTACAACTTCAAAGATATGTCTGTCATGGGTTACGACGACACCATCGATCTCGAACAGCTGCGGGCATTCATACCGCCCGACCCACCGCGCCGCCACTCTGCATCCCCCCGCCGGGGCTCCTCTGCCAAATCCCCACACCGGCGTCGACACTCAATCGACTCCCCAACGCGCCCACGTCCGCATGCCGGCTCTCCCGCTGGCGATGACCATCGTGGCCGGGCCCTGCACGCACGGTATTGGAAAATCTGCCGGGGTCCAGTCGGCGTCGCAGAAAGCCGTTTTGGAGTCGGAGCTCAGTCACAGCAGTGACGACTACAGTGACGACCAGGCACAGAAGGCACGCGTTAAGAATTGGAGGGTGGCGCAGGGCGGGCGTGTTAGTCCCTCTATTGAAGACGAGGACGAAGAGGATGAGTGGGAATTCGAAAAGGAAGTAGAGAGGAATGGGTTCCACGATGAACGTGGCGCGGACGAGCGTGCCAGTCCCTCTACTGAGGACGAGGATGAGGAGGATGAGCAGGAATACGAGAAGGAAGTAGGGAGGACGGACAAGCAGGTCGAGGAGAGCAATACGGTTGAGAAAGGGGGGAAGCGAAAGTCCAAAAAGTCTGCTGACGTTGTCGATGGGGAGTCGGGTCCTGTGGCTGCCGCTGGCGGGGCTTCGAAGCCGCGGCGCAAGAGAAAGGCTAAAGGCAAGGCCAAGATGGTGGACAGTGGCCGGGATTCCGACTGCGTAGTGGAGGAGAACAGCGAAGAAGATGGCGACGGCATTCTCAAGGCAGGGGCCATCTCAGGTGCCGTCAAAGACCGTCTTTACGAGCTCCACGACAATTTCACGACTGCAGTGGACGAGCTCGCTCGAAGCTGCGGCAAGTCTAGCTTGACGTTACACCAGATGGTCGGCAACGTCATCAAGACGCCGCGCAGCCTGAATGCTTGGAACGTATGGCAAAGGTATTTCGCGGAGACCACGCCGAAAGAGCAGAAATGTAAGTCTCAGCTTTAATTCGAGCCTTGGCCTTCGTGCGGTTCTGATCAAAGACATAGTAAAGGGCGCAGACTACACCAAACAAGCTCGCGCAGCATTCACTGCGGCATGCCGGGTCGGTGACGATTTCGTCGAGGAGAAACTTAAGGACTCTGACGCCGTCTTTAAACGCCTACCCTGGTTACTCGAGTGGAACCAGAATCTGACGCAGCAGGCGGTAATCGCCGTTCGGGAAAAGGGTAAACTGAAGCCTAAGCTTCGGCGAGAGATCAAGCCCGTTACGCAAATTGTGAGTTCTACCTACTGCGCGTCGTATTAGGGGCAGTACTCATATTTACTGCAGGCGAAGTAGATGCTGGACACATATGGGGTTCATGTGTGGGGTTATGTGATCGACCCCGAGGGCCAGGGTAGTTTCGTATTCGGTGCCGGTGACGATTTCAAGGAGATGAGAGCGCTCCAGCTGCACAACCTTAATCAACAGGTCAAAGATCAAGAACATACTTTTGGGTGCGTTTCTCAATAATAAGTCAAGTGAACAAAACCAATCTAAGAGTATGATAGCATGATCGAGATGAGAAAGCGCGGCCAAGCTGCTCGCTCGATTCCCATTCAAAATCTCGATCCTCATGAGCATGAGGGGCCACGCGATGCCTTTCGAAGACAGTTCACGTCGATAATCGGGGGACAGCTATGTAAGTGCATTTGGGTTGATGCCTCAAGACGTGCCGACAACAGTTTCAGGGGCATTCTGTCGCGCGGCCGGTACGCTGTCTGGTCAGGACGTCGACAAGACGAAGTTTCAAATGAAGTGGAACACGAAGTTCATCGACGTCGCTCGGGAAAGCAAGTGCCGCATTATCAACTACCCCGCAGCGCTCCAAGCCGCCAACCAGATCATTGGCACGCGGCAGTTTAACGTGAAGAGGATCAAGTCGGCGACTTTCGAGAAGTTCATGAGCAGCCTCGTCGATGCTCACGGGACTCGTGCCGCCCATGATGACGACGACGTTATGCAGATCGTTGCTTGGGAACAGGGTACGTTGGTCGTTTGGCGACTTCATATTGAGCTGAATACTTGGATTTTTAGACGAGATTGATTTGCCACTCGATGAGCAAGGGGATGTGGCAGTGGTCAGTTGACGAACATGGGGTGGGATTGGTTACGGTGAAGCAGAGCGAGGGGTATGCCAAGGAGGTGAAGAAGCAGGCGGAGAAAGCGGAGAAAGCGGAGAAGAGGAAGAGGAAGAAAGAGCGCGGTACTGGGGCACAACAGCAGGATGAAGAGGTCAGGTACACCCGTCCACCCACATCACGGCGCCACAGGGACGACGGCGACAACTACTATCGCGAGGAATCGCACCGCCGGCACCACCGCGTCTACTCCCGCTCCCGCTCCCCTTCCCGCGCCGAGTCGCCACACCACTACCGCGTGGGCGCCGACTCACGCTCCTGTTCTCCTCCCCGCGCCGGGTCGGCCCACCACAACCGCCCTCGCACCGACTTACGCTCCCGCTCTCCTCCCCGCGCCGAGTCGTCGCACCACAACCGCCTGCGCCCCAACTCACGCTTCCGAACCCCTCCCCGTGCTGGGGCGTCGCACGACTACCGCCCGCGCGCCAGCTCACGCTCGCGTTCCCCTGCCCCCCGTGCCGGGTCGTCCCACCAGTACGAGGCCACGTACCGCGACAATTACTCCTGGCGTGCGAACACGCCGCCTCTTGCCAGATCACCACCGCGCGCTCCACAACGGGCCAAGTCCCCTCACCAGCAAGGAGCGCGCTGGCCCCTCAACAATGATGCGCACCAGTGGGATGACGCAACTCCTCGCCCACACCCAGACGGCTGCGCTGAGTCTTCGCAGGCGCCACCAACCGTCCCCCCCCGCCTCGACCTTTCACGGATGGACGCGGTAGCCGCCCGTGTGGCCGCTGACCATCGTGACCATCGTGCGCAAGGCCCGGACGAGAAGCGCGGCCCTAAAAGGAAGGCGCCACACAATGAGGGGCCGGAGCTCGTAGATAGGGACTACAAGCGCCACCGCGGGACAGAGGAAGCGCCCCCTCTTCTTAAATGCCGGATCATTGTGAATAAGAAGAGGGGGTGCGTCTTTTTCGCCACGCATTTGCAGAATGTGGACAGACCCATCCGCGCCGACGGTGTCATCTACGTCCACAATCCGGAAAGACGTGTATGGAAGCAGATCGGGCCCAATGTGGCCCCGGTTCTCGCCACAGAGGATGACCGCAAACAGTACGCGAAGGAGCTTGAGGACTTCGGTCTCTAGAGTACTACTCTCGCACTCTACTTGGTTATTGGTCTAGGGTTATATGTTTACGTCTTACTCTATGATTTATGCTACTCTATGATTTATGGAATGAAATATGATTTATGCAATAAAATATGATTCAAACCATAGGCGGGCGTAAGAGGTGGAACGGACAAGAGGACTGGAAGACGAAGAGGAGAGAGACAAAAAGTAGAGGGAAAAAGGGCCGACTCCTGCGGGAATCGAACTAGGGTACTTCACTCAAGTACAACAGTCAACACCTTTAACCACTTCACCATCCAGCAACATGACAGACAATACCCATAATACCATATGTCGTACCCAGATTGAGGGACATTACTTCACTCAATTCGTGGGTCACTCCTCACGGCCCCGAAATCTACGAATGTTCTCTGTGACAGGTCACCAAGACCACAATCTTGCAAAAGAAGTCACAAAAAACCCCAGAAAAAGACGAAAAATGCAGTTTTTCTGGGGTGGAAACTTCATAGTGCTCATACTATCCTTCCCTCACCACCCGGACACCTACGCAAAAGTGATCAATATCATTTTATCCAGAGGACTTGGGATAAATCTGAGTAAACTGATCGTCAGGGAATAGTATTTTATCCCGTTCACAGACTTTACTTCAAGGGAAACGGTTAGGAATTGAGCAAGCGGCGGTCTTTTTTCGGGGAAGGAGCGGTGTCCGAGTAGTAGGTAACATATCAAATTCTGATTGCCGATGTTCGCTCGAAGGCCTGTTTAGCTGTAGCGGCTTGAAACTTTGTATGATGAATCTTACATATATGCCATACAATACATGCACAGGACAAGACTAGTGGGTTCTTGGAGTGGCCAGCTCGTATCACACAGTTTGGGACAACAATTGCATCAAATTTGCATCAAATTTGGCACGTAGATCGCTCATTTTGGATCGTTGTGAAATGCACAAGGCACTTGGACACATCAGATTTTGCATGGGTACCAATGTGCTATATAGCTCAACTACAAGGTCAAATTTGGGCACTCTGGCTATGACTGGAACATTGTGAAGCACCAAGATCTCGAAATTCAACCAAATTGAGGCTACCTTGGATCTTTGCACGTGTTGTAGATAGGAACCATCCCAAAATCCGGGGAATTCGAGCCCATAGTCCATACACCAGACTATAACGATGGTCTGAAGCTCAAAATCCGGGGAAACGGTCAAATATTGGGTGAGAAATTGTTGTTTGTCCGAGTTGTAGGTGTGTCCGGGTCGGTGGGGGGAGATAGTAGTGCTCACGATTTCTAACTTGTTTCTGTTTATATGGTTTTTGAAATGGTTGTATATCCCAATCCAAATGTGTGTGTTCCAGGTGGGACATCCCATAGAGTTTTTTGTGAGCTTGTGGGACATCCCATCTGTATTTGCATTCAATATGTATGGGACAGCCCATATGGTTTTGTGAGCTTGTGGGACGTCCCACCTGTATTTGAGTTCAAAGCGGGACAGCCCATCTGTTTTTGCGTTCAATGGGATATCCCATCCATATGTGTGTCACAGGTGGGACGTCCCACGTACTTTTGTGAGCATATGGGACGTCCCATCTGTATTTGAGTTCAACATGGGACAACCCACATGGTTTTTGGAAATGGTGGGACATCCCATCGAATTGTGTGTTGCAGGTGGGATGTCCCACATGCTTTTTGTGAGCTTATAGGACGTCCCATCTGTATTTGAGTTCAACGTGGGACAGCCCATCTGGTTTTTGGAAATCGTGGGACATCCCATCCATATGTGTGTTGCAGGTGGGATGTCCCACATGCTTTTTGTGAGCTTATGGGACGTCCCATCTATATTTGAGTTCAACATGGGACAGCCCATCTAGTTTTTGGAAATCGTGGGACATCCCATCCATATGTGTGTTGTAGGTGGGATGTCCCACATGCTTTTTGTGAGCGTATGGGACGTCCCATCTGTATTTGAGTTCAACGTGGGACAGTCCATATGGCTTTTGGAAATGGTGGGACTTCCCATCCCATATCTGTGTCGCAGGTGGGATGTCCCACATACTTTTTGTGAGCCTATGGGATGTCCCATATGGTTTTTGGAAATGGTGGGACATCCCATCCATATATGTGGCGGAGGTGGGATGTCCCACATACTCTTTGTGAGCTTGTGGGATGTCCCATCTGTATTTGTGTTCAATGCCATATGGTTTTTTGAATGAAACAATGGGACATCTTGCCCATATGTGTGTTGCATATAGGATTCTTTGAAATGGTGGGCCATTTTTTTCTGCTACCCACAAGAGGTGTTCAATATCTGGATCATCTGCCCCCTGAATGAGGAAATTTCTTGTAAGCAGCATCAAGTTGGCCATCAAGACTCAAAAGCACTGCACTCAACTACTTTGCACTGTGCATATTCAAGCACACCTAGACCTCACACCTCTTTGCCTGTTGTCTTTTCAGTGCATAAGTCCTCAACCCAAATTAATTCTCTGAATATCTTGCCTCAAGCTGACAATGTTGGTGCTTATCAACACCACCTCACATAACCAGATTAAATTCTAGAATCCAGAGATTAGGGATTGCACTCCTCTGAGCTACCAAGTTGCACAGCCCAAATCGATGGCCGGGGATACTGTAGTGTTTTGACCGAATGTTCTCACCATGTCACCCGTTGCCTCAAATTTTCACTGAACTTGGTGTTCATTTCTTGTCAGTCAGTGGAAAATTACCCTATATGGTATTCCGGTAAATGCTGAACCAAAGATTTGGGCATTTTTTGGCCTATTTGAGCGACAAAATTTAAAGTCACTGTCACCCATACCAAAATGTTCAGTTCACGGCCCTCTGCCTGAACATTCGGTTGAAACACTACAGTAGTGTTACTGTTGAGTCAAGCTCACCTGAATTTGCAAGTGAGGCTTTCGGTCTTATAGGCTGCTGGATAATGGATGGGTAGCCATGACATGATACAATGAACTACTGCTGGATGCTGGGTAGTAGGCAGAAATAGATGTGCCCCATCCATATGGTATATACCTAGGATGAAATCCCCAAGAGAGGGCTTTAAGAAATATAGGCTGCTGGATAGTGGATGGGTAGCCATGACATGGTGCGATGAGCTACTGCCCAATGCTGGATAATAGGGAGGAATAAATGTGCTCCCCTCAGTGTAGTATAAGCCTAGGATGAAAGCCCCGAGAGAGGGCTTTAAGAATAACCCTCAAACATGGAAAGCAGTGGAGAAATGGGCCTGAAAATAAGGCTTTTCTCGTGGGTGGGTGCCAGGGGTCCTGCCCAAAAGATGGGCCAGTGGGATATCCCTGGATATTTTTCGGCCCACCGGAAGAGGGTGGGATGTCCCACAAGAAAAGGTGTGGGACATCCCTGGGTCATATCCTCCATAACATGGGACATCCCATCCTCCATGGGACATCCACCTAGTTTTACCCCCCTTTAGGTACATTAAGTCACTATAAAAAATAGACCTAAAGGGGGTCACATAGTGGTAGCCTGAGGTGCCAGCCTCCCAATAATTGTCCAGTTGCAACATCGCGCTTTGCAACCCAGGCCTTCACGGCCTTCCTTCCACTCCTGCCCAGCGGCCGTGGTTCGTCGCACAAAACAATACATCAGGGAAACCCTGCCCAAGTATTTTTGCAAATTTTTTCTCAAATTATCCGAAAATATCTTGAGTTCCTCAAGTTTCCAAAATAAGCGAAAATACCTCTTTGCCACCAAAATTCGCAGAATTTATGGAATTTTCGAAGAAAATTTTACAAAATGTCTCTCCGCTATCGTGCCAGTTTCTCCGAATATTTGACTTTGTTGAACACAAAAAGTAGCATAAAACAAGCTGTATTGCATACACTACACTATCTAGTACAAGGTAGACTAACAATGAAAGCTAATCCCAACATCTATAGACCCTATGCGCCGCAATGTGCATAGATCAGATAAGAAGCAAGATAATGGGCAGATACCCATCATGTAACTGGCGTAAGCTTAACTTGACCGATGCAAGACGGTGATAGGGCGTGTACCAAAACATGCATGAAAACACCTAGTCTGTTGTTAAGCGGCGGGGTCCGATCGGAGTAAGACCATGTTACATAATGTGCACAGCCACCCGGCCTTTGAACCTCCAACCACGGAACAACCGTGAACATTTTCTACCCATTTCAACCACTCAAACGGACCTAATGTATGTTTGAAACCTTCTGAAATTTATTCGGAATTTTAGAGCACTATTCAAGGCTCAGGACTTCAACACAAGTGTGCAGCCATGTGAAATACTTGGACATTTCTACACCCCGATCTGCAGTGTATTAAAGTTTTGAATACATAGAGACATTTGGAGAACTTCAGAGAATGTATTTGCGCAAAAATATCAGTCTCATGTTGATTCTGGAGCACAAAACATCGAAATCCGGCGGTGTGGCTGTGCAGATTATGTAACAAGGTTTTACTCTGATCGGACCCCCGCGCTTACTAACAGACTTCAATATATCGAGGTACGAGATCAGGTTATATTGAAGTGTCTGTCTGCGAGAGACTAGAAAACACCAGTTTTTATTTCATTTTGAACCTATTAGCGGGCAGAAGTGAGGCATTAGATTATGAGCGTACACCCTCCCTGGGGTGGTAGGCTACACTATTGATGGCCGAAAGTCAGTGTAACAAACCAACTATGAAGGATTGAGTAGACTTGACAAGGCAGCCCAAAAGGCTGTTACGTCCTGATTATGATATTCTACACTGAGCTATAGATGGTGGCGGTAAGCCATTATCTTATGCGCTGGAGGTGAAACATCAGGGAACTACTCAGAATTATTGACTTGCCGCCTCAACGGCCTCTGAATAGTCTGATGACTATTAAAAACAAGATATACGAAGTCAGGATTTGTGCAACCACATTAGGGCCGGCAGAGATATCGCGCCGCGCCATTTTGTGTATAAGCCCAACTGATTAGATTGGGATGAAGACATGTTACTGAATTAACCATCACTGTGGTTACTCGGGCAGATCTGACCGTTAGAAAGATGCGGGCCTTGCATCAAGGATTTACTGATATGATTGATGAGGATTGGCACTATAGGATGGCGCCGCGCCATATTTGCACTGGTCACTATACTGGTCCACCAGTATAGCGCCGCGCTATCTTGTCAATCTGCTTGATATTTACTATGAGTTCCACTGAGCTTGTGAAGTGTAGGACTGATAGAGAAATTGAATAGAACTTGACTAAGACTGACTTGACCAGTTGGCAATGACTAAAAGACTGACTTGCTCAGTCAGAAAGATGGAAACCAAGACAACTAAGCACGTCTTATGGCGTGCTAGAGAAATACATATGGACTAGCCCCGGTAGCAGGTCATAATACCCATGGTTGAGAATGTCTTCTACGCCATTGGCCATTCACTACTTGGGTTCCCACCCTTTATTGTTCCTATTCATTCCGTCTATCTCCTTTACCTCTCTCTGAAATGTATAAAAGCCAGTTGTGTACTCTGTATTAGCCAGTAAACTATCCCCCAGATATACGGGCAGTATAGTAGACTCTAGATTTGTGACAAGACATCAGATATATTTGCAGACGCACAGAAAAGATTAAGAGATACGGGACGTCGAAAAGACTACCAATCACATTGATATAAGAGCCCCGTTCAACCTGCACCAACTTGTCTCCTGTAGCAGTGCTTTAGGCCTCCAGGACTAAGACTTGTTGTGTAAATCGATGCTCTCTTGTCTCCTGTAGCAGTGCTTTAGGCCTCCAGGACTAAAGACTAGTTTGTGCTAGTAGAAGTGAAACCGCCGCCTTCAGTGTAACTGTCCGCGCCTTAGCCCAGCGTCCACCTTCTGTGTAACCGCCCCGTTTCGTTGAAACCGCTGCCATTCGTGCAGTGTTGGTTGATATTGAAGTAGCGTCTGTCTGTTGATAGTCTGCCCTACCTTCTGCTGCTTGGCTAGCTGCCAGTAGTGCTAGGTTCTGCTGCTCACAAAGAAACTGAAAGCTCTGAACAGTCTAAAGTTTACTTGAGTCTTGATATCCTGTTGGTGTGAAGTCCCTGCTACCCTAGCATAACCGTGCTTAAACCGCATAGTTTGCTATTGAACAAAGCCTTATCCCAACCTTGCACACCCTTTTGACGGGTGATACGTACCCTACCTCCCCGAACACACACACACGAGTATTAGGATTAGGATTAGTGATTTGTTTTGGTTTTGGTTGGTTTGAGTAGAGTGACTAGTTCGCTTTTCTCACTAGTCAATCCCTTAGATTTCACGGCCGCACCCTAGTGCACCGTTTCAACGGGTGTAAGCTGTAAGGGGACGGCAAGAGGAGTATGTACTGGGACAGGTGAGGGTTGGGGGACCAGATGCATCTGAAGAGGTGATTAATTGAAACAGTCTAGAACGAGGCAAAAGGCTTACCCACCATGAGAACGATCCATTGTATGTCAGCTGGTTCGCATCCAACACTCGCACAGGCCGGTCTTGAAGGTTCTGGGCTCTGAATAATGAATCACGAAGGTTAGCACAACTTTTGGCAGAGAAAAGATGGCTTACCGAGAATGGAAGGCACCTCCGTGGAGTTATCCCTGTGCACAGTGCATGATATCGGCTGTCATCTTGCAGTGACGTGGCGCCAGACATGAATTTAGTGAGCTACAAGTCGAATGGCAAGGTAAGTGCTAGCAGGCAATCATGGAAGACTACGCACCTATGCCTGTGGTGACGTGAAAACAGTAGTCAGGGTTATGGAAAGGACGACAAGAGAAAAACAAGAGCGAAGGAATGGCATCAGAACTGGACTACGGCGAGAACTGGAAACGTACCGATCGCGAAATGAGCATCCTAGATGACTGATTGACCGGGAACGGCGGTGGAATGAGCCTAGAGGTCGCGGAATTGAAGCTTGGGGCAGATAACACAATTGTGAGGAGGAACGAGTGAGCGCAGTGAGAGGAAGATGGGGGGAAAGGAAGAAAGGTGTTTTACATTGTTGTGGCGGGATCACCTCCACACACACGTGGTTGCATGCTGTAGCTGCCGTAGTGGTGCCGTAAGGTTTACTAAACTTTAGGATGGGTACCGCTATGTGTTTTCGTGTATGTCGTGGGACATGAGACTTCACTCACTGGCGCCGGTATGTAACTTCAAGTTGTCTTTGAAATTTCTTGTCCCAGCTACCAGTATAAGTCTATACTACTGACGAACCATCTCTACGCACACGTCTTGGCGTGCCGTAGCTGCCGTAGTGGTGCCGTACGGTTTACTAAACTTTAGGGTGGGCACCGCTAGGTGTTGTCGCACACGAGACGTGAGATTTCACTCAAGCCTGGTACCGGTAAGTGTCTTTTCGAATTTCTGCCTTGTACCTTGCCGTACCTATAAGGTCAGTGTCTACATTACTGCCGTCTTGGCTTCAAGGAATGGGATCATTCTCTGGGGTGTGTTGTCCCCTCACGACTTACCTCAGGTTTCCGATCCTCTCTGTCTTAGGCAACATATTATTTCTGGCCAAAAAGCTTGAAAAGTTTGAAAATTTGGTGCGAGTTTTGTATGAATTGAGCAAAATAATTTTTGGACTGTATAAACTGTGCCATAATGACGGAACTTTTGAATGATTCTCAAGAAAGTTGACAAAATTTGTCCAAATATCGAAAATTTCAAAGCCACAAGATATTTTCAGTAAAAATATCCTACATTTCTGGGGGAGGTTTTCCCTGATGTAGGCAACACACCTTTCCGCCGTAATTCGGCCCTGACCTCAAATTCCCACTCATCATACGGCACATGGTCCAACAGCTTCGTCCCACCCTTCAGATCTCCAGTCGGTCACGAGTAGTGATGTTCCGGCTTGGCTTGGCTTGGAAGCCCCGGCTTGGGCTTGGAAGCCCCGGGCTTGGGCTTCGCATTCCTCAAGCCCAAGCCCAAGCCGTCAGAGAGGGCTTGGCTTGGCTTGGCTTGGGCTCAAGCCGCGGCTTGGTACATTTTTTTCCCCATGTATCTGTACGCAAAAAATGTGATTAATGGTCCATATCATAGTCTGGGTCGTAATTATTAGGGTCATCATCCAAGAGCGCGTCCCAGCCCTCTGCCTCGCCACTGCCCGTTTCATCACCATCCTCATCACACTCCGTATCATCCACCAGGGCCGACTTGCGGAAGATCAAATCCCGGCGTATCATGCATTTAAGAACTTGCAACGCCTCGACGATGTCGGCCTTCAAACGGTTGCGTCGTTTGCTGATTGTGATCCCAGCGGAGGAAAATGCACGCTCGCTAGATACCGACGACGACATGACGGCAAGATAGTCGCGCGCGAGCGACGCCCAAACAGGATAACGGGCGGCATTTATCTAAGATGTTGCATATCAATGGAGGGCAAAGAAACAGTTTTATCAACTCACGCCCCACCACTGAATTGTGTCCATGCCCTCGGGGACCACCTCACGAGCAGTCAGATACTGCTGATATTCATCAAGCCATGGTTTTAGCGGGTTAATATGAGCTGTGGTGCTGTTAGTATTGCTCTCATCCTGGCGTACAACTGAGCGCCGCAATTTGGTGGCTTGCGGCTTTTTGATAGGCACGAGTGTGGTCGCCGATTCTCCGTGAAGCCTAAGATAGCGCTGTTTAAACTGGGGCACATTAATTTTCTGCAAACCAAATTGAGTGAATTGTTTACCGTTTCCTCCATGTTTTCAATGGCCGACTCCTGAAGGTCCGCTGGCCAGTGCTTTCGGAAGTAAGATAGCTTCTTTGCCGGATTGAGAACTACATGTCAATGAGCCATCGCGAATATATAGCAGCAACAGAATTACCCATTCCAAACATGTATGCATTCGAATTTGAAGTCTTCTGATAGTACTCATCAACCTTGACAAGTGCCTCTTCGATTGCGGCCGAAAAATCACTGTATTTAGGGTCTGCGGCGCATTTTGTCCAGTCAGCATGCAGCTCCTCCAACGCCGGAAGTGCAAGGTGGAGTGTCGACTTGAGATCTGATGAAAATTTATGTTGAGAGTCTTCTGCGTACTATAATTGTGTCAGTAAACAAAGAAGAAATTCGGAAAACAGGAACACATGCTGCCAGCAAGTTCAGGAATAAATCAACCCGTGTCCATTCGGCTTCGGTTAGTTGTAATGCCGTGAGTTTACTGCGTTTCTCCCCAGTCTCGTCCAATGCCATTTCAAAAACGAATTTATCCACATGCTTCCACGACAGTCATTAGCATTGAACGTAAAAATCAAAGGAAGAATTCAATACCTCTCTCAAGGTGTACGCCCGATCAAGCATCGCGTAAGTTGAAGACCACCGCACCTTCATATCAATAACCATTTGTTTGGCAATTTCAGCGGGGTCTGTTTGGTGACGAAGCTGGATGGTCTTGAACAGGTTCTTGCGTTTAGCGGAAGACCGTTCCTAGAAGGACCGACATCAGAGCAAGGAAAACAAAGCTGAAAAAGTAAAACACAGACCTTCACGGCAATTGCACGCACGAGGCCAATTTCGTCACGCATGAGTTCGGATGTATCAGGGACATGGGCTGTTGGCTCGCGTGCATTGAAATGAGGAGATTTGCTATACGCAGATATGAGTTTCTGCGTCGCAATGTTTATTACATGGGCGAGACATCTGCGATACAGTTTAGCAGAGGTAGAACAACTGGCACGTGAACATACCCGATGCGTCGCTCGATTGGATCCCAAATAAGACCGGTGGCAGCCTTGATAAGGCGAGCAAACTCAGCCAGCATAGTGCCATTATTGGCCGCGTTGTCACATGTCGCGTATCCAACCTTTACAAAATAGATGAACATAAAGCCAGCACAAGAAATGCAGACATTAATTACCCGACGCCGGATACCAATTCGGGAAACAATTTTGAAAAGGGCTTGACCCAGACGCACACCGTGATGAGAATTGTTAAGGCGCGTGAATCCAAGGATCGCCTCTTGAAGCTTCCAAACCCCCGGAGACGTCTCCTCGATCCAGTGACCAGTTACGACGTAGTATCCATCAACATTGCTGGCCTGCCAAGCGTCGCAGGTGATGGAGATCTCGCCACTCACTTTTTCACTCTGGCAAACCAGCTAAAATCAGCACAATGAAGAAAATTTGAGAGATACACTGACGTGGATGCGCACTCGCAGATTTTCCATCTGTTTTTGGAAGAGATTCAGAATCTCCTCCCTGGTTGCCTTTCGTCCCGGAATCTTGACGCCATTGTGGGCGCGAGCGGCGATGTCGATCATTTCCTTGAATTTGGGGTGATTCAGGGCGTCGATCGGCTAGTAAGATATTTATCTCAATGCCCATTATTGATGAGAAAACAGCCACGAACCTGATCCGTCGCAATAAGCCATTCTAAAGCTGCATCTCGAAACAAGTCATCGCTATATGGAACAACCCGTTCAGGCTTTTCTCGCAGATGCGGCTCGAGGGTCTGTTGGTGAAGCTTTAATTTAGCCTCCTCAGCGTCAGCGGCTGCTTTCTTTCGCGCTTGAATATCTTCCTCGAGCTTCGACTCGAAATTGTTCTTCTTGGCCCATGTGCGATATATATCCTGCATGTTTTCAAGGATCAATGCAATGGATGTGTGCGCGACGCAATGAAAGCTCACGGCATGATATTTTCCCAGATGGCGCCGGAGAGTCGTAATTTCAGCCACAAGGACATCTCTGCAACCTGGTTGAGAATAGCGAACATTTAAAACAAGAAAGGTGGTCACTCACCCACAGGTTATGCACTTGCGATGGGCTTTGAGCTCTGAAGTGCGCTTTCCCTTTGTCATGAAGGTTGCACCGAGGAACTGCTTAATGTCGGCCGTCGGATCCATCTTCGATTCGGCCGTGGGGACCAATGGCTGGACCTCGATGTCCGCGAGCATCCCATCCTCGCCGAGGGTGCGCGGATCGGACCCGGGAGTCTGGCTCAGTGCGAGAGAAGATTTAGTCGCACGGATGCGGTCACCTGTGGAAGTATCAGCATGGATTCTGGGCTGTAAAGATGAAAAAAATACCATTTTTCGTGGCTCGCCCGGGCCTCATGCCTGAAGTACGGTCAGAAACTACACAATATTTGCGAAAACAATAGTCACTTTTCTTTTGGGGCCTTGACGATGAGTCCGACTCGGAATCGGAGCTTAGAACAATGGTAGTTCTCTTAGCTATCGTGGAGTTAGCTCAACAACATGGCATTAGCAAAAGAGCGAACACTTATGACTTGTTCTTGCTGCTGGAGACGGCTCATCTTCGTCCTCGTCCTCGTCGGACTCCTCGACAGTTACACTGCCGTGACGCGCTAATTAATGTGAAGATGAGACCGAGAATCCTTGTCTGTGTTTTTGTCACGTACTGCGTCTAATCTTGTTTGGCGGGGCAAACTCTTCGCTATCGGATAGTGTTTCACATGCGCTACGTTTGGACGCCGCGGGTGAGGGCGGAGGCGTTGCCGTTGCCGCGGTGGAGGGATCAGGGTCTGGAATCGAACTGGAAACCTGTTACCGATGCTCGGTAATCAACTAGCACATTACGCACCACAGGTGCCGCATCTCCTCCAACAGCTGGGTCAGTTTGAGTGTCGCGACGGTCAGAGGAATGCCGTCGGACTTCCAATCAATTTTGCGCAAGTACTGAATAAGGAGTAGGATCCCTGAAGAACCCCGGCGAATCTGGGTCATTCGGCCGTCTGAATCGCGCGCTGTACTGCCGAAAAGGACATCCATGCGCCGAATGAAGGTTGACGACTTTGCACCAGCGCCGGTATCCAGGCCTTTTACTTTATTGAGGACGCGCCAGATTTCGCCGTTTTTTGGAGCTTTGGGGACCGATTTCGGAAGGTTGGGACAGAGGACCTCAATACGGTCAATCAGTTCCACGACGGCGACGACTAAAACGCGATAGGCGTTAGAACGCGTGATAGACATGATAGACGCGTGAACATCTTGGGCACTTACTTGATTTGGCGACCAAAGCCTGATGAGTCGCGTCCAGAGGTTCACTATTGTTGGGGTCGACGAGCCTATTAGAGGAAACTCGAACACGGGATCCCGAGAGCATGAGGGAAGGATCGAGATTGTCACGCCCAGTCATGGTGGTGAAGGTGGTGAGAGAAAGAAGGACTGAGGAGGCGACTCGAGTACAACTGAATATATAATATTCGACGAGTACCTGCATGTAGCTAAAAGGATAAGTGCTGTACGGTCCGTACCTTACTGTAACCGAATGGATAAAGATAAAATATATTCATTTTACCGCGCTGTTCTCCGCCTTCCCTGCAGGTACTGTTGCACTGCCATGCAGCGACTCAAGGTCCCCGTTAATCTAGATTGCCGTCCGCCAACAAGTTTGTCACATTTTAACACCGGAGCTGTGCTGTCATTTTCCCCCCTCCAAGCCACGGCTTGAGCCCTTGGCTTGGGCTTCGGTCACCCCAAGCCCAAGCCCAAGCCCGCCCGAAGCCAAGGATTTGGCTTGGCTTGGCTTGTCAAGCCACGGCTTGGGCTTCGGGGCTTCGGGGCTTGAAGCCAAGCCAGGAGCATCACTAGACTCACGAGTCCGCCATCGGTTACGGTTCGGGCGGCGGCAAGCAACACAGGCACCTCAGTCGGTTACGGTTCAGTTGGCGGCAAGTAACACAGGCGCCTCGTGCAGTTACGGTTACAGTTCAGTCGGCAGCAAGCAACACAGGCGCCTCGTGGGGTTACGGATACGGTTGAGTCGGCGGCAAGCAGCACAGGCGCCTCGGAGATGGCAGGCAAATGACAGGCCAGATATTTATAAAGGGCAGGGCGAGGTTTAAAGAGAAGCAGAGGATGCGGCGCGGAGGCCCATAACCTGTGGGACATCAGGTCACACCGGAGTTTGAGCTAACCAAGATATATTCGAGGCCAAACGAGAAGGCGTCGGGAGATGCAGGAAAGCTAAGGAATGTGTCGATACATGCGGAATATAGGTAGAGGGGAAGAAACAGATAGGGGGGTAGCGAGGCAGTATCAAGGGGACGGAAATGTAATTCGGGGATAGCGGCCGCCGGCGCGCAACCGATCACTTTCTCAACAAGTGAGCCCGCCTGGTCGGCGGGAATACGGAGGGTGCTGTACTGGCGTGGGTCCCTCAATGCTGTGCCACCGTGTAAAGATGGTCATCGGAATCCAGGATCGGACGCCGCTCAAAACAACTCACGTCGTGAGTCGTGACGCTAGCAACGTAGGTGGATTCTTCGAAAATCGTCGTCCGAAACCGATCATCACACCGAATGCACGCAGAAGTTATACCAACCTGAAACAAAGCGCTACCTGGAGGTATTTAAAAGTGATGGTCACTGGAAATTATCGCATCCGAATGCCTGCAGAAAAGGAAGTTACGACTTCATTGAGAGCGGCTGTGTGTTTTGTTAGATGTGAGGGACGGATTTGGTGCACTGTACCGAGCGTGTGAAGTGCTGCGCGGTAAATCGCTGATACGATACAAAAGAATGGAAGTAGAGGGTGCGGGTGTTGCTGTCGGACGTACAGTGCGGATGCGGTGATAAATTAGTCCTGATAAACACATACTTTATCTTTAACTATCCCTTCGCGGCTAACCGGAAGGTGTTTTCGTTATTTTCCGCGCCACTGGTGGATAGCTAGGCGCTTTGTCCGACCTACCCGATGCTACTTACCCGATTCTATGCGAGTTGTACACATTCGGATTTGTATCGAGGTAATATATGTTGCCGCTGTCGACCAGACCTCGGAGCTTGGAGCTGTGAGGGTCCATCAGAGGAACCAAGAAGGCGGGAGGCGGGGAAATAGAGTCTCCCCAACTTTTAGGTGACTGTCGACTTGAATCGTTTCTTCGACGTTCTTGAATGAAAATTCATTTGCGTTATGGGTGTCAATTCTATCCGAACCAGTTCGTCCAACCGCGCGCCCAAACTGTGGACGAAGGTGAGACAGAAGGGCAATGGAGGCGTGGGCTGAGTTGCATATCACTGTGAATCAGTGATCTGTCCGACGTTAAGACGAAGACGCTGCTGAAAAACCGAATATTAGAACCTCGTTGGCGCGGGGACGTTGTCAGCATGCGTGGCCATTTCTCGTACAGCACATCCAGATCTCCAGTCCGCTCCCATTCTTTCGAAGCAAAACAAGGTCAAGGTGGCGAGGACGAGCCTGGCAGAAGATCAACGGACCCCAATTTTCATTCGTATGCGAAGTGTCCTCAGACTCATCCGATTGTCTTGGCCAAATGGCTTGCGCCGCTTAGCGGAGTTTGAAATTGGCTTGGCGGGCGTAAGCGGGCGTGGCTTGGGCGTGGCTTGTGCTCGCTTAGCACTAAACCATTCCACTGTAATTGATTCGATAATCTCTCCTCCCCGAGTCCTCCTCTGCATTTCCCATCATCACCAGCATTCCCCCATCTCGTCTCCGTCCGTCAACTTTGCTGAGATAGAAAGACACTTCTTCCGGGGCATAGCATACATCGTGCTCCTTCTTCCGTTTCTCAAAACTGTTGGAATTAAATTGACTTAGAATGTGACTATATACACATTAGCTGTAACTGTCTGACGGAAGTAAATTCAAATTGTTCAAGTTTAACAAGTGATCATGGGCGCAACTCCCCAGACAAGACCAGGACTAGGAAATTCATCTATCCCCTCTATATATCTTTACCTTGATTATCGCATTCGAACCCGATCTTCGAGCCAGTTGCAAAATCTCCCTATACCGCCGCCACGCCCGGCTGCCACAAAGTGATATACAACAAGCCATTTTGCTCATGCCCGAACAGTTGCACTAAAAAGTCTAGTGCAAGACGAGATGTGGTACAGGGCCCACATGACCAAATCCATCACGTTCGCTCGCCTAACACTTTGATGTCTCCCAAAACGAGTGTGGTCCGGTGTCGGCTAAGGACTTGCGAAAAAAAAAAACCTCATGCTTCCCATCCGCATTGGCCCAGGGCCGTCTCAGATAGCCAGTCTTGATTGCAACTTCTTGAAACACTCAAAACCCTATAAACACACCATTGACATTTCCCCCTCACCCACCAAGTTCCTCTCAATCCTTTGTCACACCTTTTAAATAGCTGTAGCACTGTCATGAGTTTTCCATTCACCCCATTTACCGTTCTGATCTTAATCCAGATACTCAATAACCTCAAGCAGCCACTAGCAGTGTCGGTTAAGGACTTGCGAAAAAACCTCATTTCTCGCAAGGTCGGCATTTGCACGGGGCCGTATAAGACACTGAGAGCACTACCACAGTTCTCAACCAGTAGTTCATGCAAGTTTACTCCCGGCAGTTTAAATTTCGTTGCAGTGGGATATTTTGTTACATAGTTCTAGATAGTAGTGTTTTGTAGTAATTAATGCAAATGCATTTTATTTCGCGCCTTCTTTTTGTGTGCCGGGCCAAATGCAATTATTCCAGCGAGTAACGAGAAAATTGATGCCGCGCGAACCAACGGTAAGTAATGATTGCCAAGACATTGCACCAACCGCTATCGGCAAACTATCGGTCTGACTAGTGCTGGCCAAAATATGATATGAATATGAATTTGGCGTATCATATTCATATTCGTATTGTATTCACCCACAAGGGTCTGTATCGTATTTGTATTCACCAGCATGAATACGAATACAATACAATATGATATAATATGAATATATTCAAATATATTCCGCCACTCAACTTTGGGCAATGAAGACCCAC
Organism: Mycena albidolilacea; assembly: GCA_029282495.1. NCBI lineage: Eukaryota > Fungi > Basidiomycota > Agaricomycetes > Agaricales > Mycenaceae > Mycena > Mycena albidolilacea. The sequence goes on from JARIHO010000071.1 coordinate 403,042, forward strand.
CCAACCGTGCTGAACAATGTTCTGGATATCCCAACACATGTTATAGTGAACTTTCTTTGGATATTTTGAAGTTGAATGTGCTTGGGAATGAAAATTTTGTGGACAAGAAGTTTCATGCCAACATCACTGAATTTTGATGCTGTCAATGGAGGCGGAAATGTCTGGCAGGCAGCAGATTCTGTGCCTGGGATAGTTGCCCTCGGCATATGTATCACTTTGATAGGACGGCTAGTGAATTATGCTGTTCCGAGTTGTGCCAGGTGACAGCCATGACAGCAGACCAACGACTTTTCGTATTCAAATATATTTGAATATGCTCGGGTGCATATCATAATATATTCATATTTTATCGTATTCATATTTTGGCGTATTCATATTCAACGGAAGCCTGCCAAGCCGTATCGTATCCATGCATATTTGGATATATTCAAAATTAATTTTTTCGTATCATGTTTTTGGCCAGCACTAGGTCTGACAGTGTCTGCCAGGTGTCTGCCAGGTGTCTGCCGCAGAAGCTGTTGTCTGGCACAGTCAGGGGGCAGTCTGTGGGTCTATTTGGTCTGTAGCGTCTGCTACAGACCGCTATAGACATTCATGATTTTCCAGATGATGTACCACGAGTGCCCATTGTATTGTTTCTAAGTCAGAATGGAACACGGAGATACGGGTATGGGTAAAATGACGTGTGATAAAGATATCTTGAAGAATATTGCAGGATGTGGTAAGTAGGAGGTTTTGGCATATAAGAGTTTAAAGTGATAGAAGAGGAGGGCTCCGGGTCGGCATAGGGACCAACCGAGGATGACAGTCAAGTCAGACAACGCAAAACATGCTAGTAGCACGACACATACCATGTGGGAGCTCGGGGTTGATATTAGAATCAACGTCGATTGGACAGGGATTCGGTGTATGAGCAGGAGGGGGAACTAGTCAAAGACATTAAAAAAGCCAAACAGCCAAAAATGGAATCACCTCTTTGCGCGAAATCAAGTACGCCCGAAGATAACAGAAAGCGGGCATTCAGAAGGGAATCACAGCAGAGGAGGTGCCAGTCATGACCCAAAACAAGCTCAAAGGGGAAAGGGTCTTTAATGGCGAGGTTCACATTGATAACACAGGTGGATCCTTCACAAGGGGGCGACAAGACACCAGAGGCTATAGAACCAGAAGATTCGATGGCGGAAGCCAGAACCCAGTCCAAAGACCGGGATGATTGGTCAAGATCCGGGCTAAAGGTGGTTGAGAGGAGAAAATCGCACAAAGCAGCAGAGGGAGCCAAGAGGGAGCCATGGGAGTAGAGAGAGAGGGGCAGACACCACGTCAACGACAGGTCGGAATAATGAATAGAGCGCCCTAAAACCCTTACCTAAAGGTAGCGGCCAGGTCCCAAGGCCTTCACTTCCATCTTGCTGGTGGTATCCATGGCGTACCTGAGGCTAAAGGGAAATTCAAGTGCTTGATCTATCCGGTGGTCTGTCGCATTCTCGACTTTACTTAATCTGGTGAGCGATAATGGCGTGCTCGCGTAGTACGCCGGAATAATACTGCGGAAAAGAGATTCTGAAAAGATTGAATCGCCATTGGGATCGTCAGTTGGGATGGGATGTAACGGGTCATATCAGTTCAGTAAATTGCAGCTCTTGGACGATGGTCGCAGATTCTTGAATAGTTTGCACTGCTTGAACAATGAGAGCTCTTGAGGATGAACCACCTGAAAGGTCGAGAAGTATTTCCCGGTATTTAATGTCCGGATTGAGATCTTGAAGTGGGCTGATGCGCCGTTAGGGTGAAGGCACGAAAAGGTTGAGAAATAGAGGGTGGGCCTTGAAATCCCGATGCGGTTGTTGCAGATGTGATGCACCGTCGGCCAAAGCCTTGAGCAGTCTTCATCTCGAAGTTAAGGGTTGAGGAAGATCCCAGACCGTTCGAGTTAAGCCCAGCAGTCAAGCGCCCGTTTTGACTCTTGAAGAAGCACGGAACGAAGGTCCAGTACGGGGTGAAGCCAACAACAATGGAGCATCCGGTCTAACTGTCGATGCTGATTGAAGGGGAAAAAGGGAGCGAAGGTTCAGTACAGGCGGACAGTTCGGTGTGAAAGATGATGGGGGTAACGAAGGAACAAGGATACGAAAAGAGCCTTCCCCTTACTCAGCTGTTGAATGGCTGATCGGCGAGGCGGAAGACAGCGAATAGTTCCCTGCCTGAAGTTAAATTATCGGATGTATGGGTCTACGGCAGTGGCGGGTCAGACAGAAGGAAAAACAGGAAGAATACAAACAGTTACAATCTGATTCGAGGCATCTGCTTGATGCACGAGGTATTAATACATGAGATATCTCACTTGCGCTGAACCCGGATGTGAACTCGCAAAATGTTAGTTCCGGGCTCCCTTCCGCATCCGAAGCGTTTCATGAACTTTCCTCAGCTCCCGAAAATCGATCGATAGCCGTGGGTGGGGTGCCACTGAGAGTTCGATAGGAATCGAAACCGATCTTGGATTTGGCTGGCTATTCCTAGGACGCAACGCCGATGGGATCGGTAGGTCGAACGCTCCTTCGGAACGAGTTACATTATTGGTACCCACGGTGCCATATTATTAGGCATTGCGGGGTACTTCGCATTGCTCGCGGGAAGCTATATTACAAGACGGACCCACCGAATGCTGTGTGCCACTCATCCATTCCGTCCCCAGAATCGATGGCATCTCCAGCTACTCCCGATGCACAGACCCTCGCAAGTGCTCTTGCGGAGGTGAAGCTAGTATACTCCCCAACATTCATAGGGTTCCTTATGGCAACCGCGTGAGCCAAGGACCTCGGCTGCGCGGCAATGGCTGATAAACGACGGATAGAACATATGGTATCGGGTTGCTCCAGTGCTACCTGTACTTCAAAAACTATCCAAAGGATACCATAGCGTTGAAAATCACTGTACGTTTGCACAGTGGACTTTCGTATTTACGGTTGTGATCTATAATCCTCGACAGGTCCTGGCCATGTTGTAAATGTCTTCAATCCGTAATCATTCATCTTCTGATGAAACACAGAATGGTTGATACAGCGGCCACTGCGTTGATGGCCTTCACGGTGTACGATAATGGGATCACTCACTTTGGAGACCTGGCCTACGTTGCAATCATCAACCCGTAAGTCGTGGCTATACTCACAAACACATTCATCCTCCGTTCAAAACTGGAAGGGCCAGCCCCGTAAGTGGATCTAGCCTTGAACTACTCGCATTTTATTCTTTTTTTTTTTTTTTTTTTCAGTGGGAAAATCTCTGCCAGACACTACTTCCACTCGCTGCTCAATGGTGCTTCGCATCCGGATCTCAGTGGAGTTTCCCTGACAGAAAATAATTTTCGCAGCCTGTTTGCCTGGCAAGTCTGGGGAAGTACGGTACCGCATTAATACCTGGGACTGTCTCTAAGTCCCTGCCTATTTTATTCAGTCGCAACGCCATTGTAACTGGTGCCATTGTGAGTATATCTTATACAATCGTGGACTTCACCATAAAAGATGTGTCGAGGTTTTGCTCTCCCTGACGTCGTTCGGTACGTCTCTTGCTCACTCTTTCAGCCCTGATGTCTAATTCCATAATTAGCATTGGGTATCTGTGAGCTGGTCTCACCGCTCCATAAACCGTGCTTCACTCTAATGATTATTAGTCGTCACGTATCATATGTATTTCACCCTGTCTCTCCCCGGGTCTCAAGTTCCTGATCGTATCTGATGCAGTGGCCATTTCACCCAAATAGCCAGCCTCGCCATACATACAATCAGGGTGATGTGTTTGCCTCTCCGCATAATGGTTGAGCTTTCGTGATGGTTTTACTTCAGATCGCCAGTGGCATGATTGAAGGCACATCATCGCTATGTGATATTCTGATCACCACAACATTGATCTACGTAATCCGCTCAAAACGCATGACTGGAATCAGCACGTACGTATTGATATCAATTTTGTGGCTCTGTCCTGTAACTCAACAGTACGGATCGAATGATTGACACCATAGTTCGTTATATTATTGCACGAGGGGTATTAACCGCGTGAGTCAACCTCGAACTCGTGGTGGACCATCTTCTCACCATGTCATATGTTTAGGATCACACAAATTCTGTACCTCGCTATGGTAACTGAGATCCCTGACGAAGGATCCCTTGGGTTGCGCTAATTTTCATAATGTTCAGGGTCTTGCCTTTCCTGGTCAGCTTTACTGGCAACCTTTGCGTCAAATCTTGGGCAAATGTGCGTCCAAACTCTGCTGATACAGCACACTGGCTGAGTTAAGTACCAGTATACGTCAATTCTGTCCTAGCGTCCCTGAATGTCAGGCAAAGCGTCCGGGGCAAAGGACAACCGGAGACCTCCGGGGATCTTGTCCTCTCAAATCTGCCAGCAGGGAGTTCTGTGCTAAACAAGTCCACCGTCCTCTTCGTCACCCCCAATTCAGTATCCATGAGTGATATCCGCCACCGGGACGAAGATACCTTGGGGGCCGCACATGTGAGCTCAGTTGTCATTTATCATTCACCCCAAGCCTTATCCTCCGACAGAAATCAGGTAGCGTTTAGTCGGATACCATGAGTTCTTTCGTCGACCGGGCGATGGGAAGTCCTCAGGAGGCACCACACCAAATTCAACATTTGATTTCTTACAACTTGCAAGTATTTTAGTGTACTTTGTGTTTGAATGGTCACCGCACTTTGATTTTGAGCCCCATGCCCCGCATGAGTTTTCAACGAGAATCCAATGAGAGTAGACTCAGGTACTATCCCCCCCTATATCTTGGAAACCTAAGCAAAATTGCAGAATAGTATTTTATTGAACGGGCTTTGGGCCAGGCTGAGTAGATAGATCCTCAGGATTCTGGGTTTTACCCCGGGTTCGAATTTTACTTCATGAGAAATGGGTAAGAATTTTTTGAACGGCACCGTTTTTAGGGAGGTTGCCACGTGTCCAAGAACTAGGCAACACATCAATTTTGGTGGAGGGCTGAATTTTTTTTCTAGGCCAAGTTACTAAAGAAATCCACAATTATGGCAGGCATACTGTGTCAAAAGTATTTGGACAACTTGCACATTTTCTGGTTGAAAATCAGGTACGACTTACATGTTACTGGAGTTCAACCTTTTTATCTGCAACTTTGATGAAGACAACTCCGACTTTGTTGGTGGCATGTTTAACTTGGTGCAACTTTCATAGACACTACTTCAACTTTCTCGTGATACATCTTCGCCCTGTGACAACTTGATTCTGGTTGCAACACAACTCTATGGATATACAACTTTGTGCAGATCAACTTGGAAAGGGCTACAACTGTGATACAGCTGAGTTACAACTCTGGGGTGTAGAAAGACAACTATGTGCGGAGCTGTCGCAACTTTCACCAGTCAACAACTTTGTCAGACACAACTTTCTGAAGCACAAACACAACTTACTTTTACCTACCGACAACTACAACTTGATGGGACACAGCTTCCAGTATCTGAAGTGACAATTTTCTGTCCAAGAATTACAACTTTTGTTGAAACCCAACTTTCCAAACTGCACCTTTCCATCCGCGGATAGACAGCTGAGATTCAAACTCCACCATCAGTAGCATAATCTTGTTCAAAGCTGCTTATCATGCAGTTTTGTCCATTTCAAAAGCCCACTGGAAGGCCCATTTCTGGACTGATTTACAGTTTACAATGATTTTTAAGCAATGAGCATGCATCTTGAAGGATTTTAGTTTTGGGTGCGCTCAAATGAAGCCCACTCCACACCACAGCCAGCACGCTCTGCATGAATCTCAACTAACTATTAGTTCAGCTATGCTCAAATACACCCTGCATTTCCATCCTTACTATTCAAATAGACAAGATGTGCCTTCACTTTGCTCCAGCCGGTGTTATCCACCCATCCATCCTTTTGTCCACCATCCGTCCATCTGTTTGTTCCATCCTCGGAAGTGTCTGGAACTTCTGTCCACTCACGCTGGCATGTGCTATGGGATCAGCCTGGGATCATTGTAGATACCTACAGACACATGCTACTGGGTAGTTACAACTAGTATATAAGGCTCTGCCCAGCGTGGGAGTCCTCATCCTTTCTTCTCTTCGGATTCCCCCACTCGGTGCGTAGTATCTCCACTCCTGTGTTTAGTATACTTCAGATTCCCCTGCTAGTTTCCTTGCCCTGTGCCGAGCTCAAGGTTGCCCTTACAGGTAGTGTTACAGTTAAATTCACTGGTAATATCCCTGTCATATGAGATCACATTTCCAGTAACCATAGGAGTTTTGATTAAACAATGCAGGTTGAGACAGTAATCCTGGATTCAATCCGGGATTAATTAATCACCACAGGACGAAGTGGAAGGTGCACAACTTTGATTAAAACAGCTTTTTAAACATGGTTTAAACCGGTCTAAATCGGATTTAAGGTACCCGAGAGTCTCCAAAAAGAACACCAGGGCAGGCTTGAACCCGTGACAACACACACTATCAAGACTGGTGCACTCTCCAACTACACCATGTTACCATGTTGGCAATACTGATTGTTTGAATATCTGGTTGCTCCATAAACAAAGTCGTCCATTCTTTTCAGCCTCTTTCAGTACAGTGAGTAGGACAGGTGTTTCGGACAATATGGACTATTATCTTAATTCTGTCTCACATCGCATCACGTCACATGTGTTGATATACCGTGACAATGTGCTGGCATTTTCCTTACTCATGTTCATCTCGATGTTGTTGTGAAGGTATGTTTCTTTCCATTGTGTACAGACAAGGCTCGATACTTACCAGTACTACAGTTAGAATACTCACTTAGCATACAGGTAATTTCACTTGCATTCATCCTGACATCATTGTGAGGTTGGAATACTCACTTAGTGTACAGGACTTCCAACTGGTTATGGGCTTTTGACTCAGAGTCTGGACCATTGACGATGAGCATTTGGAACCCTGTTCGGAATGACATCCTTGGTGAGTCAAAATTTTCGATCTATTTCTTGACAACACTGCACCATGTGCATGACCACGATTAAATTATCTCCTCTGTGACACTGTGTCATGTTCCCGTCCATGTATTCATTCACTTCAAACCCCTTCAGCTCCTGGTCCTAGTTTTACGTGTCTGGGAGACCACTCCCCATCACACCTGAACCACGCATGCCTCGCCTCCATGCTCAGCACCAGCATGTACCTCCCTGCCTGTTGTGCGTGCCGCCGCTTCTGGGCCACCTGCAGGTCTTCGCACCACAGGAATACCCAGTGTACTGTACCGACTTGTATGGTAGCAACTGCCCAAGGAGCGTTACGCAAAATTCAGGTAATGATGTAGCAACGGTAACAGACCTGGTACTGGGGTGAGAGTGCCTAAAAAAATGGTGCCCCCCTTTGCGAGTTACATAAGCCAATAGTGGTTAGTAACCGGGGGAGTGTTGCAGTACGGATTTGTTCCTTGCACACTATCGGCAGAATAGCTCAGCTGGAAAGAGCACTAGTGGTGCAATCACTTAGAGGTCCCCGGCTCAATTCCGGGTTCAGCCATTTTCGCAACACATTCTGGCCGGATGAATGGGGGGTGGATGCCAGCATATCATCTGCCGCTGGGTCTCTTCCAATATTCCGAACTGAAGCAGTGTAAGATCGCAAGTTACATAAACTTTACAGACTAAGGATTTTCAATGAAACTGGCCAACCCTCTGCAATCTAACACAATCCAACCTCAAACCAGTCTTCCAATCATTTGTATGCCGTATGATACCAAACTTCACTGTCGCACCAAACGTCTCCTTCTTGAATTGCTCAAGAAACTCCAGCTTTGGCTGCACATTCAAAACTCCAGGTAATTTGCACTCCACCATCCTTTCCCTTGGAGTTGTAGCACGTTATTTACAGGCTCGTTGAAAGTTGTTTTGACGACAGTGTAATTTGCGGCTATTTCAAGACCTTTTTCGGTCTGCAGAAAGAGCAGAAGATGTTAGTTTGAAGTTTAAAAAGATGATGGGATGGACATATGTGCACTTTGAATTCAAGTTGATGTAGTCCCATAGAAGCGATGAAATGCTTGCTCGGTGTCTACAACAGCAGTACCAGTTTAATCAAGATCCAACGAGCAGAATGCGAGTTTGCTTGATTAAGGCAAAAACACAACTACGAACCAAATCCTAACTACTTTCCCCTTGAATGGTTTAGACTGTGCCACCGAGTACGGTCTTTTGAACACTTTAAGAAGGTTCAAGGAGCACAGATAATCCAACAGAGGTTGCGAGGAACTCGCCTGTTTAAGGGTCGAGTCCGAAGTGCAAGGTTGATTTAGAGTATTAGACCTCTTTGAGCAACGTCAAACGAGCGCCTAAGCCAACAAATCGAGTTTAAAAGCTTTACAAGCTTGAGCCAACAATCCCAAATCCTAATCAAGGTGCTGTGTTCTCAAATCCCAAATAATAAGCCTTCCGAAATGGCAATACGCTCGCAGGAGCCCCTCCGACACATAAACCACTGTGGAAGGGGAACTCGGGCAATTTTACTAATTTCTATTTCATTCTTGGACTTGCATATGATTTTGGGGTTTGTATAAGTAGTCAGGACATTATCTCAAGTAGGGTACAGAATCACCCGTGTATTAGTAGGCTGAACACTTGTGATTGGGCTATTTCTGGGGTTGTCTCAGTGTGTATTGTCATTGGACTTTAACATTGGGAAACCTAAGTTGGAATAAGGAATAGGGTATTGGAAATGTCTTGGATGTGATTGAGGCTATCTAGCATCTGGGAATCGATTTGTGTTTTGTCATCAGCTACCATCATCGTCATCAGCTATCATCATCAGCACTTGGGAAATAAGCTACGGGGTCTCTATTATTTGCAATTGTTATATTGTTGACCTATCTGCGGTCTCTTGCGCATCGTTGGACGAAACCACCACCACCACCACTCTCAATACTTGCTGTCTCATAAGCTGCGAAGCTTTTAAACCATCTTATTTCCACCACTCAATTATCGCTCAGGTCAATTCCTGGTGATATCTTGTAGTGAAGGTTCATCTTCCTAAGGGAAACACATTCCTTCCCTTCAACCTTGTTAGGACCTGTAAAGGGACTACCACGTGTCTGAATCTTGGCTCTTGCACTTGCTGATCGGCCTATTTTTGATCCTCGTCTTATTTCCATAGGCCTCACTGCTTATTCCAGAAGGACTTGGGTTGTATTTGGGTGATAAGTGTGTTGTTTGGGTTTAGTTCGGAGCACATCGTTCACCGGGTCCCAGTTTCCTGTCAGGCCAAGACTTCCAATCTTGATTGGGTAATAGAAGTCAGCTCATGGATAACCACTGCATTTGTCAACATACCTGAGCTGTAGTCAATGGAATACAAGCAATTGCTTCACAAAAATTTCTGTGTCTTGAAAACATCTTCAATGTGAGATTAAGGCGCCAAGGGTCCCTCTCAGGAGGCCAATGGATGTAATTGTTGAATAATGTAAAGTTGAACTCGGTCTTGGTGCCAACATATCGCTGTTGACGCCCTGTGAATCGCACTGGGAAGAATAAAACACCTGGGACAGTCCATTCATCTTCACAGGGGTCTTGAATCATTACAATTTGACAGTCTTGGAAACTAAGTTTGCATGTAAGAAATGGCAGTGGATCGAACATAGAAGAACTCTATATATCTGGGAGGCAGGGAGCGATCATATCCTGCTGATAATGGTGCAGAACAGGTTCAAGTGGTGAAGAGGGCAGTCCGGGTGGTGGGGAGAGTGCTGTTGTCACTCGGAAGCTGCTTCCGGTAATGTAGAATCCCGTTTAGGAAGATCTGTTGTGTATGTCCAAGCTTGTTCTGTCATCATGTAGATGGTCTGCAGGGGCCATGAGTTGATGAGCGATGCATACAGTTGTGGCAAAAAAACTTGTCCAAAAGCCGTTTGGGTGTATTTCTTGACCAAATCACATCCAACAAAATCCTGCCATGAAGTTCTAGTGTTTAATGAGCTTTCACATATTTTTTCCCAATATTTCACCTCTGTTGTTGACCCTGAATAAAATAAATAAGGGCTTTCTGAAAATTTGACTTTGCAGAATCATTATATATGGAGAAAAAGTGTATACGGCATGAAATTCCTTGTAAAAGCAAGCATATTGGTATTTTAGTTCATGTGGATTGATCGGGATTTGGGCTCGCACCAGAGCCTGCAAGTTGGCCATTTTGAGCAATTTTGGCCCATTTCCTGCCAAAGTCACTAAGTTGCACTGCACACTCTGAGCCCAAATTCCCATCAATCCATATGAACTAAAATACCAATATGCTTGCCTTTACAAATGCTTTCATGCCATATACACCTTTTCTCTATACATGATGATTCTGCAAAGTCAATTTTTCAGAAAGCCCTTATTTATTTTACTCAGGGCTAAAAACAGAGGTGAGATATTTGGAAAACTGTGTTAAAGCTCATGAAAACATTAGAACTTCATGGCGGGATTTTATTTGACATGATTTGGTCAAGAAATGCGCCCAAACAGCTTTTGGACAAGTTTTTTTGCCGCAACTGTAGCATGCTTGGAGACCTCACAGCATGTTGTGGTAACTCCATTTATGGCTTCATATTCACCTTGACTGTCATGAATCACCTGGGTTCTACTTTTTTCGTGTGACATGTCTGTACAGATACAGACACATCTTAGCAGCACAGGACTCTCATGATGCCACCATATGACCTTTCTCACAGTTGAAACCCAACCACGGATTGTAAAAGCCACAGACCCACTGGGGTCTGCACCATGGGATACAGACGATGTTAGGGACTAGGGAACCCGTACAGATGGATCCTAGTCCCCCAACACAACACAGCTGACACAGAGGTGTACACAAAGTGCATGAATAGTTGCAAACTGATCGGAGTTTCAACCACTGACCTGATCGGTTTGAACCACTGGATACAACGGCATTAAGGACTAGGAAACCCCAACATCGGGTCCCCTAGTCCTCAGACACTATGGAGACAGACACAGAGGAGTACAGCAGTATCAGCATTAACACTCCTTAATGCTGCGTTGCAGGAATTGATCGCAACAGACTGCAATCATCTTTAATTTATTCAAGGCCTATATAAGTTCAGTAGAATCTCTCTGTAAAGTAGATTCTACCTCGTCTAATCTTAGGCCTCTACTTTTGGCATGATATAGGCATTTTCTCAATCCTGCCCCGCTTCTTATCCATCGTATTGCAGGTTGTGTCCACACCCCGGGTTTTATACCTGAGTGGATATCACACCCTCTTCAACCCATTCTGGGTTCCACCTTGTATCCTGACCTACAATATACAGTCTCCTAGGGAGGACACCGTACAGTTGGTCCTACTGCTCAGGGAACACACGAGCCACCAGCGTCTATCAGGTTTCTCCTGGTTTGGGTTCTCACCTGCTGACATTGACTCCGACATTGTGGGAGGATATTCCGGATGAAATCAAAAGAATGCCACCATTTCCAATGAACGAGGTGTTTTTTTTTTTTGCAAATGTGGTCAATTACAACATTCTCTCTCAATTCTCATGGGTGAGCTGTAATAAAGTATGTGTCCAAAGCTATTGACCATTCAATGCTTGACTGTGATGCGCTAGCCCCAGAGACTGTGCCTCTCCTTATCAGATTGTGGGTGATGCACGCAAACGCATGCTCTTCTCTTACATCGTTCGAAAGACCCGAAATGTTGTCACTGGGCTGTGGGAATATTGCGGGCAATCAGTATTGGCAGCTCCACTGTATGCGTGACTTTCTACGCCACTCCTGACCTCAAAAGTTGCCTTCTGCCACCTGTGGAACGCGGTTTTCGGTGTCAGGCCCTAGAGGGCAGTCTGCTGACTGAATTTCAGCATCAAGCTCGTGCACTCGAGAAAGGCATCGCTCGCAAGCGCGCCATGGATGGTGAAAACGGAATGCAGAATCTGTACCCCACCCAAGAAAAGGAGGTTGAGTGCGGATCAGTGTCTTGCTTTGCAGAATGTAAATTAGCTTACTGTAGTCGCTTAACCAATAAACTACTTCATGTACTCCTACTGAGGGAATCATTGAGATGTACCCGAGGTCTGGCAAAGCTGCCATACTTGGAATTTGAACATTTCATGGCAGCACAAGAATTGAAAGTTGGTGTACTTACCAATGGAAGTTGGATTCATGTCCTGTGCACTAAGATTCGGTGGCCAGCAGAGAAATGAAAATCATTTTACTCTCTGAGGTGTGGAGCATGAATATGTGCAACTATTATTGTGTTTGTCAGGGGTTTGAGCTTAGAGACACCATGTAGCAGTCTCGGAGGCTTCTATGTCATGCAAAGAACTGTGCTGCGCACTCTAGCCGCATGATCCCTGGCAGGTACAGAATTTATTTTCTTACCTGCAGTGTTGTGCAAACATGCGCATATTGTCCTCATGTGTTCGTCCCAGGTTAGAGTTAACTCAGAATTTCTCAGCTGCATCATTCCTAGCAGGTACAGAACTTATTTTCCTATCTGAAGTGTCGTGCAAACATGTACAAATCATTCTTGTACGTTCATCCAGGGTTTGAGCTTAGAAACACCATGGAGCAGTCTCGGAGGCCTCTATGTCATGAAAAGCACTGTTCTGCACACTCAGAATTCCTTAGCCGCATGATCCCTGGCAGACCTAAAGTGTTGTGCAAACATATACTAGTTGTTCTAGGCTCGAGTTTGGAGACACCATGTAGCAGTCTCGGAAGCTTCTATGGCATGTAAAGAAAATTTCCGCACACTCAGAATTCCTTGGCCGCACAATTCCTGTAGATACGGAATTCACGTTCCTCTCAAAAGCTTGATGCAAACCACGTATAATGCAAATACAAATGCAGAGTTTGAATTTTGTGCTCACAGAACATTAGTCTCAACCATCGGAGTCAGAGAGTCCACAAATTCAGTTGTCAAGGTAAATACAAATGAACCAACACTAGCATACCGTGAAGTGCTGGTCCTTGGGATGAGTAGTTAACTGATGATACCCAACATGAACAGCTCGTCATTCTATTAATTCACCGACTTCATCGACTTGAGTCGACTCAAGTCGACTTCGAGTGACTCAACTCATCACAAGTCGAGTCGAGTCGAGTCGGTTGCCATTTCAAGTCAACTTAACAATTCATGACTCGACTTTTCGAGTCACGGCAACACTACTTGGAACAGCCTCACGCCAGTCGTATGCATCTGCCAAAATTCATATATACGTATGCGGACATGACGCAAGTCATCAGCTTGCCGCGCTCCTCACCAATAAGAACACTGCCGGTGCCATTGAATATCGTATTAGGGTGTGTGTTCAAGTCCACAAAGAATCCATCGAAGACATACAGACCCAAATCGGGTATGTTCAATTTCGATTTCAATCGAAGGATCGCGAAGGCTACGGGGTGTGGAATCCAAGTCACACATTTACTATGCAAATTTATTGTGAGCCATTCGTGCGGCTCGCTTTTTTATAAAACAATGTATTCTGTTGAGGGTACAGAACAGCAACAATAGGATACGACAGATTGCCAAGCCCCTCGATCATTATGCGGCGACTCCATTTACGTTGGAACAGCGACGCTGAAGCAGGTGGTGGGACCAACTAACGATGAGTTCATTAGTGCGAGAGAAGTTGCGAAATCTATCTGCATACCTGGCAAGAAACTACGGTTGGCAGACGGCAGATCAATCCAAGCTTGGCCACAATAAAAACAAGGGTAACTGAAGTTCCGCAGGTGCCAACCAGGCCGACGCTGACATCAACGTTTCGAATCTTGAAGGTGCTGAGATCGACACTATCCTTGAGGAAGCAGGATGGGGTTCCGCTCGGCTGGTAAGGTCCGTAGGAATAGGCGACACAGCTCGAGTCTAAAATGAGATAGATCAGTCCCAAGGTCCCAGAATGAGAGGCTGCGGGAAGGAAACCCCCCTGCGCTGCACAACTTCATGCAGGCCAGTTCAGAGCCATCCGATGTTTCAATTGCCTGTCCGTTGTCCATGTCCCAGCCGGGATAGACAGCAAAAAGCGTGCCTAGGGCGGGAGCCGGATGAACGACAGGGACAGCGCTGACCCCAATAGAGAAGGAGACGAGGAGGGCAGCAAGGTTGGAAAGAGTGAGCATCTTTGTGGAACACTTTCTGCTGAGACGGGCGCATGGTCGCTGTCTTTATAGGTTTGCGAGATAATGTACCACTTGTCATTATTTGCGTAACTCTGACAAGGCGAATGAATGATGTCGCACACAACAGATTACCGCTCCAGGGGCAGAAAGAACTTCCGCAGTCCACGCAACGTCCCGCAGGAATCTCTGCACAACCTCAGTTTTCCGACGTCTAATCTTGGTTGCCCCACGCATCATCCAGAGCTGTATTATGACCAAAGTCAGCATCACAACAATGAAATTCATTGTACCCAGACGGGTTGAAGCTCCAGAGCTTAATTCGATCTCCCAATTTCTGGTTACAAGTTGTGGGGTCTTCGTTTATGCGACTTTTCATTCTCATTGTGAAAGAACTACACCCGGGCACCTCGGAACACAGGGCATGCTCGCTGCCCCAGAAGGCAATTTCCACTTCAATTTCACCTTGATTCTGGGATAATGCGGGCGATGAATAGTGAAAGGAGTTTAAAAGCGCCCACGGAAGGTCTTTCAGGCGCCCAATGATCAACTGAGCTTTCATTTTAACTTCCCATTGATTTCGAGATTATACCCAAGTTTCCTAGGCTTCAGTCAGCACGTGATGGTGCTATACCAACTTCATTTATGGCTTCATATTCACTTGGACTCCGACATTGTGGGAGGATATACCGGGATGCAATCATGAGAGTGCCACCAATTTCGATGAACACGGTGATACCTACACCGCCCTTGAACCAGGCAGCATTTCCTCTATGTTTGTCAACTAGGTCTGCGGAAGGACAGGAAGCTGGAGGCTCAGTTACCACCTCGATTCATCTCTATATAAGCGCCGTTGGTGCGGCAAGGGTACTCGCGGAATTGCGGATGACCTCGGCACGCGCGTAGACCGACGAAAGAGGGGCGCGACACCTAGTACACTCCCGATTCTTATTTGGAACGGATATTCTTTACACTTCCCCGTTCGGATGGAAACTCTCAGTGCTCGAATAGATCACTCCTGAGTTCGTTGGACAGCGAGGTTTCTCACCTTGAATTTCAAGTTCCGAGCAAAATTCCTGTCACGTCCAACTTTCAAGGCGCCAATTGCTTGGGGGCAGCGACTAAAGATATTATTGGTGCGACCACAGCAGGTCTGGCGCCTAGTACATTCACCAGTCTGATCTGGATCCCGTATGCTTCGCACTCGCCTGTCAGGATGAATACTGCGGAGGGCTCAAAGATCTTCTGGAAGAAAACACTCCTACGTTCGTTGAACAGCTAGGCTTCTGACCTTGCGGTGCCCAGGAACATTACTGTCACGTCCAAGTCTGAAAACCTAACTGGCTTCCAGTTCCGCCCTATCCACAGTGTTGGTTTTTCCCCGGAGCCCGGCCCGAATACGCCCGCGAGGTACTTGGAAGATTCTTTATGTCAGCAGGAACCAGATCTTGCGCCATTCACGGAGGTGAATGTCAAGCCTCCGCCGCATCGAAGGTAGGTCGACTCTCCAAGAGTCCTGTCGAGAATGACGTGCTGTTCCCCCTCGAACTCCGAGTAGGCGCCGGGAGTAGGCGCCGCGGGATCACACTGGTCTACGCCTTGAGGGTCAGGAGGGAGTTTCTCCTACGTGACAGATGCTAAATGAACGTGAAATATCTGTTTTGTGAGTCAAGTGACCGATCAGTAGCAGGAGACAACTCTTGCGATTTTGGCGCCCGTGATTCCCACCGCGGGAACTTTCCCCCAGTGATGTGCTTTGAGCGGGCCTTTCCAACACGCAGTGACAGAAGACCCGATGTAGTCGCAGACCCGTGTTCACCTCGCAACTCCCACTGTTCAATCGAAACTTCAAAATAGGTTCTGGAAGCCGTCAGAACGGTCGTTTGCCTACATCCCAAAGGGTACGAGGCAAAATGGAAAGCTAAAGATGGTCTAGCCGGAGATGTTTCGGAAAAGAATCCCCTGAAACGGTAACAAGAAGTTGGTAGTCTTTCGAGGACAGCGGAAACCTGGATTGCACAGCACAAACGTGCTGATTCCCCACAAAGTCAGGTATGTAAAAGGAAACGGCCCGCCGCTCACCGTTGCGCGTTAGTTGTAACAGTGCGCATCACTCTTGTCGGCCTCCAAAGTCGGCTTGCGCTCGCGCGAATTGGCTGGTTCTCATGGTGAGTGCACTGTGAGTCGAGTACTTATTTGTCAAAACATATTTAATTTTGGTCAGTCTCTCTCAAGGGGAATGAAGCGGTGCAATCAGTTGATTTGAAATTTGGAATTTGGAATCACGACCCTTCGAACCATTTGAACCCTTTGAGCCCAAAGTGCGTCAAAGTGCTAAATGGACGCCTGCCTCCCAAACTTCCGTGATCGAAATTGAGTGCCAAATGGGCTCAGAAAATGAATTGGGGAAGCGGATGGATCTCGTTTCTTTCATCATGAGGAGTCGTCCTAACTCCCAATTCTCCATCTTGAGTTGCTTGCCCGGGTTTGACCACCTGCAGCGAGCTACTGATGCTTAACCGAGATCGGTGTGCAGAACAGAACTGCCCACGACCCAGGCAGAAATCCTGGCAAAATTCTAAAAGTTAATGAGAAATGCTTGAAAACACCCCTAAAAGGCCTGGAAATAAAGAACCACACAGGTTTCCGGCTGTCGTGTCAGATGAGCCCCTCTTTTCGACTCGGGCAGTCTACCGCCTTTGGCGATACTGCGTTCCGAGTCAGTTGTTGTAATAAGCAATGGATACCGTAGAGAAGAGCCTAGCAGATAATTCAACATACGTTGGAAATCTAAACGAAAAACCGAGCACCGCAGTTAAATCTGGGTAAAATACAGAACATTAGCCAAGGTGGCTTCGATAACACAGCGACAGGTGTACCTTGGAATTCAACATCATAATCTCGGTAGTTGACTCGATGCCGCGAGAGGGTAAATTCCCGATCGCCAGCCTCGCATACCTGCAATTCAAGGTCGATGGTGATGTAACGGAAGTGACCTTCACTTGTATGCATTTATCATACCTTCTTTCTTTCTTCTTCATCACACATTCCTCACTACATTCCCCTTCTCTTCTACCGTGATCTGATTGATGTATCATTGATGGCAATCACTGCCACTTGATGTTAGTATATATAGCATTACTGGCGTAGTTGTTGAACGTGTCCTCGGAACTCGGTGTTAACCCGTAGATACCTTACGCGATTGATACGAACCATTTACAATATATGGATATTATTGTACCGTGACTCATGGACCTGCCTGCTTCTATATGGTTCTTAGTACATACTCGGCACCTCGGCCGGTTAAACGGCCTCAGATAGTTTACCGAGTAGTCAGTATTCATTAGTCCTACAGCCCGCCCATCTTGTATAAGTAGTAGCTCCCTCGATAGGTATTCCCTATCGAGAAGAATCTCGAATACAACGATTTAACTAGCTCTGAAGGCGCTCCCCCCTTAGTCGTCCTCACTGCGTGGCAGCTGTCAACACACCGCCAGCCGCTCGTACTCTAACAGTAGTTACGTTTCTTTGGTGAATCTACTTAAAACAGTCAGTTTGTTCGCCACCCAACTTTTTGTGTGCCAGTGATACACCAGTAATTGGGCCATGGTTAGATACACATAATTTTGCATGTTTCTGATTATACTCATTACTGAAACTGTTGTTTCCATACAACAGTACTGGTTCCTGGAAGCTGTCTGGTGAACTACCAAAAAACAGATGGACACTCTAAGGAATTAGAACATCCATTGGCAAGTCTCACCCTAAAAACTGTAAGGGAAACATGCAGCCAATTAACAAGTCAAGGAACTTCGTTTGACTTGTTTCTAACATCCATTTAAAGACAGAAATGAGTCAAAAGGCACAGGAGTTGGTCACTGTATTGTGTTGTGTTGAGACACTGAGAGGCCGCATTAGGTCATGAGTGTGTGTCGGGTACTGGAGTTGCCGGTTTCCCTCAGATGTGGATGTACTGAAACAGGTTGTTGGCTATTCGGATTACAACTCTAAAGGCCTTCAAAGATTCTTTCTGAAGAACCCTTTCTGTGAAATACCTCAGAAACAGTAATTTTACAGGACGGCTTGATGCCCTAGTTTCTTGATGTCTCTCACACAGGAGTTTAGAATGTGTCACACAGGGTCGAAAAGATCCGCGGCGTCGGCTGTCAGAATGCGATGTTTCTCGATACTGTACCATTTCGATCATGAGAACGCCGCCTCACCCGTCCTGTCCCGAATAGCTGTCGGACTCGAGGGTTGGGAAGGGGGGGGAGGGAGCTGTTCCTGGGGAGGTAATTGAGAAGGGGGAACGGGAGACGAAGGTGGGGAGGTGTTGGAATATACGGCAACATCGCAACCAGGCTCGACGGCCACCTTGTGTGGCGGCATACACGGTAGGGTTTTACCTTGCAGGGAAGACGGAATTACAGATGCATAGTTATATAGATTTTATCATTTCTCTTTGGTTACATTGAAGTACTCATACTTACTTTAGTTACATTGTGGTGTAGTCACTCAGTACAAATACTTCTGCACTCGAGTCGCCTCCCTCAGACTTCCGCCTACCTTTGTGTGCGCGAAGACTGAGGTGAGCGACTCGTTCTTCTTCTTTACTTACCATTTCTGACTCGTAATCTAGTCACTATTTATCTGGGTGAATATATAGACTTCCGCTTACCTTTGTGTGCGCGAAGACTGAGTCACTATTTATCTAGCTCTCGCACACTCGGAATCTCACTCTTACAGGACGGTAGCGAGGTAGATACGAAGAAGCGAGGGAGAACAAGGGAGGCAAATTTTCTTTCCGGCGGTATCCGATAAAGGCAAAAAACAGGCTAGTAGGGCTGCTCAATTCTTAGCTCGTCCGCTCGTCTCGTCCCGTAAATAAAATAATTCGTTATTTGTTCGAAATAAATAGACACAGACTCGCACGTACGGCCGTCTCTTCTTGCCAAATGCCTCAGACGACAAAAGCTCAATGGCAATCAGGTATTTTATATATTGCCGAAAATCATCTGGCGGCTGCCATTTTCCTCGAAGACGATGGGGACGATCCCGATCTCCTGTACGTACGGCTCTATTTTCTATGTACATTAGAGAGGTTGCGCAAAGCCACCCGGAGCCACCTGGGTGGCTTTAAGGCATGTGCAAGCCGGTGGCTTTGGCTTCTGGGTGGATTTCCAGGTGGCTTTCACATCGCCAACCCATGTCCTTCTCTGTGTCCCAGAAAATCTGTCTGTCCCTTATCATGTGCAAAGACATTACATGAGGCTAAATTATCTTTTGCAGAGATACTGAAAGCTATTTTGGGTGAACAAAATGAAGGTTTCAGCAATATTGGTGAATCAAGCGAAGAAAGGGTAAATATCTGGTGAATAAGTGATGCTCAAGGGTCGAATTCTTCTTGGTAAACATAAGTCAGGTTTGGCAAAGAGGCCCACCAGCTGAAATGTCATCAAATACACCATTAATGAGCCACCCAGAAAGCCACCTGGAAGCCAAAGCCACCAGCTTGCACATGCCTCAAAGCCACCTAGGTGGCTCTGGGTGGCTTTGCGCAACCTCTCTATTATGTGTGGCTGTCAAAAAAAAAGAAACGGTTGCCACTGTCTGTGTCTAGTGTTGCTACCGCGAAGCCGAGCCGGCTATTTTCCCCCTTAAATCCTACCGCCAGAGGTGTTTAATTGACTGATAATCGGCCGGCCCAAGACGTGAGGCGAGTGCTTGCAGCTATAGCTAACAATTGTCGTCGAGATATAGTTGGAGCAGGTAGCGCAACTAATAAAATCGAGATAGAAGTGAATGGCAAACACTAAAAGCCACACAGCGGGTACAGGACTCGTACTGCCATGCGCACGCAGTGGCCTATAAGCCCAAGTACATCTTTGGGAGGAGCTATTGAGAAGCAAGCCAATAAAGCTGCGTATGCATTTGCCTCGGACCGCACGTTGTTGCCCAGAAAATCAAGGGTTATTTCGGCAGTGGTGATGAAAGGGTACAGCGTTTGGAGTTGCTACACGCCTCCATCCCACCTAAATTGGAGAAACAGTGCATCAAGCTCGTTTGATATGCCCTCCCGTTTGTGCTGGTTTACTATTCACAAGTCATATCTCTGAATATATATTGCATCTAATATATAAATGAAGTGGCAAAAAACCTAGTTGGATTGTTTGAACTGCGGACGACAAAGGGGGAAAAAAAGCATAGTGAAGAAAGGACGACAGGCATGACATTTCAACGCTTTCATTGTTTCATCGGGGGCCATTCACTGTGGAACTTCAATGAGGCGCCACCTCTGTTCCCTTAGCCCTTTGCTAGGAGCGAGCCTCACCTACAGGCACGTCACCATATAGTACATGTGAGAGCAACGAGGTTGAGCTTACTTCACGATCATTTTCGACAGTCCACACTGCGTCACGATTGACCTCCTTGATCTTGAAGGAAAATGTCAACTACCATATAGCAAAGAAGTGGAACGCACAATGAACTGGCCATCGCCTGCCGACTCAACCGCGACGATCTCCGCAGGGTGGAGATAGCCATCATAGAGCTTCTGGATCATTGGTCAGTTGGGAAGGTTTGCCCGTCATCGCAAAAAAGAAATCACCTCCTCTGAGGTGAAGACAGGGGTCCTAAGGTCCCTATTGAGTACCTCAAACCCGCCCCGACTTAGCCTCCTGATGAACACCCACTGTATATGTGTTAACACAGATCCTGCTTCAATATTCTGCCGAAGATCATGCAACGTACCTCTGCCGCTTTTCCTTGTGGCGCTTGATGTTTGACCGCCATATTCAGCGGACCATTCATGGGGCCAGCGTAAAGGTTGGTATCTGTCGCTACATTGACGATATGATAGACTGCATCCTCGTTGGGAAAATCGAATGCGTGGCTGAAACCAACGGACTGGAGATGCGATCCAATGTGAGATTCCAACAGACCAGTAGAGACTCAAACACACCGTCCCGGAGTCAACACTGCAGGAGACTTGCATGAACGGGACGGCGCGAACGGAGCTGAGGGCAACGAGGCCAAGGACAAGGACTTTGAAGAAGGAGAACATCTTGTGAATAGGCTGAAGCTGACTCTGAAAAAGAGTAGTAGATGTGTGCGCTTCGATGGGGAGAGCACAAGGACAGACCAGCAGAGAGTATCACCTTTATACATATGCCCATCGGCAATATCCGAGAATTGCAGTTCAGTAGGCTGCTACGGAGACGGGCGATACAGGCTGCAACATTACAGCAGCGACGAAAGGGCTTGACAGGTAGAATGAATTGATTCCGGATTGCGGACTCGGAGAAAGAAAAATCTACCCGAAATCTATCACATCATTCGGCTAGAAGGAATGTGGCCCGTCAGTGGATGGCCAATGAGCGGGCAAGGGGCTTTGAGCGACCCAAGCAAGCTGAGACAGAGATTAGTAACAGTATGGAGGATTCCCGCATGGTGCCAACCAAAAGTACGAAACGGTCAGATGTATTTTTATCAACAAAGACGAACACGATCCGGCTCCAAAGTTTCTCCGTGAATCTGAATATGGCAGAATATGTGTACGACATGATATGGATATAATATGATCCGGGCTTGGTCTTATACTTGAATACGGCAGAGAATCTCTCTTCTACACGGAAACCACAAGCAACACATCGGAATAAGATATCCTCTGTCGGACTCCCCAGACAGTTCTGATGGCAGTCGCTCGGTCCCTTGTCGCGCAGTGAACCCTCAGGTCCAATCAGCCTATTGTGATCCTGATGTTGAAATTGATCATCTAGACTGGATACAATACGGCAAATGTTGACTTGGGCTGGAGAAGGACAAATGGGAGCAGCACATTATCTGGCGGTCCAGATGGGTTGCGCCCCATTAGCAGGAGGTAACCATAAGGAAAAAACGTCCATCGAAGCAGTCAAGCATTTGTCATGCATGTTCGCCTGCGGGGATGTGTAGGCACTTGGATGGGTATTTATGGCATGGCTAGAGGGCTGGAGAAGAATCTCATCGTCAATCGAAGCAGTCAAACAACTGTCAAAATGTTCGCCGGCGGGGATGAAGATACTTAGGCAACTACGCATGATCTAGGGTGGAGAAGAGCCTCACGGGAGTTGCAGTATTCCGTTCCAGTGGATCAGCCGGACGACAGAGATCGGCGTTCATCCCATCATGAAGAATGCGAACGCATGAGTTTCTGTATAGAATCAAATCTGTTCGTCCGGCGTGATTCCCGCAATATCCCAGTTGTCGAACTCAGCTCTGAACCCGTCGATTATTTATTTCTCTCAACCGATTATTTCTACAGTCCATCCCAAATCACCCCCTTTCGATACGCGTATGAGCGCACGGTGCAGGTTCCAAGAATTTGCAATGTTCGTCGCTCTCGGGCCTTTCATCAATCCTCTAATCCTATCCAGTCTAGAGCCTAATTTACGTCGGGCTAGTTTGATCCACTGCAGGCTAGCTCTGTGAAAGGTATCGGCTCCTCAATATAAGCTAACACAGGCTGTCGCATAGTTCATTTCATTGGCATACAACTTCGTCGCCGATACGCCAATAACACTTCTCAACTCGCGTCCGCTCTAACCACGGCGCTCTCACCGAGTTAAGTGCCCTTTCACCGTTTCCCTGAGGTGCTCCAATTCCACTCTTCAGACTTTTGACAGATGTCTTGTGAGGTTGTACAACCCCAACGAGAGAACTGACGTAACTCTACGGATATTACAGCTACTTGAGGTACGATAGGGTATGATCAACCATAAGTAAGCATAAAGAAACTAGATAATACACGCCTGAGTCACCCTGCACATCGAGAAAGGGTGTTTCCGTTACACATGGAGTCCAGCTCAAGTTCAGGATCCGCGAAATCCAGTGCTTCCTTTCGTTCTCCCTGCCATAGAGACCGTAAAGTGGCGCAGCGATTTGGTTTCTGGTGTTTGGTGGACTCTAATTGCTGCCGAGTGCTAGATTCGTCACCAGTCTAGCTCAGTAGCTGAGTGCTGCATCACCTTTATAAATGTGCTCATCGACAGTATCCGAGAATTGCAGCTCAGTAGATTGTGATGGAGACGGGCGTTACAGACTACAACATTACAACACGGAGAAAGCGCCCCTGAGACTTGATAGGTAGAATGAACTAGTTCCGGATGGCGAACTTAGCAATGAACACGATCCGGATCCTGAGTCTCTCCGTGAAGCCTAATATGGCAGAATACGCATACGGCATGATACGGATATAATAGAGTGTTTGCGCAACAGCCATTGGAGCCATTTAATGGCTTTTTGACGTTGCGCAAACTGATGGCTCCACCGCCAAAAAATGACGTGAATGTCTCTGTGGAGCCATTCACCTGCCATTTCTGCGCAACACCAAAAAGCCATCCAATGGCTCCAATAGGATGGTTGCACAAGTAACTTATGTAAACTAACTTGCCCTGCCACAAGTAACTTGTAGCTAACTTGTGGCGGGGCAAGTTAAATTTACCCGCACAGTTCCGCACAAGTACAAGTTCCGCACAAATAAGTTAACTTAAGTTAAAATAAGTAAGTTACATGTTAATGGTTCTTTCATCCCGGTGCCTATGGGGTGCCATCCTAGCACCTAATATCACCTCAAATATGAGTCTCTTGCAGTTCTATGATGCTTTGAGGCAATGATCCATGTTGTCATGACTAATGTTCTGCTGGGAGCAAGTTCAAGCTGGCGAAGAGATGCATTGGAGGTGTAGGACATCGAGGTTGAGTTCATTTTGCAAGATATTATTTGTACGTCAGATCTGGGCTGCATGGGTGCTTGTGTGGTGCTCGTTCTGGGTGCGGTGACTGTTTTGCTCCAAAGGTGAACTAACTTGCTTTTGACTTTGGATGATCAAGGGCATGTGGGATTTCCTTCAGTGTATGACTGCTCAAACATCAGAACTAACCTTTTCATGTCAGGTGCTCCCTGATGACAGCTGTACCTGGATTGCATCTCCGAACATGTGAAGTGCCCCAAAAATCAAATCCAGCCAATGTTCAGCTCAAAATATTACCTGACTTGATGTGCAGATGTTATTTAATCATTGAATACTCTCAGTTTGAGTCTTTGAATGTCTTGAGGCTTGCGAGATGCTAACTTGCATGAATTGATCATACAAGTTGATTTTGGCCGAGAATTGATGCCATCTGATGGCATAAGTTAGTTTGGTCGTTTAACTTGATCTAACTTGGCCCACAAGTTCGCTTAAGTTAGCTCTGGCTACCTTCAATTAACTTAGCATCTTGCAGTTCAACTCAATGAATGAAGTGTTTGAAGAGAACAGGGTTGTTTAACTTGGAGAAACAGATAAACTGGTGGTAACTGATGGCATCTAAGTTAATTTGTTCGTGTTACTTTGATCTAACTTGGCGGGCAAGTTAGTTACTCGCAGTTGACTTGTGCTACCTTCAGTTCACTTCTTAACTTATAGGTCAAGACAACAGTCGAATGGGTAGCATGTTTTGAAGGTCATTTAAGTTGAGGCGTGACGGACCTAGGGGCATTATTTGATTGGTAGCTAGCTTCTCAATACCTCCGAAATGTTTGGTAAAGTAGATTCCAAGTACTTCCCCAGACTTGACTTCGTTTAACTTGAAGAAACCGGTGAACCTGGCGGTAACTGATGCCATCTGATGGCATAAGTTAGTTTGCTTGTGTTAACTTCGTCTAACTTGGCCCGGAAGTTAGCCTAAGTTAGCTCAAGTTAACTTAAGTTAGCTTGGGCTACTTGAGTAAGCTTGTTACTTTGGAGTGTATGAAGAGAACTGGGTTGTTAAACTTGGAGAAACTGGTGAGCTTGGGGTTAACTGATGCCATCTGATGGCATAAGTTAGTTTGCCCGTGTTAGCTTCGTCTAACTTGGCCTGCAAGTTAGCTTAAGTTAGCTCAAGTTAACTTAAGTCAGCTTGGGCTACCTTCAGTTAACTTGTTACCTTGGAGTTAATGAAGAGAACTGTATTGTTTAACTTGGCGAAACAGGTGAGCTTGGGGGTAACTGATGCCATCTGATGGCATAAGTTAGTTTGCTCGTGTTAGCTTCGTCTAACTTGGCCTGCAAGTTAGCTTAAGTTAGCTCAAGTTAACTCAAGTCAGCTTGGGTTACCTTCAGTTAACTTGTTACCTTGGAGTTAATGAAGAGAACTGTATTGTTTAACTTGGCGAAACAGGTGAGCTTGGGGGTAACTGATGCCATCTGATGGCATAAGTTAGTTTGCTCGTGTTAGCTTCGTCTAACTTGGCCTGCAAGTTAGCTTAAGCTAGCTCAAGTTAACTCAAGTCAGCTTGGGTTACCTTCAGTTAACTTGTTACCTTGGAGTTAATGAAGAGAACTGTATTGTTTAATTTGGCGAAACAGGTGAGCTTGGGGGTAACTGATGCCGTCTGATGGCATAAGTTAGTTTGCTCGTGTTAGCTTCGTCTAACTTGGCCCACAAGTTAGCTTAAGTTAGCTCAAGTTAACTCAAGTCAGCTTGGGTTACCTTCAGTTAACTTGTTACCTTGGAGTTAATGAAGAGAACTGTATTGTTTAACTTGGAGAAACAGGTGAATGGGCAGTAGCTGATCATCTGACGGCAGAAGTTAATTTTTTCGTGTTACTTGTTACTTTGATCTAACTTGGCGGGCAAGTTAGTGTCAAGTTGCTTGCAGTTAATTCACTTGGGGGGAGGCCGGTGAAGTAGGGAAATGTCCCTGGAGTGTGGTTTGGGATAGGTCAAAGGAAAATGGAAGAATGATGGAGCAGTGGAGTAGGCAAAGTAGCAATATGGGTAGGTAAGATAGGAAGTGTCGTAATGTTGGCTTTTGGTACGGAAAATGAAGAACTGTAGGCCTGGATAGAAAGATGGCTCGGGCGTGCAGCCTGAGATACTAGCAGGAAGGTAGGGAGTGGCTGCAGAAGGGCAACCGTGGGTATTGAGAAGCGAAGTTTCTCCTTTGTGCGCAAAGAAGAACCCAACAGAGGCAAGAAGCACGGTTGAATGCTGAGGTGTCAGATGACCATGCGAGGCTAAGCTGATTAGCCGGAGAACACAAAGGTATACTGCTCAGAGGTGTTGATACCCCTGAGAGAACACACAAGAAGAGTTATGAGCCCAGGCATGGCAATTTGAGGTAGATGGGTCCGCCCGAGTGGCTGGTGAGTGGCAAGCTAAGATGTGGCATTGTTTTGCTCATGATCCGATACAAACCTAATTACCTAATCACCCAGCGCGTCCGTTCTCTAAGACCGCTGGGGCTGCAATATCTAAAAAAAATGTATGTAGCCTATGTCAAGGCAAAAGCCAAGAATCCAGACAGCTAATCAATCCCTACACCCATGGCATGCAAGATTGCAATGACTCACTCGGAAAAATGCAACATAAGCAAGGAAACTGCCTGCCAACAGTTCCAGTGTTGGCCCCAACAACACCCTTGTGTGCACAACCTACGAACCATGGGTTTCGGAACTGATTTCGCCATCTGAATCCCTGTCAAAGAAAGGATAGGTAAATCATATGTACGAAAATGCACATCACCATAAATAAAAATCCAACTTTTTATAAAAGACGTCCGAGCACGCAGCTCGGAGATGTTGAATAAATATTGGAAGTGAACGCCCAAAACTCATTCAGGGCTTGTCTTGAAATGCAAAATGAACAGTTGATCTTGTACTGTACCGACAGACTTGTGCCCAGCGATCGTGGGAAGGGTGGCTGTACACCAAATCCAAATGTTTTGTCAGCATAGTGGATTCGAATCTGCGAAAATATAAGAAAGAATAAATGTAGTTAGTAGCCCAAAAAAATCAGAAGAATGAAAAGTATCAATGTAACCTTGGTATTTGCACTAGAAGAGGCTGCAAGAAATAAAAATGCCGCAAATAATGCAGCTGAGTAGCCATCCAACCATCCGTGTGAACGATTTCCACACTTCGGCCATCCGGCTCTGCCACACCGGTGCTTCACACGGTATAACTCATACTTTAAGTTTTTTTCTTCTCATGAGACACCCGAATTTCTTATAATTCAAGTTTCTGGATATCACCCAAATAAATTGTACCAAGGATTGGGCGGCTACTTATACTTTTTCTTGGCCACAACCCGAACCAGTAGTATGAAATGGCCCTATCGAGGATGGAATCTCGGTATTCTATCACATTCGAATCAATAGCGGTCACATTTAACATCCGTATCCTGTTTTGCCTATGCCGTGCCTAAAATAAAATTGTACCAAGGATTGGACAGCTACTTTACTTTCTGCCGATCACAGCCCGAACCAGTAGCGTGAATTAGCCCTAGTGCGTATTGAATCTCGGGATTCCATCACATCCGAATCAATAGTGGTCACATTCAACATCCATATCCTGTTTTTCTTGTGCCCTGCCTAAAATAAAGTTGTTAGTGTTGCTTGCAGTTAATTCAGGCTATTGGGAATTGGTTACTATTAATCTGGTAAAGAAACATGAGACACCTGCAGACGAAGGCTGTAATTTAAATGAGTACAATACTATCAACCCACCAGTACACTTGGGGGGAGGCCGATGCTGTGCATGGCATAACTCGTATGGCAGGGATCACAGTCAGCCCGCTTCCTCTGTTGTGGCTGTGCTTGTCCTGCGTATGCAAGACTTCGAATAATACCGAGGATTTGATGTTCGGCTTGATCGCCGGTCAACTGTTGAACATGAACCAGAATGGCAAGCTGAGGTGTTTTGTTCAAGTCGGTTGGTGACGATAGATGCAGAAGTAAGGGCAGAGAAGCGGAGTCTCTGACTGGGTATTGGCGCATACGGATACAGACGATCTGTCTGGAAACATCTTCTCCGGGTTCACAGGAACCAACTTGGATCTCTCAATAGGGACGTCGGATTCACCCACAGTTGTGTGTCCAACTTGAATGAAATGAAATTATATTTATCCTCCGAAATCCTCCCATAAACCCTGGTACATGATCGTTCCATTCTAAATTAGATACCTATCGAGCAATCAGACCCAAAGCGAGCGAAGAGATTATGAAGGGACCTACTGATAATGCGGAGACGCATCCCGCATGTCTGTGAACACGTCCATCTCGCCTTTGCTCTCCTCAATCTGCACCGCCTTGATCGCATTCAACCGGCGATAGTTCCGGCTCATAAAGAGCGCTGTTGTGAATCTATAGTGATGTCAGCTCGCTGCTCTCCAGCTCCCAAAAGGCGAAAGGTCGGCATACAAGAGACAGAGGCAGCCAATGGCGGTTCTGTGGCCGGGCTGGTACTGTCGGCTTGTCTTGGGGGCAATATACAAACGATGAGCACACACTAGATGGATTGATCGGTCAGTTCAAGTAGTCGTTCCAGCCTGCGTCGCGAAAGAAACACACCCGCCCAGATTCCCTAGGCCGATCACCAGGTATAGATAACCAAGCGGAAAAACCAACAGTGAGCCGACGAACCAGATTGTGTACCCAGTGATCCCCATGATGGCGACCCCGAGAATGTACGGCCCACTGCATTCATGTATTTAGAAAACAATTCTGCGGCCAAATTCAGATCGATTGATGCTTACCGCATCTTGGTCTTGTCGGAAATACGTGAGAGAGCGACGGTGACAAGACACACAAAGATGTATGGCGGGGCCGACATCAACTGCACGCAAAACAGTACCCCGGGATCACGGATCTATGTACATATCATACGCGCGGGATCGTCCGCATGACAAGGAGAGGACCAAAGATAAAGGGCGGCAGCGTACTTCAAAAACACCAGAGCATATAGGTACAAGTTGTAATCCCCCGCCGCCTGGCAGAAGAATTTGATCTCGAATTTCTTCGAGAGACCTGCGGAATCCTTCGCGAGGTCAACCAGATATGGGCACTCGGCAGAAGTCAGGAATTTGGCCTTGTCCGGATACTGTGAGTGAATATTCATCAGCATCGCAGTCGCAGTCGCAGTCGCAGTGGCATAGAGAGGTATTTTTGAGCACACGCACATCGGGCAGGAACCGGAAACCAAGGACAGCAATGACTACCATAACTGGATATGGTTGAGTTGAGGTTGAATTGCGGTAACATCAGTCAGGCGGATACATACCGAGCCCCTCTAAGAATGCATTAATAATACATTGAGAACGAGTTATGGGCACACATACCTAAGAGGAAGATCCAACTCCACCCTTTCAGGTTTCTGATTCTGAAATCACATAGTTCAACCCCGTGTGCAAGGGGTTGTGTAGTGCTGAATGCACCCGTCCATCTTTTGAATCGCAAAAGCTAGAAGCCCCCGAAGGCGCCGGTCAATGTGTTTGCGCCGATGAAGAGTCCCATGCGTTGAGCGTAGAATCGGCGGGGGTACCACTGCAAAAGGTAGAACGTAGCCCCCTAAAAAGTCTCGGTATTCAAGGGAAAAATATTCAGACATTAAATTCGCACCGGAAGTAGCCCAGCCTCCGCAACACCGAGGAAGAACCGCGCGACTACGAGATGCTCGTAGCGCTTCACAGCCGCCATGGACACCGCGGTTGACAATCAGATTTCAGAGTTGAGCGGTGAATATTTTGACGTACTCATGATAGACCCCCAAACGAACATGAGGAACGCGACTGGAGGGGAGATTGTCAATGTATCATGGGGGCTCCCGTGATTGAGACGTACACCAAAGATTCGGGCGGACTTTCTTGAGCACCATATCGCTTGGGACCTCGAAAAAGCAGTACAGCACGAAGAAGCATCAGCAGAGGCGCATACACCTGCATATCTAAAACTTAATACAATTATGTCGGTACCAAACACGATCCTGACTCGCTGGGAATGCCACCAGAATATGATAATAGCTGTGAATGGCACAGACAGATCGGTGTGAAAGCGGTGTTGAACGGCAGAAGCATGAAAACCTACCTAATTGGCCCGGTTATGGCTTTTTCGGTGTCGCTTGGTGTTGCTGGCCAACTATCGGTGAGTTCCCAATCGAGATAGTTGCACGTTTTCGCACTCCATCTGATTGATCTCCCACAGGGTATACATGCCCTGCGCAACGATACTCCACGATTTATTCGAGTAAGTGTCGTTGCAGATGACCTTGGAGACAAAGATGAAGAGGTGGTGGCCGGAAGAGCCGCACACGGTGGGGAAACACGCTTTTAGGCGCTGCAGCAAGACAAGTGCCGCATAGGTGACGGACCGATGAAACTTTGTGGGATGGAGGGTGTGATAGATTGGGTTTGAAATGGTTTCCCGGAAGATTTACAGATAAGACAGGTAGGCGACCCGCCAAGTTAGTACAAGTTGATTTTGCAGCCCGTGGGAAAACTTAAGTTAACTTGCGGCACGCCTGCCGAAAGGGGCAAGTTCCGCACAAGTTACTTTTCATAAGTTACTTTTTACGGACTCCTCCAATAGCTCCTGCGCAAACAGGTTAATATGATAGGCCCCCGATCATATAAACGTATACTTGAACACGGCAGAGTGTCTTTATTTCGCACGGAAACCTCAACTAGTACCGTCCGAGTATGAAATTCTCTGTCGTACTTCCAAGACGGCTTCGAAGTGCATTTGATGTCTTTTGTTTGGTCTCCTGTCAGGCTTTGAACCCTCACATGCCTATGATTATCCTAATACTGAATTTCGCCATATGGTTGCGACAAGACAAATATTGACTTAAGGTAGTCCGGGAAAGAAGAAGATAGTTGGATAACAGAAGACTCTTCGGCGGTCCGGCGGGTAGGATGCGCCACATTGGCGGGCCATAGGCGGCCGCAACGCGGAGTTTTCATTGAAGCAGTCATCTGGCATACATGTTCGCCTGTGGGGATGTGTGGACACAGGTTGGGTGCCATGTTGACCAAGTTGCCGAGCCCTGCTCAGGCTGGTGCTTGAATCGGCAGAGTACCTTGCTTCTGCATGGAAACCGAAACCAGCCTGTTCGTCCGGCTCGATCTCCCCAAACTCCCGGTTGCCGAACCCTGCCCTGAACCCATAGATCAATTTGATGAGGCTTTTAAACCGCTGTTGAATGCAGTCTGAACAGCAAACCCTGTCGGTTAGAGCAGCCGCCGAGTCGAATGGATGTTCATTGTGAACACACGTAAACATAAATAATCCATAGAATCATGTACCCCCCCGTTCAATTTACGCAGAGCAGAAATGCCGCATACCATTTTGTTAAACTTAACGCGCCCTTGTACCAGGGTGTGGATTCGAAAAACATGCCATAGGGATGGAAGGTGGCCTGTATAGAGGCAAAATTATTGACGTAGACGACAAGGGCGCCATTCAGTAGAACGTTGAGCGGTGGGGTAGCCAGTCGCCATCCATATCGAAGATCATGCGGGGGGAGTGGGTAAAGGGTTTATAATTTGGATAGAGGTGAGGCTCCACCGAACTTCGGTGACGCCTGCCGGAACATTGGGGCGAGGAAGAAAAGGGCAAAAAGATACTTTGGCCAAATGAATCTGATAGTTGGATTGAATGACTGGAACACGGACTCCGTCGAAATAGTCATAATGATTCAACTTTGCTGAAATGGGGATAGACGGCATGGTTTGCGGAAAGAGAGACTACGAGCTTGATGAGCACATCTGTTATGGCAATTACTGTGACGAACTTGGCCGTTCGTGTACAGGAGAAACTGCCGTCTTCACGTCGCAAGTTTGCTCCCCGCGCCAAGGCCCCTTATCAATTTATGCACTTCTTTACTTCTGATAATGATTGTCTTGTAGACTTTGCATGAAAGAAGCCTGTACATTTGGTCCTGCGAGAATACATCTAATTGAACCTCACTCGGAATCTTGTTTGTAGTCAGCCTGACAGTATCCAGAAATATTCTCACTCTTGACTGCTCTAGTCCTTCAAACAGAGGACCTAATCCAGGGTAGTTTGCCTGCGCTCGAGACTTTCTCTCAGTAGTCCGGAAATTTCTCCTGCTCATCCTATTATTGATTTTCAGAGTGCTTAGATACTCCACGCTAGGGCGGGGTTGTACCCAAAAACACCGTCTCTGACAGGTCCTCTCCAATCCAGCGCACATTAAATCGTGAGTCTAAGCTGCCGTTGGAACGTTCGATCATGCCCGCCGATATTGATCAATGCTAACGTTGCTTCCAAGCCTGCATATAACCTCTGGAGGTGGTGGCGTCACTTTTGGCCTCGGCATTGACTGATTCTTTTGGAGGGTGTGTATCAGCTACACACCGGCCTACTCAGAGAGGATTATACCGCACTGACTCCGTGTTTCAATCACAGCGAAGTCTTCCAGGTCGTCCTTCAATCCCTCTGATGAAATGTCGACCAGGGTTAAAATTCCATAAACGATCTTCTGCTAAATGCTGACCACCGTCGACCGTGGGGCATTTCTGGGGTAACTGCGGGGAAAATGAAATGTCATTGGAGCTGTCTTTGGATCGAGACTCTCTACGGCCCCATTGCATCAACACCACAGCGGGCAAATGCTAGTTCGAATGAATATCCCCATATGGGTACCTTGGGTCTAAAATCCTAAGGGCGTCTCGTGTATTGCAGCTGAAACATTATGATGTTGAAAGAGGATACAAATCTGATGCCTCTCACACTGCTCTTTACAACATCACCCTTTATGAAAGAGTATTTGAGGGAGAACATGTAAAAACTGAGCGAGAGCATGCCCCGAATGCAATAATTTTATTCAACAACCGATTCATGGACATTTTGGTGGGAGCATCCGTCGAACTTCCTAGGGGACTTGGGGAAGTCAGATTCCGATTTGACACGGGGAATTGTTTATTGAGAAAACACCGGATCTCGCAGATTTATATCGTTTACGAAGTAGAAGGCTGGCTGGCGCAATGGAAGATAGTGTAATATGACCTTTATTGGGTACTACATGCAACCTGCTCTCGTGAATGTCACGGCAGTACTCCCAGGACGAGCTGTCCGCCACTTCGGTCTCCACAAGGAGTCCGTTGTTCCATTTTTGCCTACCAATGTATATAAACCAGCCTGTTTCAATGGCAATTCTCATTCCGCATTTTCGCAGATTCTTCGCGTCCAACTTGATTATCCAAATTGCCAACCTCTTATTCCTCGCTTTCACCAATGTACCTGCGTTCCATTGCCGGTTACATCGCCATCGTTGCATTCGCTGCTACTCAAGGTACGGGAATTCCCCGCAATGTGAAATCCATTTTCTAAACCTGCAATTTCAGTCAAGGGTTGTAGCGATGATGATAGAACCATCAGATGTTCCGCAGGACGCGGAGGCAGCGAGTGGAAAAATACAGAGGATTGTATGAAGGAATTGGGAAATTCGAGGGATTGTTATTGTTGGGGGAACGCGCTTTACTATGCCGTTGCCAACTCTAATATCGATGACTTCGCAGCTTGCTGTGTTAAGAAGAGCGGCAGTTCGACCGTTTACTCGTGTTAATAACTTGTAGCTTGTGGTCAATACAGAAGGAGCTCAGGCGTAGCGAGATATAGTACGGAGTATTTTCTTGATGACAGGATTGCGAACATGCGGGACTCCCGTGGGTGACTATCAGTGGCCTTTCTGGAATGAATCCATCCAGCACATTTCGAGGGCGGATGATGAGGGTGGAAGCAAAGAGCAGAACATGAAAAATCCGATATACAGCCCGTTCTTATGCGGGTCCGCGAGCAGCGAGGGTGTAGTAGGAACGTGACAAATTGCGAATCTGATAGTGCACGTGACCGTCCTAGGAGTAGGCTACATACGACAGAGGGGGGGGGTGTCGTACGTAGCCTATTCCTAGGGTAGGAACACAGTGTCTGGTCAGATATATGGCACGACCCCACCATCTGCAGTTGGACTCACTGACATACGTGGAATGCGATTCGAAATGCCGCTTCGAAACGCACAATCCACAAAGAAGCTACATCCGCTTCAGGTACTCGAGGCCGAATACCCTGGCCGGCCTCGGATGCGTATTCGATTTTATCAGCCAGGGCATGTTGGTGTTTGCCGCATCCAAATGGTTTCCCCACGTCATGGCGATGTCTTTTACCTTCGTGCACTGTTACTTCATCGATGCGCCCGAGACTGGGTCGATCTTCGTACAATTGATGGAGCCGTTTACAACACGTATCAAGAAGCAGCACGAGTAATGGCACTGTTCGATAATCGGGAGCAGGGAATCATGGCCTTCGACGAGCTGGTGGATACGGGAGCGGCACCTGTCCAGTGGCGTTGGATATTTTGTGTCCTCGCTACCGAGGGCAGCTCCGCTCTCGCGATTTGGGATACTCATGAACAGTCGCTGGGAGCAGTTATTAGGGATCAACTGCTTCGCATAACATCTTCCCCACATCCAGACGTGGTCCGAAACCGACTCTTGCTCATCCTTCAATCACTCCTTCGTGGCCTTGGAAGATCGTTGGCCGAAATCGGACTCCCAGAACCGGTAGAACGTCAGCATGAGATCGACGCAGAACACTTGCAATGGAGCGGGGCCCGCTACAATCTTTGCGCATTCAAAGACGGGCTCACACAAGAACAAGTTGGTTGTTTTCCATTTTATGGCCATTTTTGCTGACATTGATTGGCAGAGAGCGGTGTACGATTGTGTTATGCATGTTATGACACTAGAAGATCCATCGCCCATTCATATTGACGGACGCGCTGGGCGTGGAAAAACATATGTTCTGTATCCCATCATCGGTACTCTACGGAAAGTTGATCAAATCGTTCTGTTATCGGCTTCTTCTACCTTCGCAGCGAAGAATTATCCTGGAGGCAGAACAACCCACTATTTGTACGGAATCCCGATGGACGAATATAACCCTCACCTTAAATCATCGGTCGGCCCGCACAGCGACCGCGCAAAATTACTCCAGGCGGCGAAGTGTTATGTTATTGATGAAATCGGAGGGTTGCACTTCAAGGCATTCGATTGCGCGGATCGCTTGATGCGCGGTTTAACCGGATGCCAACACCGTGTCTGGGGAGGTCATATGCTGGTCACGGTGGGAGATTCTTGTCAGGTATACTCGCTATATGATAATCCTACCTCAAAACCCCCTCACATTTAATAGGTAGCACCTGTTGTTCGGTGTGGAGGACGAACTGCAATCTGTAACGCATCCGTGCGAACTCAGGCAGTCTTCAACCATTTCGAAATATTGCAACTGGAATCATCAATCCGACAGCGTGGAGATCCTGCATTCTCTTCTTTCCTAGACGCAATCGGAGATGATCACACTCATGATTGCGTGGACCTCGCCGCCATACGACACACCCAATCAACACAGGAATTAATTGAGTTCATATTTCCTCCCTCTGTGGTCGCAGATCCAGGTGTTTCTATTTCGCGAGCTATACTCAGCCCTTTTAACGCATTCGTCGATGAATTCAACTCAACAATTCTCCTGACCATTCCAGGGGATGCGCACATTTATAACAGCAAAGATATCGTGGATGACAACATTGGAGGTTCAAACGAGGCAGTATTTGTAGATCCCGAATTTCTGAACTCGCTGAAAGAGCCAGGTGTTCCACCACATGAATTAGTCCTCAAGATCGGTGCTATTTGCCGCCTCACCCGGAATTTCGAGGCTTCTCGGGGCCTAACAAAAAACACCCGGGTTATTGTGCGCAATCTCCTTCGGCATACCGTCGAAGTCGAGACGATATCCTGTTCTGTTGCCGGAAAAGTTATTGATCCCTGTATGTGAGCCAGACTTCTCGGATTCATGCCACTGATACGGAATATAGATACGACTTCATCTCCCCCGCATCAACGTTCATTTTCAACCCCATGGATTCAATTTCGTTGTTCAACGAAAGCAAATCCCGCTTGCTTTGTCCTAGGCGACTACTTTCAACGGCTGTCAGGGCCTCACAGTGAAGAAGTTGGGCCTTGATCTACGACGGCCGGGATTCTCGCATGGACAACTGTACTCAGCGATGACTCGTTTTCCCGATTCGCAAAATGTTTTGATCTTGAAGTGTGCAGAGGATTCATCTACATCCACCTCCAACATCGTTTGGGAAGAGCTCCTCCTGTAATCCTGTGAATAACAACGCCATTTTGTATTTTATTCCATTGCCAGACACTAATCAAGTGGGTGGCGGCCGGCGGAGCCGGCCGCGAACCGCTTGTGATTGTTAGCATAGGTTCTAGAGCATCAGGTCGAAAATTTGCAATATTTGGGCCCTACTGTATATACCATTCATCAGAAGATGTCGGGTTGGTTGAAACTGGGTGATTTTCGGTATTTTTAGCTATGGCTGACTTCATTTACAACCAACAACCCAAAGGTCTAGGTGCCTTGTGAACAACACAGTGAGCTGAAAAGGAGGCAGTGCACATGCCAAATTTGGTTAAAATGTAGCTATAACATTCAGGTCTCCTATGAATGTACTGAAAGATCTTATGCAAGTCTTTCCATCACTTAATATATAAAGGATTGTTCACAGCAACTTTGAAGCCGCTACTGTAAGAGATGACTTCAGAGTGGTGCCGACAATCAGAGATTGATGTCTTACCTAGGACTCGGGCACACAGACTCGCCCGAAAGAACAGCGCTGCTTGCCCAATACTTATACGTTTTTCTCGAGGTAAAATACGAGACCCAAGTAAAAGCCAGAATGCTGGTGATCTATGTACTCACCTTTGTGCCACAATCCTTGGATCAAATCACATTGACTATTATTTCTTAAGTGTCCAAGTTCTGGGGGAAGGATAGTATGAAAAAAAAAACAATTAAACCCAGTTATACGGTTACCCAGGGTTACCCCAAGCATAAAACCACAGGAGAGAAGCTGAACTGTTTGAAATGGTTGGTGTATTTCTGTGGCCTCAAATTAACTGAAATGTAGTACTAAACGTATGGAGTGGAACCTCTTACACAATTGGTATGTGTAAGATATTTATGTATACACAGGCTAACTCGAGCACAGTAATGATAAGATAGAACAAGATAACCCTCCGCTTCGCTCCGGGATCCAAGAGCGCAAGGTACAGGGAGCCGCAAACTGTTCAGATAACAGTACCTAAGTCGCCGTGGTTACAGGATTGTTCAACATGAACTTTATTCAGTTGGCATAAGACATTAAGGGATGTGAGGATAGAAAAGATACTATCAAGTGCTAGAAAGCATTCTCTTCAGACAATTTGAACGGGATTTGACTTGCTAGTACCGCAGGCAAGGAATATCGATACCCTCAGTCTGATAGAGCAATCAGCGACGGCTTAAAGAGCAAATGAGATCGATCGTAGCGACGATCCCTGCCACAGAACAGGAAGATTGAATCGAGCAAAATTTACAGAAGCACAGTTTCGGCTTGAGATATGGTCCGCAGATGTGGCCTAGAAATAGTGCAACAGATTCGAATCGAAGCCCAGTACCCAGCAGAAAGAACAGTTAAAAAATCCGATCCGGCCCTAAAATGTTGAGGACGAGCGAAGTAAGCGAAAGAATGGGATCCAACAGTAGCGCCGCCATTATATGTCGGAAGGGCGTGATTTCACGGCAAGATCGCTGCACCGTAGACAGCGGCAACTGTGGTTTGCTGCGTCCTGTCAAGGAAAAACTGCGAACAGGTCAGTTGTTCCACCGCAAATAAAAAAAATCTTGACAGATAGTCGAGGACAGAAGGGGTTAATTGAAGAGCAAGAGCAGAGGACGAACAAAAGGTGAAAAGTTACATGGGGAAATCACGCAGCCGAGCGCGATTGTGCAAGAACGATGAATGGCAGAGGTGTTCGAAAATGATGCCAGAGAAAGATATTGCAATGCCAGTAAATTTGACAACGAGAGAAGCAATGAAGGAATGATTGCCTATCTGAACGCCCGAAAATATAGCCCTTTTATACGTTGAGGATTTTTGGCATAGTCCACGTGTGCCGACACGATGCGAATGAAGCTACGTTGGGCTGTAGGCGGCAGCGACTGTGATAAATTGCGCCCTATCGAGAAAGATCTATGCATTAGTCAGATCTTGAGCCAATGAGATGTTTGAGGGAAAATTAGTTGATTCAAAGGAGATTAATTAGGAAGGTAATGAGAGGAAGACGAAAGGAATTGAATAAATGGAGCAAGAGATAAACATACCACAAAGAATCGCCGAGGATTGTTAAAGAACGGTTAATGAAACGACGATGGGAAAACTTGGCGAGTCAGGAGTCCGATCATGCTGGCGAATGAAAAGATTGTGATATGCTCTGCCATTGGCAACGAGGCGCATGGAAAACACAAACCTTGTATTTCCCGTGGTTCTGTGAGTACAGAAAAACTACCAGTGATATTCAGTGAGGAAATGCGCACTAGCAGTGCAAAAATATTGGGAGACGTACATTCTCGGGCTTGCGGCTCGCGGAATCTGTGGAAATGGACTCCAAATATTCGCCGGAGTAAGCACTCTGGAGGCCATGGATTTTTGCGAGCGGCAGCCAAAGAATGTTCGCGAGGGGCAGCCAAAGAATATTTGCAACAGTCCAGAACAGTGAGGATTTTTGAATAAGACCCAGAGCGTGTTGTGTGACGGTGGCAGCACCAGAAGAAGAGAAGCCACAGTGAAGTCTTTGGGTTGTCAAAGATATCCGAGATTGCTAGGCTACCGTGAGACTTTCAACCTGGAGAGGGTGCAGGTAGGAGGAGATTGAGGCTCATGGGTGAAAAGAAGTGCAAAAGAAGCTGAGGGGGAAACCGAGGAGAGCAGTGTTTATATGAGAAATCCATATGCACCCCCAGGGGAACCAATGTGCGAGCCCAAATGAGAATTGGAGACTCCATTGAGCGTTGTCTGGTCGGTTGGCAATTCACGAGACTTGGCCTGACTGCCCATTGTCTCAATTTGGGTTGTAGTTGACAGTTCGCAGTTGTTGCGCAGAACTGCGTAGTGGGTCATGGGTTGAATATCTCCGGGCAGTGCGGGAAACCACGATAAACAGAAGAGTTAACCATGAAAGAAAGCCAGAGAGAGGAGAAAGGAGAAAGGGTACACGGGGATCTTGCACAGGTTTCGTAGGATTTTGTTAAAGAACGGTTAATAATTACGCCGTTGAAGCCGACAATCTGATGCGTTCGGGATATTCCGAAGTCTTGCGTACGTCTCGCCTGCACCGCCACGACGCGGAGTTCCGTAATTTCATCTGGGCCTTCGTCGTCGGGACATCTGGATTTGCCGCCGGTAATGATGACACCTTCGAACGGTACACAAACACGTAGCATTTAAGGTACGCCGCAGGATGCTAAAACATCGAAACTGGACAGACAGACAGATTGAGGTATGTTACTTAATATTGACAAGCGCTCGCCGGCGCTTTGCGCCGGCTCCCACTCTATAAATAAGCGATGCCTGTCAGCAGACCGCAGACGTGTGAGAGCGGTCTACAAATGGGGATATGGCTTCAGACAGACAGAGCAGCTTAATTTTATAAAGAGAGTGAAGTGAAGTGAAGTGATGATGACTTTCTTGTTGTGCTCAGACTTTGTGTGAATACCAGGCCCAGAGCGAACTTAGGCCTTTGGCGTACAACATCAGCGCTGAGCCCTCATAAATTACTAATACGGTTATGGGAGCAATTTCCAAAAAATGCGCATTGGGATTGCGTCGCCGTTGAGAGCAGGTGAACAACGCGGAATTCCATAACAGCAATACAACTCAAAAGTAGTTCCAAACCAATCAAGTGAAACCTCTGAATCTCTCCATTATTTTACAAGAGCCGTGTTCGAATGTTAGATACCACGAGCTTGAGTAAAAGAATAAAATAAACGCAACACTCACCCTACAAATAAAACAAAAGGCTCAACACAGAGCTATACGAGTCAATACTATATGGATCGGTGTGTACAATATATACAACTACTAGAAGGTGTGACACGGCGGAGGTTAGGAAACGAAGAGAACAAAATATAAATAGACTAGTCGGATTCGAACCAGCATCCTCTTGGTGGATGATATAATCACTAAATCTACTAGATTAGGCTCTTAAAAAGACTACAAAA
This sequence comes from Mycena albidolilacea, assembly GCA_029282495.1. Lineage (NCBI taxonomy): Eukaryota > Fungi > Basidiomycota > Agaricomycetes > Agaricales > Mycenaceae > Mycena > Mycena albidolilacea. The sequence continues at coordinate 443,067 of JARIHO010000071.1, forward strand.
ATTCAATGAAAACAGCCACTATTTCATTACATCCTCAGGACACACTGATAAAAGTATCACCAACTCAAAAACCTGGTTCCGTTGATGAAAAGAACGAGTCCATAAAGTACTCGTAACGATCACTTCGCGTCCCTTCTCTCTCGGATTCAACAGAACTCGGCGGCCCTTCAAATATTTGTTTTCTGATTGTGGAACCTGTCTTAGCGGCCTGCATGTAACGCGCGTGCCTATGCCCGGCTCAATTCTGCGGCATGCCACACTCGTTATTTTCTCGGAGCTGCAGCGCAGTCGGCAGTCGCCCCATTTTTGCACCTCTCCCTCGGAATTCAACGGCACTCGACAAAGTGTGAATCCTCACCTACGTGACTGAATTCAATAACTCTAAGGGCAGATGCATACATTGAGAATTCTGTTCAAACTCTCCCAGCTTATTATTCCTTCACTGAATTTGATTTGCGCTCCTGCTTTTGGACGCGGCTTTGATTTCTTCAGAGCCGAATATCTCACTGCTCACTCGCTTCGCTCCTGCAGAGGCTATAGAATCTACGCGACCTTTTTGCGGCTTTTTTTTGGGTCATTGATACAGGATAATCGAGCCACCCGATTTTTATCGGCAGCTGGTGAGTGGTTCTGCGTGCCATTGAAGTCGATAAATTCCAGAAGAATCCCAAAACCGACTCGCTGGGGATGGAAGTCCCGCCCCTAACTCAATGCCCGGACCCCAAGCCCCCCGCTGGAATCGTCGCGCACAAAGTGCTCGTAATGCCCGAGCATTACTGTCCTTCCACCTTGATCTTTCTTCCTTTTTTTTTCCTTGGCCTCATCCAATACTGATCACTTTGCGTGGAGAGAAATGTGATGAGGGTAGACTTGCGACGCAATAATGTCAGTTCCTCCGTTCAATACGCTACCGCTCATTTTTTTGTTCGCCGTTGTCATTTAATTCGTTGCTATTCAGCATTGTTCACTCAAGGTCCATCGGAACGGGCCCAGCCCATGCAAGACAGTTTACTCTGCTTCGAATAGCGGCATCCGGTAGTGGATATGGTGACTTCATCATCTTTCCCTTTCTTGTCTCCGGTATTTTGTGCCCATGTGCCGGGTGTCATGGATATAGTCATTTTGGACTCAACAACCGTGAGTTCATACGGTTTCAACTATTTAATATTCCTGTTGCCTCACTCTGTGCCAATCCCTAATTCCCTCTTACCTACCATTTAGTTATATTTATTTCAACTCCCACCCTCCTTCCTTCCCAACCATCTTCCTAATTTCATTCTTACTACGTTTCAGCTTATATTTCATATATACTTTACAGTACATAAACTGTACATCTATGAAATGAAATATACAGTACTTTTTATCTGTTAACCTCTTTGCTCTAAACGCACCCTCGCGCTTCGCTTAATTGCCTTGTCTAACGGCTTCGGTGAAAGTCTCGCACTCGTCGAAGCCCAGGACAACATCCGTCAAACGGAATCAACTAAAGTCTAGCACTAGCTGATTCTCACGACAACTCATTAACTAGCGGTAACGAGCTGCGGCTTGTGTGCTAGTTGGTGTTCACGTTTACCTCGGAAAGCAAACGGTTTCTAATGAACCTTTTGGAATTTGCCCCCATTCCAATTACACCGGGGATAAGACCTGGCATTGCGGCTGTTGTGCGCTTCGTGCTTGCATCTCCCGTCTGTTGACGGGAGATGCCTTGGTGACATGTGCTGCGATGGAACGGCGATCTCGCACACAGAGAGTGCTCATGATTCTTCCGGATAGATCGACGCTGAGCTCGAGGCGGACTACCCAGGTGCAAGAGCCATCGCGCTGTGCGAAGGTACAGATAATTGTGAGCGTGTTTGTCGCAATTTTGGCACAGAGTTGTGGGGGAAAGGATCGTTGATGGTGCATGCGTGCGTACGCGTTATTGATGAGTCGAAGCGGGGGGTGGGCGCGGCGAACATGGGGTAGATAGGTAGATCCGTTGCGCGGTGCTGCCGACGATCCCAACGGTTGCGAACACTGTTCTTCCCTTGCGTCTCATTTTCTTCCCATTCCTCTTCATTTTTCTTCCTGGTCGCCGGAGCTGACGGCCGGAACCGTACCGCAATACGTTGGGTGGCTGCTATGTACTCGGCCATCGGTTTTCTGCGCCGCCGCCGTTGCCATCATGGCTGGCTTGCATTATGGAAGCGCGACATTTTCACTGTTTGTTCCGCACCCTACGCGACTCTGATTTGGTGGCCAGTTTCCATGATAGCGGTGTCCGTGCATACATTTCTCGCTTGCAGATGGCGCTGGGAAAATGCAGGCAGATGCTGTTATACGAGATGGAAGCTGTGGTGCGCGCGCCGTAAACTAAGATAGTTGCTTCTCGGGCTGCGGAGCAGTGAGGGCAACTGAGGCTGCATCTCCCGGCGGCCAGAAAAGCAAGTCCTTCTAATAGGTTTCAGAAATTGATAATCTGGTGATTTGATTGCTCAATGCAATGGCGGTGTTATGAGTCTAAGAAAAACAGTGATGGCAACAAGTATTCTGATCATGACTAAACCAGGGATGAACGGTGTCATCGGTAAGTGGAGTTGTGCATGAGAGGAGGTTTTTCGTGGCAGGCAGATCAACTTAAAGGTGAGAATACTCCTTGCAGCAGAGAGGGGGGAAATGTTCCGGGAGCCAGACTCAAAGGGTATCTGCGGGGTTGATAATATCTGCGGGATACAGCCACTCTCTCCCACCCATGTGGCCATGTATCTGGAATATGTATTGTGAATAAAAACCCATTGATTCCATCTGCCCGATAAAGATGAAGCCTTTCCTCGGATAATGAACAGCAACCAAAAATAAAGAAATCTCAGGGTACGGAGCATAAAATTACGTTGCGCAAGACCCACACCCTACCATCAAGATGCCCACCCAACCCACTGACACTCAAATCCGACTGAATACGCTTACCACATGCTTCGCCATTACAGTTGAAACACTAGAAATTCTTGCGAACAGTCTGCAGACAGATTTCTTGGACGCCATTGCTAACACGGCACAGTCTCTGTTAAAGAATATTGAGGTGAATCAGTTATAGGCATCATTGTAGCATAAATCTCACACAAGGAACCTAGACTGTCAAGAAAAACAAAAGAACATGTATCGAGTTGATGAAGCAAACACATGAATTGCTCAATGTAATTATCATTCTTCACGTCAACTCAGATACCGGTGGAATATTGCCGCCAAGTACATTGAATCACATCGGAAAATTCACCGAGTACTTTTTTTTATGAACAACAATTGAGTCACCATACTGACCACCACGCTTCAGGACCCTCCACAAAATCCATACCTTTGTGGAGGTGCATCAGAGCAGCAGCAAGGTTAAGCAGTTCTTCCGTCAAGGAGAGATAAGCACATTGCTCAAGGATTGCAAAAATGGACTGACACAAGGACTTGATTTTTTTCTGGTAAGCTCTTTCATACACATTGCAATGATTCATTGTAAACGATCCTGTCTGGATAGCTCAAGAACACGGGTATAATGAGCAATATATCCAAAATGCACGCTGTGGCAAAACAGAGACATCAAGAAGTACTTGCCATGATTGATGGACTCTCTGATTCCGCAAGTTCTGCCAGAGCATCTACGGTATGACAATTTTGAGTTTGCCACAGATCTTATCAACTTCTTTCCAGATGAGCAGGGTTTATTCTCAATCCCAAAACAGGTATGGAACATGTGTAGTCCTAGAACAAGATCATTGAGAGTTTCTTCAAAAGCTCTCAATCAATCTCAATGCTACCCTCGGAGCCCAAGATATTCCATGGCCGTGAATCAGAATTGTCTGAGATCCTGCAGCTGCTGAGGATGAAAGCTCCCAGGATAGCTATTCTAGGTACAGGTGGGATGGGGAAGACCAGCCTCGCCAGAGCAGTTCTTCATCATGCAGAAGTCTCAGCACAGTATACCCAACATCGATATTTTGTTGCATGCGACTCTGCGACCAGCAAAGTGGAACTTGCTGCTCTCATTGGAGCCAATCTAGGACTCAAGCCTGGAAAAGACCTTACTCAAGCAGTTTGCCAGTACTTCACTACTGGTCCACCCAGCCTCTTGGTTCTTGATAACCTGGAGACAGTCTGGGAGCCCATGGACTGTCGTGGTGATATTGAGGAGTTTCTATCTGCCCTTACAGATTTGCAGCATCTAGCACTGGTGGTAGGTGTCAGTAGTTGCTATGTTGATAAATTTTTCATGATACACAGATTACAATGCGCGGAGCAGAACGACCTAGCAAAGTACAGTGGACACGGCCCTTTCTTCTTCCTTTGCAGCCCTTGGAACAAGTGGCTGCTTATCAGACATTAATTGACATTGCAGAAGATCATCATAACCCAGGGGAGGTAGACAGGGTGCTTTCTCTGACAGACAACATGCCTCTTGCTATCAATCTTATTGCACATTTAGTGGATGTTGAGGGATGCTCCAGTGTGCTATCCCGCTGGGAGGAAGAGAGAACATCTTTGATTTCAGACGGCTATGACAAGAGATCAAACTTGGATTTATCCATTTCACTCTCTTTGTCTAGCCCCAGGATCAAAGCCGTTCCTCATTCAGAAGAGTTGTTAAGCCTATTGTCAATGCTTCCTGATGGTCTTTCAGATGTTGAGCTCCTACACAGCAAGCTCCCAATTGAAGATATTCGGGATTGCAGAACAACATTGATTCGAACTTCTTTAGCCTATCTGGATGAAAAAAAGCAACTAAAAGCTTTGGTACCCATCAGGGAATATATGCGGAAAACTCACCCACCTAAAAATGAGCTTCTTAAGCCTCTTTTTAAACATTTCCATGAGCTACTTGAACTGCACATGGACTTCTATGGAACTGAAGTGATATCAGCCACAGTTGGGCAAATATCATCAAATCTGGCCAATATCCAAAGTTTACTCCGGAATGGACTCCAAGAAGATGGGCCGGACATCATGGAGAATGTTTCTAGCGCCTTGCATCTGAATCTCTTCTGCCGAATCACTGGCCGAGGGTCAATTTCTTTACTTCCCCAGCTTTATGAAATCCTTCCACACCCCTGTGACCATCAGCTTGAGGTCTACATCATTACTGAGTTATTTTCCTCTTACACCTCTTCACCAATCTATAATGCAGAAACACTTGTGGCCCAGGCATTAGAATACCTTGAGTACTTTGACGATCCAGATCTTAAATGTAGGCCCACTTTTTACACCTTGTACATGAAGACTGACTTCAGTGGTTTCAAGGTAAATTCTATGTCAGTGTTGCATACTATTATTCAGCACACAGGCCCACTTTGTCTAAAGCCATGGACTTTTGTCACTTGGCTATATCCTTGGCAACTACATCTGGCAACACAAAAGGACATTCTCAAGCACTACAAACACTTGCATGGATTCACTGGCTCTTTGGTAACTATTCTTCCAGCCAAGCACAAGCATGTGAGGCACAGAGGTTGGCCAGGATTTCTGCCAATTTATACATGGAAGCACGTGCTCTTTACATAGAAGCAATGGCCTGGACACAACTCGGCAACTGGAAGCAAAGTATCTCTCTCTCCACTAGAGCAAGAGACCTTCTAGCTCTTTGTGGTATGTCTCGTAGCACCTTGGACCACCACATCATGAATCAGCAGGCAGAGATCCACTTGGTGAAGTCAGAATACCATGAGGCACACAATATTCGTACTCAGATTCTTCAAGATTGCCCAGTGCACATGGATCCTTATGACCATGCCTTTGCTTTAATGAGTCTCGCAGAACTTGGTGTGTCCATCAAAGTTTCAAAAGAGGAAGTACAACATCGTACCAGGGCAGCAAGAATAATATTCAAGGACTTGAAACAGGTCCTAGAAATAACAATGTGTGATATGATTCTTGCAGATCTCTACCTGAGAGAGGGAGACATTCTGGCAGCAGAGGCACTTTTCAAGCAATGTCTTGCACTGAGCGACTCAGAAATTAAATCCTTCTGTTTGGAACAACTTGGCAATACTAGCCGTTGGGGTGCAATTGGACCAATGGCTAGCTGGGCAACAGTTTACCTTGCACATTCTCTCAAATTCAAAGTGAATTTAGGAATCCACAAGGCTCTCCAGTTTCTTGGAGACATCTTCCTTGCTCAGGCTGATGAAGAGACAGCTGTCAGCCTATTTACCATTGCACTTCAGGGATTCACCTACATGGATGTTCATCGCAGCAGAGCTGAATGCATGCTCCGACTTGGAGATATTGCTAAAGAACATGATGACCTGTGCAAGGCAGTGGAATCTTGGGATGCAGCAAGGCCACTCTTTGAACGGTCCTCACAGGTCAAAGGGATTGAACTAATTGATGAAAGGCTGGCAAGTGTTGGCAAAGATTTGCTGGAGCAGCACAGAATGATTTAGCCCACCTCGTGGAGATCAATGCACCTATTGGAATTTTGGAAGGGGTGGAGGATGATCTATCTGATATGGAAGACCTGCAGGAGGACCTGGGTAGAGCGCAATCATTAGTGACAGTTTATGATTCCTGTTGACTGGGCTGGATCAGTGCTATTTACAATGTGGCTCGACAGAGATGTAAGAAGGCTTCGCAAAGGCAGTATGGAACTAACTGTATCTCATTACAAAGGTCGGGCAGGCTTTGGTGAATTGATTGATTCAGACAGAAATTATGTGTGCTACAGACAAGTCACATCTGTGGAAGCAAGCAACAGACTGAGAGAACAATTCCTCTTTTGCTCAAGTAGGGAAGATGGGACGTGGTAAATCGACTGCCACTGGCACGGAAAACATTGCAATTTTGACGCAGAAAACACATACAGGATAGAATGCCTCACTAGATCGCAAATAGGTCAGTTTCACATCTTATCTTTTGTCTGTCCTGAGTTTCCATCTTCAATATAAAGAGATTTCAGACTCGCCGGAAAGTAGATTTGTTCCATTTTATGGTGTTTGAGTCTACTCGGAAATCTTAGACTTAGCAGGAATGTATCGGTGGAGAACTTACTGGAACCCCAAATCAAGGATGCATTTTCAAAGGTGAGTACAGACAAATTAGAAACATTGAAGGTGGACATGTATGAACGAAAATGATCGGTTGCCAAGGAGCTTTGCAAGACTGTTCAAACAGGTCGAAATTTTGCACGGTTTCGAGCTTCGAACCTTGCACAAACACAAGAATTTGCGGCGGGTCTTACTTACATTTGGTCCCAATTCGCAGAAACAGGGGATCTGTGTATTCCAGCTCAATCTCCGCGATTTTCCTTGTTTGTCGAGTTGGAAATACACAAGCAGCAACAAGATGAGAGAAGTCCCGAAATTCTGTAGGATAGCGGTGGAAGGAGACACCTTTAATAAACCAACAGAACTGGAAGACAGAAACAAAAACGCCTGCATCGGTGCTCGAAAGAGCCTCAGAGCAGGAGAGAAAAACTTCACAGAAAGACCCAAATGGGCAGTGCATTACTAGCAAAGGAATTCTGTTCGTGTGCGACGAATTGTCAGGGCACGGCATAGCCACAGGTTGAAATAAACCGCTTTACGAGCAAAGTAAACAAAATGGTCAGCTCAGCAGTTTATTTGGTAGAAAGTGAATCGAGCCACGTGTTGCGTTCCGACTGGAAACTAGAAATCTTGGTGGAGACTGACAGTGTCATCGGCCGATAAATAAAAATTGAAGCCTCGAGTGGAGGGCACAAAACGAATCAGCAGTGAGGCGAGCGCGGAATGCGATGCGGACCCACGGAGTCGGAGGAAGGCTAAAGCACCGGGATGATGTCAATGAGGAACTCAGGAAGGCCACCGTGCTGCACACTTCACTTTTGGCACCGTTATCCACGGAGTCGTTAAACTGCTCAAGGTCATGCATGGTGAGCGAGGTATAATAATAACAAGACATGCCTTCGCTTCGCTCCGGCAGAAGAGGAAACATGTTGAAAAAGAAATTAAGGCTCAGCCTTGACTTGAAAAGCAATTCAAATATATACTCAATCGTTAATACGACGTCTAGTGAGCCTAGATGCGCGCCCCAACACAATCCAATCAAAGTAGAATCCGCGACTCAATCCGTTCCATTGACAAATCCCACAACTTCAATGAAAATGTTGATATAAAGGCTGAACCTGATTGAACTGTGAGCAGTGGTCCCGAAAAGTCGACAGAAACACATTAGCATCGAACTCGATGCGCAACATGCTGAAGGCATACCAGGAACGCGTCATTCAATGCCGTATCTGTTTGCTCGCAAAGTCCAATGAAATAGTACCGATGATCCACCTAATGCGTCGGGGACGCGTCCGAGGCGACAGTGGGAGCTGAATGAGAAAATGAGCGTGATATTGACCTATAAAGATTCATGTCGTTGGGCAGCAGTAGTGAGAAAAACCGATAAACACCCACCACAGCACAGGGTGTAGTGAGCTTTACATCGGAGGTACGGCAGATGTAACGGGTCACCTCGCCAAACTGCGAACATTGGATGGAAAAGTTCGAAACGTGCTATCTGTTACTGATGTCAGCACGTGAAATCCATCCTCAAAGTCGTTGGCAGCGATACCGGATGCCGGATGGTGACACTTTGAATAGTTGCAGCTGCATGGAGAAGCACCATAGAGTGTGCAGGACTTCAACCATCGAGAGATACAATAGCGCTGGGTTGATGGAAGTTGCGCTATGAGTGTAGGTTTCAGACTGCGTATAAATAAGACGATATTTGGGGCGTACCGGAATTGTGCCGTTGGCGCTGATGAAGAGGCAGTATAAATCATGAGCTGATGGGTCTGGCGTCAGCAATTATTCAGCTGTTCAAGGAAGAGGTGTGTGCACATACATACAGTTTGCGTCCCGCATCTACCTGTTTCCAAAATTGTTAGCGAGATTGAAGGGATGTCTCGGAATGTGGAATACACAATACCGCTGCCTCAATGGGGGAATGGAAAGATTTGAAGATGACAGCGATGAATGGAACAAAAGAGGAGAAAGGAACCGCTCTCAGTAACAGAAAGAATTCGAGACACTGCCCCAGGCAATCTTGAGAGGCTGGAGGAATTTCAGCAAGGTTTAAAGGGTCCCTTGGTTCCGAAACTTGAGACGTCTTGAGCCTGCCGGTCTTGAACAAATATTTGATCGTCCAGACAGGCCAATCTGAGTCCGTTGAAGAGCTCTGGAACATCCTGAGGTTTTGCGAGGGGTTCTTACATGCTGATCTGGCGAGGTCTTCGGCCTCTCGGAGTCTTGGGTTTTGAGAGAGGCCTTTATCGTGATTTGAGCCATGACGAGTGGGAAATAGCGAAGACCCTGGTTTGACGGTTGCGACCTCCTGTCAAGGCATTTAACTGACGCAAGAATTGGCCTTGAAGCATGGTATTGAGAGGAAAAGAATGCGAGGGGTCGGTGAGATGATGGGAGAAGGACGAAAGGTGATTAGACGAACCCCTTTTGAGTGGGTGTTGTGCGGGCTGATGAGGTAAATATAGGGTAGATTTCGACGTCATAATTTACGCAGTTGAATATCATTAGAAGTATTGCGGTCAACTGGTACTGCCTCGAGGCATGGCGAGATCTAAACGGGGTATTATCGGACCAGAATAAAAACAGAAAATCTGATTCGAGGCATCTAAGATACGAGTAATACGAGTAATAACGGTGATTGCAGCATAAGAGAAGCTGGAGCAATGGGGCGCACAGCGAGATGATGGAGGTCGAACAGAAAAGACGGACCCTAGCCCTGACTTGGAGCAGCTGATCTTAGGCTGATCGGTGACGTGAGATTAACCAAGCGCCCGGGCGTCTAAGCTAGTTTGTGATGGAAAGGTCAGCTGAGGCAATAAATGCGGTATTTTCGGGAGAACAAACATGTACACTCTGATTCAATGGATCTCGTTAATATACGAGTAATAATTTGGGGAATCTCGCTTCGTACGTGTGCGCGAAGTACCTAGAACCAAAGAATATGAGCCATTGCGGCGATCACAGCACAGAACACACCAATGCGTGGTTGAACTTTGTATTCCCTGGGCACGGCGATGATTTGCAGAATAGTATATGTACCGGGACAGTTGTATTTGATGACATCTGTCTACGATTTAAGAAGACGGAAAAATGAGGCTTACAGCAACAGTCGACTGAACTGGCATGGAAAACACATTGGAAGTAATCGAGTTTTGCACTTTAGAGGATCGGTGAGCCCGGAGGAAGCGGCCGTACGCCCAGAGAAATGTAAAAATGAAGACTGATTTCCCGAGGCCGTTACAGAGGAACAGGTAAGAATAAAGCCAACGAGAATATAGGAGACGTATTCCCTGCATACATTCTTGATTCCTCTAGAATTGGTGATGCACAGGAGCCAGTGTGAGCCCAGTATTAAGCAATAGCCGACGGAAATGAAAGCATCAATGGTAGGGTCTGCAATGGAACTGAGGAGCTGTGGCTTTAGAACATAGTACATTGAACATTTAAGAAGGCTGAGACTGGATTTCAGAGCAATCGAACCACCAGGGCAGCTTTTATGAGGAATGCTTCCTGAGAGGTAGTGACAGCACAGCCGTAATTGTAGCCTATCACGGATGATTTGAGGCAATCGGAATAGCGAGATACGTAGAAAAGACCTGTAAGAAAGCTGCTGAGAAGCGCCAGAGCCCAGAAGAGTGCTGCGGGCGAAGGGGAGCGAATGTGGCGAGAGGAGGAAAAGCATTGATGGGAATGTAACATGTGTAAACAACAACCCCATTTGAACCGCGCCATCAGAAGCGGTGCGAGCGCCGTGTGCGCCCAAATGACGCCGCCGCTGAAGACCCGCCTCGGTTTCCAAAATAGGCGAGCTTCTAGTGTATAGTATAATGTGCCCTTCTAATGAGAGGGTTTTATGCAATGGATGCACCTTTCCAACTGGAAGCTTTTTATATATAAAAGTGCCGTCTACGCCTGGCGTTGGCCCAAGGCGGAGTTATCACTGCACAAGCGGTTCAGGACGCCGATGCTTTGGTGCAATCTTTAAAAGCTAACAAGAGCAAGTACCGCCTTTTACCCCGAAAAACTCGCTGAACTATAATATATCAATGTAGGCCTTCATCCGGAGTTTACCGACAATGTTGTACAAACCGCGAACGATAGGGCCCATATGCTGTCCAAAATACGTAAACTACCTACCTCTTTCCTTTCCAACATGCATCTATCGCTCATTTCTTGAATCGCAGATGCCGAAGTCGCCTTCAATGATCCAAACACGTTGCAAAATATTCTTGCCACCCTCCAACGCCTAGAGGTCTCACAGGCCCGCGTGGAAGCTCGCTTGGATAATGCTGCAATAGTGAAGAGGAATCGATTGCAGTTGATGAATAACTCTGGCTCCACAGTATATATTGCTCGTCGGAAGCAGGTATGGCCAGTGCCTTAGTACAGAATTGACCTTACAGAAAATTATTGATCGGCAGGTTGCAGGCGATGGGCTGGCGCTCGCCACAGTGTTGGCTCCCCCCAACCTAATGGTACCAGGTCTGCAAGGCAACTCAGTAGTTGGTGCCACTTTCAGCCCCACCATCGATGCTCACACGTTGAATCATGGGCCGATTCTCAGTCTCATTCGTTTTTATAATGAGGATTTCGGGATCACCCTTCAAGACACTGTCCCTATCCGAGCCCAGAAGGTTACCAATTGGTTAACAGAGCTTATGTTCTAATTTTTGATTACCCATCTCTGTTCATTACGATATGTACTAGTAAATAGGTATCAGATTGTTCGCCGCCATCGGGTTAGATCCTCCTTGCCAAAACGTACCGCTCCCCCCCATTTGTGTCCCATGTCCTTCCCTCGTTGTCCCTCCACCTTTTCGTCCCCCACCCTCTCCGCACATCCACATGAGAACCCTGGCCTCCTCACCCTCTGTTCCTTCACTCCATCCGACCTCGTCTTCTCCCCCTCCGATCTGTTCATGCACAACATCCTCCTGCAGGGCCACATCCCACGCGATATGCCCTGAGCTGCAGAAGCGCATGCTATGTCTGCGGTCGTCAGGAGTGCGTTATGTCTACCCTCTACGTTTTTGCTCCGCTGGGCTCTGTCTGGCGGAGGCGGAAATTCTCTTCTTCGGACCAAGATCCATGCGTCGATGTGTGGCGGAGGCTCTGCCCCGGGGTCCCCACAGCCCACCTTGCACGCCGCTTGCTATCTGGCTGGCGTGACGCTGCCTCGCGCGAGGAGCAAGCACCGAGGACGGACGACGAACACGCGTGGAATTTCCTTCTTGTCACGCAGTCTTTTCTCGTTGTCTTTCTTTGTCTATCCCGTGCCGACGGGGCGCGCGGACGTGGCGCCCCGAGGGTGCGGCCGCCCCAGTGCTTTGGTGCTGGCGCTGGGGCCCGTGGGTCCAACGTATGCACAAACTAATCCGCTTGTTAACAATCATATACACTGTAGGGCAAATCGAACGCTTCTTCAGCGCCAAGTTAGAACAGATCCCCCCGGTCAATTTGCCAGGCTGTCTCTCAAGGACAAGAAGGGCGCCGCGCCCGAGACCGCCGACGATGACGCTGAAAAATGGTTCGTCGATGATACAGCACAGAGGTCCGTGTTTCTAAGCACCTGCGGGATTTCACCTTTTAACTAATGCATACCTCACTTCTCAGTAGACACCACCGAAGCTCCGTAATCGTCGCCTTCATCACTACTGCGACCGTCCTCTCTGGTTTTGAGATTCCAGTCAAGTGTGACTTTCTCTCTCGTCTGGCGCTCGATTGCCCGATCCCCTCGACGTAGAGGCCTCCTGGACTCCCTGTGTTGCACCCTCATCCTTTTCTCGATGTGCTCTCGATGTCGAGCTCACCGTGCCTTCCTACTGGAAACCAGAAACCTTGGTGGAGACTGGTGGTGCCAGCAGCTGATAGATAAACATTGAAGCCTTCAGTGAATGACACAAAATGAATCAGCAGCGAGGCGAGCGCGGAACGTATTGCGGACTCACGGAGTCGGAGGAATGCTAAAGCACCGGGATGATGTCAAGGAGAAACTCGAGAAGGCCACCGTGCTGTGCACTTCACTTTTGGTACCGTCATCCACGGAGTCGTTAGAATACTTGTAGTCCTCGCGATTCATTGACTCCACCTTGACATTGAGAAGATAATTCGGCAGTACTGTCTCGAGCGCTCAATTAGCCCAACGTCACACTGATCAAGAAAAGCAGCGGGATAGGCATCCACCGTCTCTCCAAGAAATCATGCTAAGCCAGCTGCTATCCAACGACATTTGTTCAACGAATCTAATCTCGACCGCTCAATTAATCTGATAAACGCCAGCGGATGGCGGAACAACGACGAATTTCGGGGAACCCTTCATCTTCTGCTCAAAAGGTCCTGCTCTAGCCCAGCCGCTGGACCGAGTACCAATACTCATGTCCAGCAACATGTGGCAGTGGATGTAGCCGAGGTAGGATTATTTTTCGGAGCTGAAACCGGGGATGAGCTGCGAAAGTATTGATCGGTACGTGCTGTGAAAATACGTGTCTAGAACCAACGAAAAGGAGCAATCGGCGTGATCTCCGCACAGAACACACAAATACATGGTCGGAGTCTGGATATCTGCGCCCAGCCGTACAACTGTGGTCAACTGAAATTGCAATGAAAAGACCACACATACAGCAACAGTTATGGTCAGTTCGACAGCACATTGAACTGACATGACACTCAGCCTGGGACGTATCCGAGTTTGTACTGCGAGGATCAGTGAGATTGGAGTTGAGGAAGCGGCCGTACGCCCGGGGAATGAAAAAATGGAGACGTTGGTGGGGCTTGTGCGCACTGTACTTCACTAGCTGGTCAATGCATCCAAACGAACCGCGACGATAGTGAACCATAGAAAGTGGACGTACAGAAATAATATTTATCTTAGCGCCTATTTTAAATGCAGATCTCGCTCTTCCAACGTCCGGATTCGCGCAACAGATGAATGCTAAAAACAGGTCTAGATTCGCGCCGTAGATAGATGCTCACAGACGAGGTGAGGAGTTCGAACAGTATTCTGGGCATGTAGCCGTGGAGAGTATCAGCCATGAGAGTCTTGTTCGGTGCCCCCGTTCAGTCCGTTCTTGCCCTGTTCTACATTGTTGTCGGAGAGCCTTGGTGCGAAGACGGCGAGTCCCGGTGTCCCAGGTTATGATTATGCGCGAACTCCGTGCTTGGAATGTCATTATGCGAGAATGTGGAATCGCCTTGGAGGGGTGTAATCTGCCATCCCAGGCATGGAAAAGAATAGACAGGCCTCGGAACGTGAGGCAAAGCACCAGAGAAATGTCCGTTCTTGGAACACTGGAATCGAAAGAAAAGATGCCAATGCCCTGTGAAAGCAAGAAGAATCGTCGATGGAGAGCAGACCCAGCGTATGATAGGCGACCGGACACTTGACGAGTGGACGGTGAATTCGGCCAGTGATTTCCGGAAAGCCTTCGTTCATGATGGCAGTTATACCGAGCACGAGAAAAACCAAGCGCGGCCAATCATTAAAGAGCAGGAGTGAATGAAGTTGCTGTGCTGGTTCTAGAAATCACGCCCTTGCAGAGAGATCGCCGTCGGTTCGCCCCCAGGCCGAGCCAAAGAGTACGACTCCTGTATGGCACTGGGAGGACTCGACACAGGGAGTCCGATTCTGTCACAGAAAAAAGAACGGGGAGTGTACAAGTTAGTTTCCGCAGACCGCGCGGTGAGCAGCATGCGAGTGTGAACCTTCGAGTGAGGCGGCCGCTGGAATCTGTGGATGAAAGGGCACTGAGCATAAGTGAATTCTGGGTGATGGTATTCCTCATGATTGGTTAAGCGAACCCTGCAGCATGCCGTCGTATATAGAAAGGTAGAAGACTTGGCGCACAAGATAGAACTTGAAGCGGATTCCGGCGTGCTTACTGCTCGTCCGACGTCGAAGCGCTACTTTGGATCGAGTCTCGAGTCGGTTCCTGGTGGAAAGTGGCGCAGGTTCCTGTTTAATGAGTGTGATGGCTTCCAAGCGGGCTTGTGACGAAACTGGGCTCAAGAGTGTCGCGATCCGGCGTGGATGTGGTGGCAAGCGCGAAAGAAGAGGTAACGCCGCTGATCCGGACACCGCCACCGTGACCCTTTCTTCCTCACCACGCCGACTCTGCCATGTCTTCGAGCCCCTTTCCTCTTGGATCCAACAGAGCTCAGCGACCCTTCAAGTAGTGGTTTTATATCCGCGGGAACCAGTAGGCCCCGTGAAGCTCCACCAAGGGGTTGTCCTGAAAATTTTCGAGATTTTGGCCTCAAAAACCCAATTTTCCGTGGCTCAAAAACCCAAGGATCGTGACATGTCACATGGGTGACCCCGCCTAAAAATGTCACGCAATCTGATATTTTCACCATGAGCGCTGGCGGCCCATCTACGAGCTCGTTACCCTGAACATGACCACCCAAACCTCTTTCTCCATAGACCTCGGTCTTGCGAGCATTCTCGAAGGATGGATTGAGCAAAAAACAACTGAGCCCACCCTCAAAAACCCAAATTGCGGACAAGGGTTGACACATTTTGGTCTCAAAAACCGAATTTTCGGACAAGGAAATGGCTAAATTTCGACCTCAAAAACCCAATTTTTCGGACAACCCTTGGTGGAGCTTCACGGGGCCTGAACCAGTTTTGCCGGCCGGCAGGCAACGCGCCTCTCTGCGCCCGCGATTGTGCCGAGGGTGCTCGTTATGGTGCTCGTTATGCTCTCGGAGCTGGAGCGCAGTCGGCTGTCGCCTCGTTCTTGTGCCACTTTTACCTCGGAATCTGACGGCACTCTCAAAAATGTCACTCGGCAGCTTGCTTTGGAGGCGTTACGGTCGTGCTTTGGTGCGAGCAATATGTTTTGGTCCAGGGTAAAAGATCCTGTACGCCTTGAGTAAAGGTTTTGGATACGCGGAAAAGCCCCCTGCACCGAAGGTCAACGAGGCTGGACACACGTCCGTGTACTTCTCTTCTTCCTCTCCCATGTCATTGACTCGTTTCAATTAAACCACTCTATGAGCAGATGTATACACCGCGGATTTCCTTCGAACTCAGCCAGCTTATTCCTTCAGTTAAATTGCTTTGCGCTCCTACTCTTCATTTGCGACTCAATCTGGCGCCCTACATGGTTTGTGCCGTATCTTTACTTCCTCAGCGCCCAATACTTCCCTGCGTACCTCCCCGCGCCTCGCCTTCTCTGTCGCATCCAAATTATCCGACGCTGGACACTTTGTGGGTTGCTGGGTTGCGGACCGTCCGTGCGATCTTTTTTCAGCTTTTTTTCAGGCCGTTGAGACACGCTGAGCATGCCATACGATCTTGCTTCCAGCAACCGGTCGGTGGTTGTGTATGTCGTTCAGATTAAATTTGATAATAGCCGCGTTTGGAGCCCAGGACACGGTTCTCACCCTGATCTATGTAGGATGGAGGTCTTATCGATGATCGCAAAATCCACGCACTTATTGTGAGTGCCTTGGACATCTCGCTGCCTGCCAGATTTATTGTCTGCATGTGCAGCATTCTTTCACTGCATCACGCGCAAGCGGTGCTGGCAATGCCCCAGGCCTTTCCTCCATGTCTTTTGTTATTTTTTTGCTTGGCGTCATTGAATACTCATCACTTTTCCCGCAGGAAATATGTCGAGGCTAGATTCCCGCGGCGTTCGTCATTCTCGCTTCATTCGCGGTGTCAGAATTATAAACTTGAGCTGTAGGCTTGCGATTCCTCTCTGAACAAGTTTTGTGCACAGAAGACAATTCGAGCTGCTTCCTTAAAAATGCGAGACATCGTGAGTGAGTACTCGTGCTTGCTTCACCCCTCTTGTCAGTGCGGGCACTGCAGATCCCATCCTTAATTTGCCCTTCGTGAGACGGCGATCTCGGGGAGAGTGCGGACCACTCCGCTGGATGAATCAGGGCTGGTGTTGGGATGGGATACTTGGCCTTGAGCTCGAGGCTGACATCGAGGATCCAGGTTTGTTGGCTTTGCGCTAAGCCAGGTGCACACGATTGTAGCTGCGTTCGTTCACGCGGATGCGGAACAGCCGTCAAGGGCACGGGGTTGCGGGCCGACAGATTGTGGATGGCGCTGCGTGCAGACTCTGATTGTGCCAAGTTGGGAGTGCGTCTGTTTCCGTGAGATCCTAGGATGCGGGTATGCAGCATTGATGTGGTAGAGCTGTCTGTCTTGCTATCAGACGGCGCTGGGAAAATGCAGGTGGCCGCGGCGAGACGCTTTTCTGAGAGATGGAAGCTGTGGTGCGTGCTCCGCAAACTAAAATAGCTGCTTCTCGGGCTGTGGAGCAGCGTGGGCGACCGTGGATGCGTCTCACAGGTGGTTAGATGGGCATGTCCTTCTAATTGGCTTCTACAAGCCCATAATCTGATCATTTGTGCTGCGACTCAATGGCGCTGTTCCGAGCCCAGAAGATCAGGAACGGCTGGGCAAGATGGGAAGTGAACATCATCGAATCTGTATTGCACCAAGGATAGACTCCATCAAGTTGTGTGCCGTGCATGAGAGGGGATCTTTCATGGCTTCCCTGTACCTTGATTGCGGCAAGATAAACTTAGAGGTAGCACTTCTTGTCAGCGTGGTCAGCGGGGCGAAATTATTCCCAAAGCCGTGGCCAAAGGGTGCCTGCGGCATAAGCCCACTTGCCCCCACTTTGTTCCCTAGCATAGACCCAAGTATCATCAGAATTTGTTGCAAACACAAACTCCTTGGTTTGTCTGCCAGAACAAGGATGAAAAATTTACTCGGAAGATGAACAGCAATCAACCAAAAAGAATAAAACTTCCCAGGGTACATGCATAAAAGTGGATCCCGCCCGCAAGACCCACACCCCACCATCAAAATGCCCACCCAACCCACTGACACTCAGATCCGACTGAACACACTTATCACGTGCTTCGCCATTACGGTTGAAACACTAGACATTCTTGCAAACAGTCTGCAGGCAGCTTTCATGGTGGCCATAGCTAACACAACACGGTCACTTCTGAAGAATATTGAGGTGAGTCATTTATAACCTTTCTATAATTGTAGCATCAATCTTACAGAAGGACCTTAGACTGTCAGGAAAAACAAGAGAACTTGTGTCGAGTTGATGGAGCAAACACATGAATTGCTCAATGCAATTATCACTCTTCACGTCACATCCGAGATAGATGGCGTATTGCCTCCAAGTGCATTGAATTATATAGGGAAATTCACAGAGTAAGTGCTTGTGAAAGACTCCCAATTCAAGCTAACACCATACTCTAGGACCCTCCTCAGGATCCATACCTTTGTTGAATCCCAGCAGAGTGGTAGCAAAGTCAAGCAGTTCTTCCGCCAGGGAGAGATGAATACACTGCTTAAGGATTGCAAAAATGGACTGGCACAAGGACTTGAATTTTTTTGGGTGAGCTTTCTCATAGGCTTTAGATCAATTCATTGCAATAATCTGTCTACATAGCTCAAGAACACCATTATAATTACCAATGTTTCAAACATGCGGGCAGAGGCAAAACAGAGACATCAAGAAGTACTTGGCATGATCAATGGGCTCTTTGATAGCGCAAGTTCAGACAGAGCATCCACGGTATGCTAATTTTGAGTTCACTGCCAATTTTGCCAACTACAATCCAGATGACCAGGGTCTATTCTCTATCTCACAGTAGGTATGTGTCCTGCCATTCCTGCAACAACATCATTGAGACGTTGGAAAGCTCCAAATCAATCTCAATGCTGCCATCTGAGCCCAAGATATTTCATGGCCGTGAATCAGAATTGTCTGACATCCTGCAAATGCTGAGGATGAAAGCTCCCAGGATAGCTATTTTAGGTGCAGGTGGCATGGGGAAGACCAGTCTTGCCAGAGCAGTTCTTCATCATGCAGAAGTCTCAGCACAGTATACCCAACATCGATATTTTGTTGCTTGTGACTCTGCAACTAGCAAAGTGGAACTTGCTGCTCTCATTGGAGCCCATCTAGGACTCGAGCCTGGCAAAGACCTTAATCAAGCCATTATCAAATTCCTTGTCACAGCCTCACCTAGCCTCTTGATTCTTGATAATCTGGAGACAGTATGGGAGCCTACAGACCTACGTGGTGACATTGAGGAATTTTTACCCCTCCTCACAGACCTCAAAGACCTAGCACTGATTGTGAGTGGTGCTTCATTTCTTTGACTTAACTCATGCAACCCAGATTACCATGCGTGGAGCAGAAAGGCCAACCAAAGTACAATGGAGTCACCCATTTCTCCTCCCGTTGCAACCATTGAAACACCATGCTGCTCAAAAAACATTCCTTGACATTGCTGAAGATCATCATAATCCAGATGACATATATCGGGTCCTTTCATTGACAGACAACATGCCTCTTGCTATCAATCTCATTGCACATTTGGTGGATGTGGAGGGATGCTCCAGTGTATTGTCCCGCTGGGAGGCAGAGAGAACCTCTGTGATTTCAAAGGGCCATGACAAAAAATCCAACTCGGATGTGTCAATTTCACTCTCTTTGTCTAGCCCCAGGATTAAACCTGTCCCTCAAGCACAAGAGCTATTAAGTCTCTTGTCAATGCTTCCAAATGGTCTTTCAGATGTTGAGCTCCTCCAGAGCGAGCTCCCAATTGAGGATATTTGGAATTGCAAAACAACATTGATTCGAACAGCCTTAGCCTATCTGGATGACAAAAAGCAACTAAAAGCATTGGTACCCATTAGGGAATATTTGCGGAAAACTCACCCACCTAGAAATGAGCTTGTCAAGCCTCTTTTCAAACATTTCCATGAGCTACTTGAATTGTACAAGGACTTCTCTGGAACTGAAATGATATCAGCCACAGTTGGGCAAATATCATCAAATCTGGCCAATATCCAAAGTTTACTTTGGAATGGACTCCAACAAGACCACCCAGACCTCACAGATAATATTTTTAATGCCTTGTATCTGAATATCTTCAGCCGAATCACTGGTCAAGAGCATAAAATCCTTCCAGACCCGTGTGATCACCGGCTTGAAGTCTACTTCATTGCTGAGTTATTTGGCTCATACATGAATGTTCCGATTTTCGATCCAGAAACACTTGTGGTCCAGGCATTAGAACACTTTGAACACTTTGAGGAACCAGACCTTAAATGTGGGCTTTCAATTTTTGCCTCGGACCTAAAGATGACATCAGTATCTAGGTAAATTCTACATTACTGCTGGGGCCTATTATTTGACATACAACTCTTCCACTGCCCTGGACTTTTGCCACTTGGCTATAGCCTTGGCAAGTTCATCTGGAAACACAAAAAGACATTCCCAAGCATTATTTCAGCTTGCACTCAATCACTGGCAGCTTGGTAACTACCTGCCAGCCAGACTACATGCATGCGAGGCACAGAGGTTGGCCAGGATTTCTGCCGATTTATTCAATGAAACAAGTGCACTCTATGTGGAAGCAATAGCTTGGACCCAACTTGGTAACTACAAACAAAGCATCTCTCTCTGCTCTAGATCAAGAGATCTTCTAGCTCTTTGTGGTATGTCTGGTGGCTATTTGGACCACAGAATAACAAATCAGAAGGCAGAGATCCACATGCTAAAGACAGAATACCATGAGGCACACAGCATTCAAGCTCAGACTCTGCAAGATTTCCCAGTGCACCAAGATCCTTACCACCATGCCTTTGCTTCACTGAATCTTGCAGAAATCAGTCTGTTCATTAATGCTCCAAAAGATGAAGTGCAACAGGGTATCGAGAGAGCCAGGAAAATATTCCTTCCCATGAAACAGATTCAAGAACTAACAATGTGTGATGCCATTATGGCAGATCTCTACCTGAGAGAGGGAGACATTCCAGCAGCAGAAGCACTTTTCAAACAATTTCTTACAGCTTTAAGTGACTCACAAATCCAATCCTTCTGTTTGGAGCGACTTGGCAATACTAGCCACTGGGGTGCAATTGGTCCAATGTCTAGCTGGGCAACAGTTTACCTCGCACATTCTCTCAAATTCAAAGAGAAGTTAGGAATCCACAAGGCTCTCCAGTTTCTTGGGGACATCTTCCTTGCTCAGAGGGATGAGAACACAGCATTTTAATTTATTATCCGAAAAGCTTACATCATGTGTCTCTTCGCCCGTAACTTGTGAAACTATTGTGGCGAGGGTCAGAAAATGGCCGGGCATGGCGGTCTGGATGAATGGAGCACTGCCACCCCCAGACAAGCCATACCCGGCCAGACAACCAGATGGGCCAGACGCGAAACATTTTCCTGATGGATTGGAGATAAAGATGCACCCAATATATATGTATTGTTATTGATTATATCAAACACATACAAAGATCTTCCCCTGAATGGTCCACTCAACTTGCACATTGAAGAGCTCGAATTCGACAGCCCGAAAATAAAAATATTTATGACCGTCTGAGGAGAAAATGATTTTGCGTAGGGAGAGAGCACTAGTTCGGCGGGTCCTTGATAATGTGAGCATCCAAGCGACTCGGAGTACGCAGGAGTGAGCGGGATACGGCGTGACATGATATACCGTGGAAATTAAATGGTCAAGTTCGGAAGAGGTGAGTTCTACCGTGATGTTTGAAGACGTCCTGCATACAAGCGGCCGGCCAGCCCACAGTTCACTCGAGTACTATAACCCCCTAGAATGGTGTGTGCTCCGTTGGCATCCTGTAGTAATGGGGAAGCAAGCTTCCCCATTCATCGGTATATGGAAACGAAATGCAGATGCTGACAAATCATACATAGGTGACAAATGCACCTGGCTTACCAATCACATACATTTGATTGAAGCAAGCTCCCCCTCCTATGTGGACGATGGTCGTCCACATACGTCATATTATATAAGGATAACCACCCGTACATTACTACTTGTTTGTCTTCGGTAAACTTGTTGTTCGGACATTTGGACCAAGCGAGCAAGGGTATGCCGGCAATTAAAAAACTGCACTAGGGCCGATGTTTTTTTTCGCAGCTCGATGGGTGGACTAACTAACTAATGTGATACCCCATATAGTAATTTATCACGTGTTTTAGTTGCCGGCAGACAGCAGGGGCGTCATTTAATGTTTGGAAGACATTGGCTGCTTTCTTGTAACTTTGCGGGGCAGTTTTGATTGGTATCTCCTCGTAATGACTACTTCTAAACCAGAATTATTTTTTCCACCTACTTCCGAGTACGCTTTGCAGGGTGCAACGAACTTGCAGACGAACTTGAAACCTGGCACGATTGGCAAGTGAAAGTGGCGGGAGCGACCACGTGTTCGAGGCACAGAGCGTAGAGGCCCGTAAACTCTCGGAACTCAATGAAGGTATGCTCAGAAGTGATTTCTACCCCTAAAAAGGTGGGGTTAATTTTTTTTTTCCGGCCTGATGGCCGGACTAACTAACCGGCCCTTAGTCGCCGATTTAGACACCGGCATACCCTTGCACGCAAGTATAATTAATCCCTCCCCCCCTTGAATATGTCTCCCCGTGCATTGATATCCAGTGATTGTTCTGCATGGCGCAAGTACTTGTTCACAGAGAAATGGAAGGAATTCAGCAGAAAGTAAACCAGATGACGGAACATCGCTCACGAGTTCTACAGGGCCTTTATACAATGAGCAGATTATTGGCCGAGGGGGAACAATCCGAGCCGGCACCCTTCTCGCCTTTCTATAGCTACCAGGAAGAACGTCAGTAATTCATAATATAGCGTGAGTGGGCGGAAAGAGTGCGATCCCAAGATGGTACCGAGAGGTACCGAGAAATATTTCGGCATAGGCGCCAAGAGAAAGCAGATACACCAAGCAGAGCGCAGCTAGGTTGCTTATGCCTGAGTTAGGTTAGGGTTAGGTTGGTGTCTAGGACCATTCCGTGCGCCAGTTCGACACTCATTATCAGAAATCCTTGTTCTGTACCGCCACCGTTCCCGCAAAAATGCGAGAACGGAATGAACCTACAAAACAAGTCACATCATGTTCCCGCAAAAATGCGGGAATGTTATGTGATGACCTTCAAAGAAAACAAAGTCCCGCATTTTTGCAGGAATGTGATCTTACTTGTTTTGTAGGTTGATTCCGTTCTCACATTTTTGCGGGAACAGTGGCGGTGCAGAACAAGGATTTCTGATAATGAGTGTCGAGCCGGCGCACGGAATAGTGCTAGGATGGCTTGGCCCCACGCCGGACACCATCACAGCGCTGGCAGAGGCTAGCCGCCAGGCGGCCAGGAGCTCATACGGGGCAACGCTGCACCTGGCCCGAACAGCAGCGCCCCCCGTGCCGGCGGCTCCAGTGGCCGTAGCAACACCAACGCCAACAACAAGAAGGCCCGCAAGGACGGTGGGAAGGGCAGGAAAGGCGGGGATGCCAAGGGCAAGGGGAAACGTCGCGAGGACAACAATTTCTTTTAAATTACCCGCACGATCCATACAAAGCCGTACACTAGATTCCCTGCCTTGATACATGTACTTCTGTGTTACGCTGCAACAATAAACGATAAGTTGCCTCCACTCTAAACGAATGTGCTCACGTCCGGTCCACGGCACGGTACCGTACGCAACGGTGTTCAGTACACCGTCACGCCACCATCCAACAAAAATGACAACACAACTAAATGAAAACGATCTTCGCGCCACAGACCCTCCTGGTACACGGGAGGGTTTCGGGGACCAGGCGCAACCTCCTCATCAGTGCCTGCAGGCTACGAGTCTAAACAGTGAAATCCGCAGGAGCCGGGGCGACCGGGGGCCTAGCCCCGGCTATTCTCAACGAGACCCCCCCTACGGCAGCTCAAATCAAGTTGCTTTGGCTGCCGCAGAGACTGGCAAAGAGCAACGACACACCCACAACACACGCACACGCAATACGCGACGTGCACACGTCGACGTGACCTCGAGTGCCTCGGATCCGTTGGCGGAGGGTACGGAAATGCCTTCTCCCTCACTGGACCAAATGGGAAACCGAAGGGTAGGTAGGAGAAATGTGAGGGGGACCGCGACCGGCCCAACAGCCCCGCAGGATGGGGTTAAACTCAATAACCCGGACAGGGAGACGCGCTGCCCTAGAAACCGCCGTCGACCGAACGGATGCCCTCAAAATGAGGAACACACACCAACATTCTTTGCCCGGAAAAGGGAACAGCAACAAGTAGGCAATCACGTATAAGTCGTAACACGCGTGCCAGGATCAAACTGAACACAATCAATATTAATGGCCTTAAAGCGACCTCCCTCGTGCAGGGGAGCCATAGATGGCACGGAATCCATCGCATGATGGGAGAGGAAAAGATAGGTGTACTAATCGTCTCCGAGACTCACATGTTGGCTGCACAGGCAGTAGAAATAGAGGATAGTTTCATGAATAAACGTCTGAAACTGTTCAACTCCGAATATGAGCAGTCTTCCATGAAAGGTATTGCGATTGTACTCAGTAGAGAGCAGACCAACATCTACAACGTCAAGATCCACTACCTGATCCCCGGGAAAGCCATGCTCGCAGTACTGCCATGGCATGGTAAGCGGACCCTAACGGTCCCTAGGAATATATGCACCTACAGATTCTGATGACGAAAAAATTAAATTCTGGGACAGCCTGACAGAATTAGGGCTGACCACTGACCTCCCGGTCCCAGATGCGGTGGGAGGCGACTTCAACCTTGTACCAGACGCTATCGACCGACAGCCCCATCACGCAGATAGTGACACAGTAATTACTGTGTACCTACGATTTACACGCATGCTTGTTATGGTCGACGGATGACGACTATGTAACCCTGACAAAAAGGAATACACCCATGTAAGCACCCGTAACACTCTATCACGAATAGACAAAATCTTGGTGTCCCCGACCTTGAATAAAAACTGCCGGGGGTGGTCAATCGAAGATGTGGGCACCATAGCCGACCGAGTAACAACAATTTTAGTGGGAGTGGGACTCGTCCAGTCCCACTCCAGCACTTGGAAAGTGGGACTCACTCCCATTAATGGGACTCAACCCTGTTCTGGAGTGCGACTGATGGCGAATGCATCAGCAGTGCGACTGATGCACTGATGCACAATCAATCCCCGCTCATCGCCTATGGTCTTGATATTGATCCGTGTCTCGGCGCTTTTCGTCCTCAATTCAGCATCAGCGACGGGGTACAAGAGCGCGCTGGGGCGCTTCGCACCCCAGCACTTCATTTTAGATATACTGTAAAGTCACACGTACTGCCGGCTGAAGCTGGTTCCAAAAAGTGATGATTGCGGACCAACGAGT
This sequence comes from Mycena albidolilacea, assembly GCA_029282495.1. NCBI lineage: Eukaryota > Fungi > Basidiomycota > Agaricomycetes > Agaricales > Mycenaceae > Mycena > Mycena albidolilacea. The sequence continues at coordinate 468,291 of JARIHO010000071.1, forward strand.
AACAACGATCTTAGTGGGAGTGGGAATCAACTTCCTTGACACTTCCTATAACCAGAAATTGAGGTTGGCAAACGTCGCAGCATTAATATATTGTTTCAAGGGCGATTATGGAAGTTCTGGGTTGACTGCCTGATCCAGGGGCATATAATCACATGTTCCGTTTATAATTCGAGCCGAGAACGACCGGGTTACATCCTGGATATTTTTCTTTCGCACTGATGGACCGTGGGAATTTCATCTTATGACTAGTTGGCGTCCGTAGCCGAACGTCGGCACAGCGTGCGCCGATCTTGTTCCCATCAAAGCCGTCGGGTAACCAGTCGCACTCGGGAAACCGAGTCCCACTTTCTGATGGACAAAAGTGCGACTCGACGACTCCCACTCCCACCAATCTTGTATATACTCTAGCCGACCACAGAATGGTATCTGTTACGATCTCTGCGCCCGGGGCACCATACATTGGGAAAGGACGATGGGAAATACCCCACTTCCTGCTCCATGACCGTGAATTCATGGACTATGCATCAGAGGAAGTGTATAAGATGGAAAGAGCCATGATGGAGAGACGCACCGAGTCCTGTAATGCCCAAACTCTTTTCAAGTCTCTCAAAGACGATGTGGTTGAAAAAGCCAAGAAGAAGGCAAAGACCGCCATTGGGGCATCTGAGAAAAAGAAAAAAGCCCTTCAGGACGAGAGGGAGAAACTTCTAAACAGCACACCAGAAGTGCCCACCCCAGACCCGGATGCAGAGCCGGGGAGACAATCCTCACTCAACACTATGTGTTCTGCGGCCGAATCTCACACCCGAGAAATAGGAAACACTGGATCAGAACGAGGAGATGCCCTCTGTCAAAGATGTGATGCGAAACGGCGAGCAGAAGAAGCAGCGCTGATCCAGAAAAGAATTGATGAGATAATTGACCGTCAAAATGAGCGGAAACGAATGGAGACTCACCTCCGTGGTATAACGGAACTAAACCATATCACTAAATACGTCGTCAATATGAGCAAGGAGAAAAAGCCAAGGGACACTATAGAATTCCTCCGCAGAACAGATATTATATCTGAGAGGGGAAGCAGGAAGTCATCTGAGATGGCGGAGATTGCAAGGGACTACCACAAAGACCTACAAGAAGATGGAAAGGATGTTTGCCTGCAGGACCAGGCAACAGCCATGGAAGATGCACTACAGTTGCTGCCGCCGCCACGACCAGGCGCCAACATGAGTAAGCTTGAACGCAAGCTAAATGAGAGTGACGTATCCCAGGCTGTTAGCGAGGCAGCAGCGGGAAAGTCCTCCGGCATGAATGTGATTATATCTGAACTCTGGAAGCACCTAAGCACGTTGTACGACGAGGCCCAGAAAAGCCAAGACAACGATGATGATGGCAAGAAGCGGGGAAACATAATCAAGGTCCTTACCTGGGTGTACAACGATATTGAGGAAGATGGTGTGCTCGAGGGCATTGCCCTGGGATGGATGTGCCCTATCTTCAAGAAGAAGGACAAGACTGACATAGCCAACTACCGCCCAATTACAGTCCTTAATTCGGACTATAAAATCTTCACAGAGGCCATGAATAATAAACTAACTGAGGTAGCGCCATACCTCATACATAAAGACCAATCGGGCTTTATGAAAGGAAGAAAAATAACTGACGCAATATATCTTGCGATGGAGGTCGTTGATTATAGTGACGAAGACCTAAAAAATGGGATCATTGTAGCCCTCGACCAAGAAAAGGCGTACAATAAAACTCTCCACAACTATCTATGGGCCGCACTGCGGAAACAGAACCTCCCTGAACTTTTTATTAACACTGTCAAGTCCCTGTACAGATATGCGGACACTCACGTCATCATAAATGGCGAAGTTAGCTCCACTTTCCGAGTTACGAGAGGAGTGCGACAAGGTGATCCCCTCTCATGCCTCTTATTCAACCTGGCAATAGAGCCGCTTGCATCCATGCTTAGGAGCTCCGGGCTGCATGGTTACTTCATTCCCGGAGTTGCCGACCGAGCGGTAGTACAGCTTTTTGCAGACGACACAACTGTGCACCTGCATGAACAAGACTGCTTTGAAGACCTTACAAAGATCCTAGACAGATGGTGTCTAGCGTCCGGGGCAAGATTCAACTCCTCTAAAACCGAAGTCATACCTTACGGGTCTCAAGATTTCCGCGAACAATTACTTGCCACCCGACGCCTCAACCCACTTGACGAAGAAGTCCCGGCCAACATCCATATCGCCAAGGACGGCGAGGCGGTCCGAATCTTAGGAGGCTTTATAGGAAATAATGTTAACACCTTTGCAGTATGGACACTAGTCCTGGACAAGATAGATGCCGACTACGAGCGCTGGTCGAATATAAATCCTACCATAGGTATGAGAAAAAACATTGATCAAATTGTTGCTGGGTCAAGGACACAATATCTGGCACAAGTAAACGGAATGCCCCCAGCGGTGATGAAACACGTCCTACGCTCACAAAAAGAGTTCATGAATGATGGGAAGTCCACAATGGTGTTCAGAGAACAATTAATGGCGCCGCCGGAAAAGGGTGGGATAGGCATGCTGGATCTAGAGGCCAGGAATGAGGCGCTTCAGCTGGTCAAAGCAGGATCCCTCGCCGAGACCGACCCTGAAAAGAGCTCCCACTGGGCAAGCCTAGCACACCACCATCTCAAGAACCGGGTAGTCAAGCACCTGGTGGTGACTGAGAATGCCAAAACAGATGCATTGATCCATAACTACAAAATTAATAGCAGAACACACCCGAACCAGCACAAAGACATGATGAAATGCCTGGAAAAATATGGGCTTGAGTTTGAGGTCGTACTGCCCTCAAGCGACCTCCAACGCGAAATGCCTCTATGGCACCACCCGGGAGAAGACAACACCAAGCCGCAAGGCAATAGCGGTGCCAAGGCCAAGTGCCTACGAGCCAACCACTCTGTAGCGACAGTGGGCAGCGGCGCTGATGCCGCCGAACGCCGGTACGACCTCCTACACTGGAAGTCTGTGAATTGCCCCTGTGATGCATGTGAAGATGACCGGGCAAGAGGATGTAATAACCCACATGACTGTGCGCAAACGGCAGACCGGAAACTAAACCTCCTACACCCAGAATGGAACCCTAAGAATATTAATATTCCTCAGCTAACTGAAGAGCCCCAGGTGGCAGACGAGTCAACCACCTTCCACATACCGGACGAGATTGAATCCCTGGGGGAGGGGCTGCACGTATTAACAAAACGACAAGGCGAACCTCGCGAACGAAGGAGGCCCCACGTAACAGGAGAACCACAAGACCAACCAGTGCACCAAACACCGTAACCATAGGCGGGGCCGCCCTGACACCACTCAGGCGGGCTGCACAAGCTGCAGGAGGCTTTGGATACGAATGCAATGACCCACGGAATACGAATTTCCGTATTCCAGCTCCATGGACGCAATCATCGCAGGTCGCGGAAATCGCCGCCACACTGGAGGCTGTACGCAATACAGACAGCGAAACAGAGCTCACCTTGGTCAGCCTGCACGACTATGTGAGCAAAGCTATGACTGAGAAACTCCCAGAAATGGAACGCGAGGGGTGGGTAGACATCCGCCACAATAAGATACTGAAGTGTCTTGCCGCTGAGTTGAAGATGCGCAAAGCCAAAACCAAATTTGTTGTCGCAAAGCAGGGATCCGCTGCACAGAAACTATGCCATGAAGCTATGAGGCTTGCAAAACTAGGGACAACAGGTACCAGAACACGTGAGATTGAGCTGGATATTCCAGCAGGGACAAAACTCACCGGTATACGCCTGCAAGGAAACAGGCAAAAGACCTTCTATAAGGGTATCCGGGAAATCAAAACACAGGCACTGGAACCTAGATCGTCGACCAAACACAAACTAAATGAAGTGAAGGCCAGCCTCAAGACTTTGCGAGGCAGATTGGTTACGGACAAGGAGATCTGGCGCTCCCTCTGTGACAAGACCTTCCTACCACGCACATCCCAATTCCTGTGGAGGGCAATGCACAATGCACACAGGGTAGGACACTACTGGACACACATACTGGAATGCCAAGACAGAGCAACATGCCAATACTGCGGCGAGGAAGAGAGCCTCGAACACATTCTGTTACGCTGCAAGAGCCCGGGTGCCGAGATCATCTGGAATGCGGCAGAGAAACTCTGGAAAGAAAGAGAACTGGATTGGCCTGAGGTCTCGCTTGGGAGCATCCTCGGATGTGGCCTTGTCGGCTTCAAGAATGAGACGGGAAGACCCAGTCAAAGTACAAGACGCCTTTACAAAATCCTGATGTCAGAGTCGGCATACACAATATGGATAATACGTAATGACCGGGTCATATCGCGGTCCGGAGAACCGCTTAGTGAAGCGGAGATCATAAACAAGTGGATTTTAACATAAACCAACGCCTACAACAGGACATTATGCTCGCAAACAGGTCTACCACCCACAAGAAACAGGGCACTAAATACCGGGATTTTCAATACAACTTGTATATTTGATGTAGTGTACATTATGACAATAGGGGACTTCACGCTAGGACGCATTTTCGCGTTTGTGAATAAATTTATTCATTCGATCAGATGAATAAAATCATGGTTTGTGGAATAAATCCATGATCACCCCGTTTGGTTTCCACAATATATTTTCATTAATTCACATCCTCGTAGCTTCGTCTGTGGCTTGGCTTTGACAGATTGAGAAGGCATCGCGTCCTTGGTGTTGGCATTGGTGGGTGCATCAATTGTCATGTTGCCCTCTGCACCAGTCTTTAGAGCTTTAGGTTTGTTCTTGGACCACTTGGCCTCCCCTGAGGATGTTTTTCAGATTGAGCTTTCTTCATGTCTGCCAAACGAGCCTCGAGCTCGTCAATTGATTCGGGGTCGGGAGCTTTCTGCTTCCCCATGAGTGGTGATGATCAAGATGGTGACGGGCAGCTTACTCAAGCAACCTGAAGCACATATATTGCACAGAAATATGTTTATTCCACAAGCACGATTAAATCGTGCTTGTGGAATATTTTTATTTTGTAAAAATAATCATTCCCATCAGATGAATATTTATATTCACAAACACGAAAATGTGTCCTAGCGTGAAGTCCCCTAATGGTTCCAAATGATAGCAAGCATATATTTGAAGTAAAGGTCACATTGAAAATCCCAGTATGTCTATAGCAGCCATCCTGGTGGAAATATCAAAAATTTGATAAAAAATGAGCCGCGCCCTAAGTTCCGCAAACTGCTGTAATCCCCGGAAGTCCACGCAAAGCCGAAGTTCGCTCGATTTCTTTTTTGACGAAGAGAATCGGAGCTCCGTGGGGCGACGAGGAGTGTTGAATGAACCCGTTGTTAAGGTTCTTGTGCAGGAATTCTCGAAGAGCCACCAGCTCAAGCTGGGAGAGGGAATAAATGGGGCCGGGCGGAGGAGACTGCCCGCCCTCAAGTTCGATCTTGAGATCATATGGCCGATGGGGTGCTAACTTTTCCGACTCAGAGGCCGAGAAAACATCAGCGAAGTCGTGATACTCCGACGGAAGTCCGGATAAGTCCGGAGCGGGCGTAGCATCGGACGACTTTCCTAATACCTCAGAGAGGCCTAGGCGATAAAGTTGACTGCCTTTAGCACGAAGTACACTAGCAAAGGCAGCTGCTCCTATGAAGGAGATCAACAGGGGTCTAGCATCGACCGGAGGAGCGACAGATGGCTCCACAATGGGAGGAATGGTGTTGGCGGAATCCGACGGACGGACTTCGGCCGGAGCCAAAGGAGGAATAGCAGAGCCAGGCGAGTGAAAAATGATTTGGCCAGATGCCCAGTCAATCAACGGATTGTGTCGGGTCAGCCAATTGTATCCAAGCACAACAGAGCAAGCGGAATCCAGAGGTGTGACGTATAATTCAACCAGAGTCGAGTCACCAGAGGGGAAAGAAACATCCATTAGGACTTTCTCGGAAATCATCGTTCCTGGAGATCCATCGAAGAGACAGAGACCGAGCGGAGGAATCGGAACACGAGTGAGATTATTGGTGGTACAGAGGACAGGGTCTATGAAACAATCGGACAAACCAGAGTCGACAAGAGCTCAGAAGTCCGACTGAATCTGCAGGGATCGTAAGATGGGGCATAAAATAAAGATTTTGGATCAGAAAGGGCTGATGCATTAAGTCGTAAGAAGGATTCCACGCGATTGAGACTATTTTCACGACCCTCGGGTCGCATGGAGTTCCGAGAGTTGCTACTCAGTTTCCCGATTGTGCAGCGGGGGCCAGGGCCGACGTGGCCGAATCAGTAGTGGCGGCGTGACCAGCAGCTGGCTTCTTCTTGGGACATTCATTACTCCGATGTCCTTTACCTCCGCATAACAAGCAGAGGTTTTCGGCGAGCCGACGGGCTTTCTCGGTGGGAAGCAATTTGCTGTCCGAACCAAGGACTTTGGTGTACGGTTTTTCGAAGTTGAGGAAGACGAAGTTTGAGCGGGGGATCCACCGGAGTTCCCTCTGTTCCCCCCACCGCCCATTTTCTTCTTCTTCTTGGAGTCACCGGCTTGCGTTGCAGTAGAGTCGTTGGGCGTGGACTTGTTATCGGTGCCCGAGGATTTGGCCGAAGATTGGGGTTCCGGGCCCAACGGAGTTCCTGCTCACATTGCCACTCCCAATGGGAGGCATCGATGGGGAAGATGAAAGTAGAAGCCAGAAAGAAAGTCCATGTTTCATCCAGGTACCAATCTTAAATACATGATCGGGATGGTCATCACGCGTACTCTCGCGTCACCAGAGCCCTGTGCAACGATCCAATACATGAATGCAATTTAAATACTGTGTCCATGAGCATAGAGAGCTCGAGATACGACCATACCGACTGCTAACACAACTCCAATGTAACACCGACTGGGACACGCGCAAAGACGGTATAGAGAGACGATGTTGCCGTCTCAACACCTGTCCAGAGGATGACCAAGCCTCGGACGCATTAATCTTCAGCGCGTGCCAAGAGGGTAGAGACACCAGAGCCATGCTTCACAGAAGCTGGCCAGGTATAGAAGGAAAGGAAAATCAGAGACGAGTAGTATAACGTACTAGGGAGATGATAGAGTCCACACAATACAGCCCAACCCTCTAATCCATCAAGGCGGTGCGTATGAACATAGCGCATCGAAACCAACGCGGTCAGGTGACCTCTTGATGCGTGGTTGAAAGTCGTAGATATGAGTGATATGTCGTGTATGAGCTGATAACGTGTCCCGGGACGGTACAGTTGAAGTACCTGCGCAGTAGGGGAATATGATAAAAATAGAGGGTAAGTAGAAATGAGGTGGCTGATAATGCCAGATGAGGAACTCGTGTGCATCACGCATATATGCATGAGCGACGAGCGAGCTGGGAGGCACTTCCACGATGTGTTAACGCCCTCTGCAGGCTCCCTCGCCTGCCTCCCCGCAGCAGCCTCCGAACGCCCCTAACCTCCGCATCCCTTCTCCTCTCAGCCTCTGCTCTTCACCTCCCCTCAGCCTCTGGCCCGACTCTCGCCCACGCCAACGATAAATCTTGTGTGACACAGTGGGGTGGGGGTTTTTACTGAGTGGATATTTGGAGTGGTGAGCTTTGCAGCCATGTAGGTCTGAGGTGGTGAATATTTTTGCGAAATTGTGCAAGGTGGTGTAAAAAAGTGTAGACTGGTGCACCAAATAATTATGACCCACTATTACAACCATATGGACACATCGTATCAATCTTCGTTTCATTTACCTACAATATCTCACATGGGGCCAAGTCATTCTTGATCGCAACTATCCCCATCTGCTTTTCAACCTTTTGGGCAAGGGACTCAATCATGAGCGGGTTTCAACATCAATACTTGGACGCCTAACGTCATCTGCACGACAGTGGCAAGATGATTCTCAAATACCTGAGCCCCCCCAACCCGTCGTACAAAGCCTATGGTCCCGTTGGTTTGCACATTGTTCTCTGATCTTCGTTTTCTACATACTTCCGCTGGTCTAAAAGCGTGTATTCAAAGCAGCGTCGCCACGGAATTGTTTGCTCACTTGCACTCGGTATGCCTCCATTTTATTTTTCAATGACTTCTTACCCATGCCTACGGTTAGGCAGGTCTGGTATGATGAATTCACGTTGCTGCTGCCCATCAACAATATTAATCGGGTCGGATTTGCGTCAAATCCCAATCCAATTGCGCGTGTTGAAGGCCTCATTCACCTCTACTCGTGTCACTCTGGTAAAAGACCCTCTATTCAATCAGTGAAGCTGATTAAAAGGCTGACAGATCCATTGTCCTGGTTCGCTAAGCGACACTTGCGTGCTTGCCCGCCGTTTACTTTTTCTACCAGATACTATGTTTGCAACACGTCAAAGCGCGCCAAATCTGCAAAAGGCACGTCAAATTGGGTCTTCACAGCGCCCGCCAGTTGTGGGTACAACCCTCTGCTGGAAGTACGTCCCCGGCCTTGCAATGACGGTGATAGGGTGTGTACCAAAACATGCATGAAAACACCCGTTTTTATTTCATTTTGAACCTATTAGCGGGCAGAAGTGAGGCATTATATTATGAGCATACACCCGCCCTGGGGTGGTAGGCTACACTATTGATGGCCGAAAGTCAGTGTAACAAACCAACTATGAAGGATTGAGTAGACTTGACAAGGCAGTCCAAAAGGCTGTTACGTCCTGACTATGATATTCTACACTGAGCTATAGATGGTGGCGGTAAGCCATTATCTTATGTGCTGGAGGTGAAACATCAGGGAACTACTCAGAATTATTGACTTGCCATCTCAACGGCCTCTGAATGGTCTGATGACTATTAAAACAAGATATACGAAGTCAGAATTGGTACAACCACATTAGGGCCGGCAGGGCTATAGCGCCGCGCCATTTTGTGTATAAGACCAACTGATTAGATTAGGATGAAGACTTGTTACCGAGTTAATCATCACTGTGGTTATTCGGGCAGATCTGACCGTTAGAAAGATGCGGGCCTCGCATCAAGGATTTACTGATATGATTGATGAGGATCGACACGATAGAATAGCGCCGCGCTATGCTTTTCCAGTCACTATACTGGTCTGCCAGTATAGCGCCGCACTATGCTTTTCAATCTGCTTGATATTTACTATGTGTTCCACTGAACCTGTGAAGTGTGGACTGATAGAGAAATTGAATAGAACTTGACTAAGACTGACTTGACTAGTCAGCAATGACAGACTTGCTCAGTCAGAAAGATGGAAACCAAGACAACTAAGCACGTCTTATGGCGTGCTAGAGAAATACATGCAGACTAGCCCCAATAGCAGGTCATAATACCCATGGTTGAGAATGTCTTCTACGCCATTGGCCATTCACTACTTGGGCTCCCACCCTTTATTGTTCCTATTCATTCCATCTATCTCCTTTACCTCTCTCTGAAATGTATAAAAGCCAGTTGTGTACTCTGTATTAGCCAGTAAACTATCCCCCAGATATACGGGCAATATAGTAGACTCTAGATTTGTGGAAAGACATCAGATATATTTGCAGACGCACAGAAAAGATTAAGAGATACGGGACGTCGAAAAGACTACCAATTGCATTGATATAAGAGCCCCGCTCAACCTGCACCAACCCATCTCCTGTAGCAGCGCTTTAGGCCTCCAGGACTAAGACTAGTTGTGTAAATCGACACTCTCTTGCCTCCTGTAGCAGCGCTTTAGGCCTCCAGGACTAAAGGCTAGTTTGTGCTAGTAGAAGTGAAACCACCGCCTTCAGTGTAACTGTCCGCGCCTTAGCCCAGCGTCCACCTTCTGTGTAACCGCCCCCGTTTCGTTGATACCGCCGCCATTCGTGCAAACGTTGGTTGATATTGAAGTAGCGTCTGTCTGTTGATAATCTGCCCTACCTTCTGCTTCTTGGCTAGCTGCCAGTAGTGTTAGGTTCTGCTGCTCACAAAGAAACTGGAAGCTCTGAACAAGTCAAAAGTTTACTTGAGTCTTGATATCCTGTTGGCGTGAAGTCCCTGCTACCCTAGCATAACCGTGCTTAAACCGCATAGTTGCTATTGAAACAAAGCCTTATTCCAACCTTGCACACCCTTTTGACGGGTGATACGTACCCTACCTCCCCGAACACACACACACACGAGTATTAGGATTAGGATTAGTGATTTGTTTTGGTTTTGGTTGGTTTGAGTAGAGTGACTAGTTCGCTTTTCTCACTAGTCAATCCATTAGATTTCACGGCCGCACCCTAGTGCACCGTTTCAACGGCACACAGTGTTCAGCCGGTCGAGTTGATTGATTACAACACTTATTTATTTTTACAGGATGAGTCGAACTGACGAGTCAAAGAATTGACCACCCCTACTGCAGGTCGAGCTTTTTTTCTTGAACCTCAGCACGCCAAGGCCGATGGGAATCACGGACCTGTCACCTGAGTAGATTGCCCGACAACATCTTGACAGAAGACGAAGATCGCCATCAAACTGACGAAGAATGCCATCACTGATTTCCGAGTTTGAATGTCCGAGGAAGCGCCGTTTATTGAGCGCTTCCAAAGATCTGGACCCAGCGCTTCCAAACCCTCGGTTGATATTGGGTTGACGGCCAATAAATTGTCCAAAAAAAAAGTGTCAGTCCTTTTTATTTGTGCCCCGCCGCTTGCCGGCCACTCACTTTCATTATAAGTAGGGAGATAATATGCGGCCATTATGCGGTCAACAGAATCAAGTGGGACGTTCACATTGACATTGTACCTTGATTGTCTTCCTTACCGACCTAATAGTAAATTGTTCAAAGGGCTTTTTCGTACGTCCGCACGCCCACAGATTCTCGAGTGACTCCATGAACCATTGCTTTAGTGAAGGTGCAGCCTGAGTTGCTTCCGCTGCGCGGGTGTGGAAGATCTTATACTCTTCCACCCACGCAACGACTTGTGATGCATCATTACAACTATCGTGACATAGGCACAAACTTCGAATCTGCACCGCTTTGAAAATATCCCAGTCCGATATATAGCCCAAGGATGAATCCCAGGTCCCGCCACGTTCCTATCCCCCATCAGAGACGCTCACCGGGCCCTCTCACACAATGGAAAAGACTCTGCAGGACACCATCGTCACTGCAAATGCCCTCCAAGATGTTGTAGCCACGACACAAATACCCTTCGTCGACAGTGTCTGTGCGCTGTCCTTGGCAATCATTACTATTGTGCAGGTATGGTAACCACAGAACTCCCTGTCTTGACTCACCACGCTTTTAGGATACCAAATTTCAAAAGGAACGATGCCTCCGTATCGTAGAGGAGATCCACCAGTTGCTCTGTGTGCTCATAAATCTGTGTATCCACTCCGATGACATTCGATCTCCGAAGATGCTGGACCAGATCGTACAGTGGGCCCTGTAAGTCCAATCTACTCTGCAGAATCAGTTTGTGTTCGTTTACTGTCCGTCTGGCCACAGAACTCTGCAGAAATTACATTCCTGTTTGAGAGCGCAGCGAGAATTTGGGACGATCAAGAGGCTTTTCAAGCAAAGCGAACTCATAGCCCAGCTGGATAGTTGTGAGAGAGAACTGAGGACAGCGTCGGAGAACTTTGCGGTAAGCACCAATGTTCCAAGCCAAACCGAAATTAAGGTCAGCGTCGACAGATGAAAACTGGATTCGGAACTGCGAGCGCTCTTGTGGAACTCAGTATTGATACCGAGAGGCGGCACCAAGAGCTTTTAGAACTAATCTCATCTCAGAGCGTAAGCTCTGATCAGGGATCTTCGGTGAGTACCTTCCATGATTGTTGCAGGTTGTCTCATTCGACTCCTTAGATGCAGAGGAGCTCTTTGAATGCCAGGTACTGAATGTGTTTCGCAGCTTAGTTCTTGCTGATTCCCGGCGGATACAGTTCTGGTTCCCTCTCCCTACTTCCTTCATGCCCAAAAATATTTCACGGCAGGGGTGTTGAGCTGAGAGATCTCATTAGCATCCTTGTTGCGGATTCTGCCCGAACGGCGATACTGGGTCCAGGCGGGATGGGAAAGACGACCCTGGCCATGGCTGCACTACACCATCCGACTATCATCGAAAAATACACTCTTCGGCATTTCATTTCGTGCGAGTCTGCGAACACTTGCGCCGACTTGGTGACCAGCATCGGTTTGCATTTGGGTCTAGAGCTTTCGCGTCAACTGTCGAAGGCAATTCTCCAGCACTTTGGAAAGTGCGGGTCGTGTTTGGTTGTGCTCGACAATTTCGAGACACCCTGGGAGCCACTGGAATCTCGTGGCCAGGTTGAAGACTTTATAGCTTTTTTGGCTGATATTCCGAGTCTCGCCTTGCTGGTGGGTCCACAGGCTGTGTCTTTGAGAGTGGTCACTAATGCTTTATTGCTAGGTAACGATGCGGGGCGCCGAAAGGCCCGGCAAGGTGAAATGGAGTCGTCCATTCCTCCCTCCCCTCGAGCCACTTCCTACTTCAGCCTCGCGCCAAATATTCCTCGCGGTCGCTGATGAACCTAATGCTGCGGAGGAATTGGCTCTCGATGACTTGCTGAATCTCTCGGGAAGCCTTCCTCTCGCCGTCTCACTAATGGCCAACATCGCCTCATTCGAAGGATATTTGGGTACTCTGTCCCGGTGGCAGATCGAAAATACTTCTCTCCTCTCGGATGGACATGACAAGCGGTCCAATCTCGAGAAATCCATCGCCCTCTCGCTCGGCAGTCCCCGTATATCCGCGTCGCCGGACGCAAAGAGCCTCCTCGCTCTACTTTCGTTGCTCCCCGACGGAATGAGGGCCGAAGACATTATGGCTAGCAAAGTTCCCATTCCTGATATTCGACAATCGCAGACTGTGTTAGTCCGCACGTCACTCGCATACATTGATGCGAAGGGACGGCTCAAAGCTTTGAGTCCTATTCGTGAATACATTCGCCGCGTTCATCCACCTTCTCCCTCCGTCTCCCGACCCCTTCGTACATATTTCCAGGACCTGCTTAAACTTTGGCAGTCGACCCGACACCTTCCTGCCGCAAATCTGACTTCAGACCTCCTTGGGTATCTTGGAAACGTCAATGAACTCATGCTCGATGGACTCGTAACAGATGAAAAATCCGCGTGGATAGGCATTGCAGATAGCATCATTCCGCTCAACATGTTCTCTGCGATCATGTTGAAGGGCAACAGCCCGCTCTTCCGAAGGCTTCCTCACCTAATCGAAGTTACCGGCGATCAAGGCTTGCGATTCAGATATGCAAGCACCTGTTTTCGCAACCCAGCTTTATATCCGCCGGTCGATGAACCTGGCACTGTGATCGAGGAAGGTGTGCAGTACTTCGATGCACGAACCCACTCCGAAGATGAAGGTGATGTCCGCTCTCCCCAAGCTTACATTTGACAACCTGCTGATGATCCTTGAAGCGGTCACCTTCTACAACGCAGCGGCAAAGTATTTTATCAATACAGGGAACGTCCAGAGGGCCACGCATTTCAATGAAATAGCCATGGCCCTGTCCAAGCAAGCAGACGATATCACACTTCAAATATCGTCTCTGGATACCGAATGCTATATTGCAGAGAGCGCTGTTGACCCGCATTGGGGACTCAGAGTTGTCCGCAAAGCTCGCGAAATTATCCCGTTCACCACTGCTTCACAGGATGTCTGGATCCAGTGGGAGGCCAGGTTCAATTTATGTATCGGTAATTTATCCCGGGCTCTGGAGCTCTCCACGGAGGCAGAGGAGCAACTCATATCGGTCGGCATGGAGGATTCAGACATCTATCTCTTCATTGTGCACTGCAAGGCAGTAATCCACTTTCGCAAGAGCGAGTATATTGAAGCTCGGGAACTTCTCCAACACATTGTCAGGAAAACTTCTCCCACATGCTCGCCGGCGTTCCATGCTCATTCACTTTGTGCGATTGCCGAGATCGATATGCTCATGGAGCGCCAAGGGGTCGACATACTCGCCAGTGTGAATGCTGCCGAGGCTGTGTACGTGGCCCTCGGGTCTTCCGAAACTTTAGAGTGCTCCTTCCTCATGGCTCAACTCAAGCTCTATCATGGCGACACCGAGAATGCCCGTACTGCATTTTTGGAGTGTCTTCCAAAGAGTCGGGGGATCCACTCGAGCGTAACACAATATTGCCTGGCAGCATTGGGAGACCCGAAGAACAGAATGCACGGGGAAACGGACACCTTCCTCTGGGCTGTGGTTTACCTAGCCTTGGTGCGCAAAGATCCGTTGGAGGCGTTGCACGCCCTGCGTTATCTGGCCGACCTAAACATCATCAAAGGCGACGACGAGACCGCTCTTCGTCTCTTTCACGCCGCACTTGAAGCAGCGACAAAAATGGACGTACATCGCCTCCGGGCTGAGTGTATGACTGGAATTGGGGATATTATGATGCGCCGTGGGGACCTGGGGCAAGCAAAGGAAATGTGGGCGGGTGCTCATCCATTGTTTATCCGTTCATCGAGGATGAAGGATGCTGCCGTAGTTGAGGAACGGTTGGAGAAACTATCAGTCACTGAACAGGACAGTTCAATTGCAAAAGTAACTTATGTAAACTAACTTGCCCCGCCACAAGTAACTTGTAGCTAACTTGTGGCAGGGCAAGTTAAATTTACCCGCACAGTTCCGCATAAGTACAAGTTCCACACAAATAAGTTAACTTACGTTAAAATAAGTAAGTCACATGTTAAAGGTTCTTTCGTCCCAGTGCCTATGGGGTGCCATCCTAGCACCTGGTATCACCTCAAATACGAGTCTCTTGCAGTCCTATGATGTTTTGAGGCAATGATCTGTGTTGTTGTGACTAATGTTCTGCTGTGAGTAATTTCAAGCTGGCGATGAGATGCATTGGAGGTGTAGGATATCGAGGGTGAGTTCATTTTGCCAAGATATTATTCATACGTCAGATCTAGGCAACACGGGTACTTATACAATGCCTGTTCTAAGTACAATGGCTGACTTGCTTTTGACTTTGGATGATCAAGGGCTTGTGGGATTTCCTTGAGTGTATGACTGCTCAAACATCAGACCTAACCTTTTCATGTCAGGTGTTCCCCCGATGACAGCTGTACCTGGATTGCATTTCCAAACATGTCACATGTGAAGTGCCCCAAAAATCAAATCCAGCCAATGTTCAGCGCAAAATATTACCTGACTTGATGTGCAGATGTTATTTAATCATTGAATACTCTCAGTTTGAGTCCTTGAATGTCTTGAGGCTTGCGAGATGCTAACTTGCATGAATTGATTGTACAAGTTGATTTTGGGTGAGAATTGATGCCATCTGATGGCATAAGTTAGTTTGGTCGTGTTAACTTGATCTAACTTGGCCCACAAGTTCGCTTAAGTTAGCTTTGGCTACCTTCAATTAACTTAGCATCTTGAATGGAATGTTTGAAGAGAGCAGGGTCGTTTAACTTGGAGAAACAGACAAACTGGTGGTAACTGATGGCTCTAAGCTAATTTGTTTGTGTTACTTTGATCTAACTTGGTGGGCAAGTTAGTTGCTCGCAGTCAACTTGTGCTACCTTCAGTTCACTTCTTAACTTATAGGTCAAGACAACAGTGGAATGGGTAGCATGTTTTGAAGGTCATTTAAGTTGAGGCGAGACTGACATGAAAAGTATGTAACCTTTTCCCAAACATTCTGCGGTCCATCTCCTACCTATTTTCTGACCCCACTTGGCCTGTAGATGGAACATACATGAGGAAGAGAGCATATATCCAGCATATCAAAGATACTGATAGGGTCAGGTTGACCCCGTGAGCAGTTGGGTGCTGGTTGTTAGTAGTTACTCTATGGTGAGGCATGCAGTGCTCTTACAGATGTATATTCTTGCTAATATAGAAGTAGAGGAAGATAGAATAAATTTAAAAGGGTCTTTCAGAAGACTTGAAGGCAATACAAGTTGGCAACCCGCCAAGTTAGTACAAGTTAAATTTGCAGCCCATGGGAAAACTTAAACTGAATTGCGGCACGCCTGCCGAAAGGGGCAAGTTCTGCACAGGTTACTTTTCATAAGTTACTTTTCACAGACTCCTATACAAGTGTACACAATGCCAAACTTCGCTTTTCTCACTGTTAGAAGTTTCCCAGTCGCGGCAGGGCAAACTCCATTGAGTCTCTGCTAATGCCATACCCCCGGCAGCTCTCTGTACTTTACCGACTATTGTATGTCCCACTGGATGATGATAAGCTGTGAAACAGACCATGGGTGAAATAGCAAGGAATTTGCTGATTTCCACCTTAATCACGTAGCACACTGCTCCAAAGGATTAACATAAGTCCTATATGGCTAATCAGGGCTTGATCCTGCATGAGCACCTCAATCAAGTCCACCTGGGGTGCATCAACTGGAAAGTTCATACTGGTTGACATCCATGATTACAGCCATTTGCAGAACTTAGGGCATGGCCGGTTTTTTTATCATTTCACCAAATCTCAGCAAGTCAGCTGCCGTCGGCTCAATTCTGATCGGATTGACCTGAGAATAGGCGCGTTAGAATCACATTCGAAATCTGCAGTCAACGCAATACCGGTATCTTTGATTCCATCAAAAAAATGCAATTTCTGCTGAAAAATCTCGACTTTCAGAAAGTCACCTGTAGCATTTGGAGTATTGCTCAGATGACCCTAGTTTTTGGTTATGTTATACCTATACCTATATCCTAGTCAACGTGAGCCTTGGATAGGCGATATTCAAAATAATTGTGATTCATTGGGCAATTTGTTGAGACAATAATCCTCCTCCTTCAAAATATAGTGCATATGAAGCGTGTTGCGCATAGCCACATGTGAAAACACCATGGTTGACCAGGGCACAGGTACACACATATCATATCCAAAAAATAGGGCAATTCAAGCGGTACTGCAAGCACTACAGGTTACTTGCTGAAAGCCGAGATTTTCCAGGAGAAATTTCATTTTTTGATGGCATCAAAAATACCGGTATTGCATTGACTACGGATTTTGGATGTGATTCTAACACGCCTAATCCCAAGGCAATCCGATCAAAAGTGAGCTCAGGGCAGCAGACTTGCTGAAAATTGTCGAAATGAGAAAAAACAACTTGCACCTAAGTTCAGCAAAGAGCTGTAAGGGTTTAACTGCTGAGATAAGCATCACTGCTTCTTCAAGGCATCGTGGGGCCCACAAACAACATGGGCAATATTAATCATCCTCTCTGATGATCTGGGGCACCACTGTGGGGTTTGGTTAGATGCATTCAGGCACTTTGTTGTGCTTGATTTACAAACAGAGCCTTGCACGACGGATCAGGTGACTCGGGTTTAGCGGTAGCCGGTTATTCCAACTGCGGTTGGACTTCGCTTATCAACTATCCGATCATTGTAGCCATCCTGATTTGGTTCCTTGAACCAGGCCAGGATGGTAACTCACATATCTCCACAACCACTTGGCGGTTTGGGCTGATCAAGGTACTGGCTTAAAGCCAGCACCTTCCTCTATCTAATACTGAAGGTCCTGAATGAGGGACACGAGGATAGAAGATGGGACTGTCAACACGTTCAAACAGGAAACAGTCACGCCAGACACACTCAAGCACTAAGGGGTCAATACACGAGGATCCTATATATTTACCTACACGTGATTAACTATGGACACCTTACTCATATACCAGCGAGTAGAATAATCATTGTACTGTAAGCATAGTTGTACAGTATATAAGGAGGTTTTGGCATGGATAGGTACTGAACTTTCTGTCCCTAAGAGCAGTAGCCGTTACCGGGTATTGCTTGATAAATGACAGAGATTCGGGACTTACCCAGGACTGACTTCGTTAAGAAGTTTTGTTTTGTTTGCACAAGTAACTCAATATCAACTGTTGGCTCGGGATTTTGGGATTGGAAATGGTTAAGAAGCTAGAGAGAGCTTGTTAGGAACTGAGAACATGGCACTGCACTACAGTAGCCTTGGAAGGCTTATTATTTGGGATTTGAGAACATGGCACCTTGATTAGGATTTGGGATTGTTGGCTCAAGCTTGTAAAGCTTTAAACTCAATTTGTTGGCTTAGGCACTCGTTTGGCATTGCTCAAAGAGGTCTAATACTCTGAATCAAACTTGCACTTCAGACTCGACCCTTAAACAGGTGTGTTCCTCGCAACCTTTGTTGGATTATCTGTGCTCCTTGAACCTTCTTAAAGCATTTAAAAGACCCATACTCAGCAGCACAGTCTAAACCATTCAAGGGGAAAGTAGTTAGGATTTGGTTAGTAGTTGTGTTTTTGCCTTAATCAAGCAAACTCGCATTCTGCTCGTTGGATCTTGATTAAACTAGTACTGCTGTTGTAGCCACTGAGCAAGCATTTCACCGACAGCATCATTATTCAGCATTCTCGGCACCTGCCATCAAGTTGCTAATAACTTTGACACTGACACTGTCTTTGGCAGATCTGCTCCCACTGGATTGAAACAAAGGTGGCTGTGGGGAACATTCAGGCAGATGTATGCTCTAAGTTGATGCCAAAAAATAATCAACATCTCAGGCTTGAGGTGTCAGTCGAAATCTGTGGTGCATAGAAAGTTTGGTCTGTATAAAATACCAACTACATAAGTAAATGGAAAATAAGAGCTATGCATGTGTCTTGCTATCAGTGCATGAAGTAATAGACATGGAAAGTAACTCTGATGTGAGAAGAGTCAAGCTACAGTTGAAACAAGAAACCAGCGTGGTTCCGATTGCAAGTGCAATTAATTTTATAAGTAGGGAGACAGTGTAGATTTCCCAGGCACTATTGGGCACAATTTTCAGAAGAGTCTTTTATTCAGTGCTTTAGAACCCTTCAGCTTGGAGGGTTAATTTTGGAGAGTGAAAAGAGGGAGATACAGAGTCCGAAGCCAGTTTGTCCTCTAATGAGAATGGTAAGCTCAAAAGATGAATAAAAATAGAGCTGGGATGAAGGGCAATCAACGTGGGTTGTGCTCTGATAATACATCTTAGGCTTGCTCGTTCACTGTCAGTGTGTATACTGAACTCAACTTGGTTCAACTCAACCAAAAGATATTTTATTCCCAATCTGCCCTCTAGGACTTTTACAATGCACGTAAGGGGATGGGAGGCTGAAAAGCGGCCAACCAATCCCTTGTAGCCCTCAAAGCCGTTTAACATTAATATCCCAATAATCTTTCAATGCTTTTCTAAGGCTGTTGCAAGGCTGCTCACATAGCAATTTTTCCGACATCCCGTTCAGTTTCAAATTCTCTTTCTAAGCAAGATTGGATGACTTTCTATAAGCAACTGTCCCCTTTGGCTTCAACTTTAGCCTCAAAATGGTCTTCCCCACTCATGCAAGCTGTTCATACAGAGGAACACATTCCGAACGCATCAATGTTATCCATTTGTACAAAGTTGGAATGTGTTGGACACATTGTTTACTTCCCGTGTGCTGTTCAGCAATCAACATGCAGAAATGATAGTCCAAGATATTCAATTGCTTATGGGAACCAGCAAAAAATAAATTATTCTGAGTGAGCCCTTATGCTGGCATGGTTGGCACCACTCAAAGAATCTAAGAAATAAAATATGGCTTATGGAAAGTCATCCATTGACAGAGAAGGATTACTCATATTATTACTGGTGTATATATATATATATATTCCTTGTTCTATTAAGATTTACTGCCCAATTTGTTGGGGTTTATTTGACTTTATCTCCTTCGGGCTTACTCCATTGATTTATGTGCTCAGGACCTATGTTAGAAAATTAACTAATCAATCACTTGTCAGTTACATGGTGTAGAAACAGTACTACGACTGCCAGAAACAACCGATAAACCATCCAAGGGACCTTAGATGCACGTTTCCGAGATCCCGATGAGTTACAGCCCCTAGTAAAGGGCCTTGCAAAGGTTGTAGGAGGAGGTTTCAGATCTCAGAAACAGAAATCAGAGCAAAGTGCAAGTAATACACATGCCAAGGCACATGGGAACAGAGTTTCCTAGGTAAGATTTAGATACAAGGCTTCTCAGCAGATATGTTACATGTAGAGGACAATATGAAGGCCCATCTAACAAGTTTATAGTCCAGTGGACTCAAGTGAAGCTTGTTTCTCAACAGGTGATTACATTTCCAGATCTTTCCCTGAAGGTACTTTCTGAAACATGCACAACAGACATTTCCGGTGAATTCCTAGGTCCGTGCGGCCGTGTCATCTCCGCTGCGATGACATATGGCGTTGACACCGGAAATAGTCCGAAGTTTGCCAGTTTAACTTAGGCTTATCCCGAACCCCCACTATGCACGCCGCCTTTTGCTACACAGTACGGAGTTCCCACTCCCATATTTTCATTCCGATCTTAAACAATGTGTAGACTATCCCGGATTTTTTCGATGGAGGAGCCCCGAGCGCAGTCCTCCCGTATAAGGTACTCTAACCTGATTTTACCGTACCTTCTGACTTACGCGGTAGGTTCCTCCCCGTCTCGGCCTTATCGACGACTCCCCGGACCGATGGAGCAGCCTGCGCGTACGGATCGCCCAGCTCAATATGACGGGGGAGAAGGGCACAGTGTTCAAACTAGTGTTCTTCACTCGACACGGCCAGGCGATTCGTGCGTCTCTCCAACTGTTTGAGGAGCTAATTTGGGGGTGTGAGTCTGCTTTCGACACCAGGTGATCCTGGGCTTACTGACGAGGGAAAGGCACACCCCACGATGACCCGCGATGCGTGGACAGCTGAAATCCAGGCAGGGCTGCCTATACCGGAGAGCCTGTATTGCAGTCCCTTGCGTCGTGCTCTGGAAACGCACGAGATCATCTTTGGATCATTAGTCCCGCCAGATCAGCGCACAACGCTCATTGATGTATGTCGGCGCTCAACCGGCTCCAGTTCTATTGAATCGAAACACCTCCCGCTAGCACTGCCGCAGACTTTGCGGCGGACACACCTGCGATCTTCGGCGCTCTCGCACTGAAATACTCTCCGCGTTCCCTTTGTCCGCCATGGGGGCTGATTTTACCGAGGACGAGGAGCTATGGCAACGGGATGGGATCGAAACCTCCGAGGACGTGTCAGAACAAGCAAGGATTGTGTTGGACAGGATCTTCCGTGATCCTGCGACTTGTACGTGGCAGAGGCAGCTGGGGAGCCAAATCATAATCAATCCATAGACATCTCGGTCACCGCCCACGGCAGGATAATCGCGGGATTCATGCGATGCCTTGGCGTCCCTTCAGGCGTGCTGCCGGCCGGCGGTGGGTGTCCCCCATAATCCTGATCAGTTGCTGAAATTGAATGTGCACAGGGATCTATTCAGTACTCATCAAGGCTGTCGCGGCGGTATCAGAGCCACTACAATAATTCTCATGCGACGGAATCCTTTATACGCCCTCGTTGCTATATCCCTCTTGAGCTCAAAATTCACTTCTAGTATCGCTATGGACTACTTTCAGCTTCTGGTTTGCAATCTCTTCTTTCCCACTGTGCCCGGTACATGGCTGTATCCATCCAGTTTCATCTTTTCGGCAGATCCATAAATACCATCAAAATCAACCGCGCCACGGTACTTTCACTCCTCTGGGGGCATTGAGGAGCAAGATCTCCAGCCAGCTGCTGCCCGGGGAGAAATGCACTTGCACATCGGTGCTCCGCATGCAGCAATATCGACCAAGCGCTCGCTTCGCTTTTCCAACCGATTTTCATCAGCATGAGGCACTCGTGGAAACGTCAGTTGTCTTGTTCTCGATGGGCTACTCATGCCTCAATCGCAATTGAGTAAGTACTAACCTTGACAGGCTGACGCTTTAGCGTGCGGAATCCTCATATGTGTTGACGGACTTTTCGCTCTCCCATCCCCTCAGTTTCCAATACGCACCTCCTAGTATCGACGATTGTGAGAGATGGCTCCAGATTCCTTGAACCGTGAATGTTGATGCTTGAAGTTCGCTAGTAAAAACATGCGCAACTTCATGCTGTGGGATGCATTGACTAGGAAGGTTGAATTGTTGCCCAGGAAATTTGTCTTCACTGATCAGATTTCGGGTCAGAATATCAGCACCACAGGTTGGATTTACCTACGTATACTGTTGCCAATATGTCCTGTACCAAAGAACGTGGCTGTGCTGTGCCACAGTCCCTGGTGGCTATGTCATGCAACAGCCACCATTCTGGGGTATAGAATAGAAAAGCAACTGTATAGGTAATAACCGCTAACTGTTCTCAGAGGGAACTCCTTCGGCATGCCTAACAGTTACTTGCCACCGAGATCCTTTTTGATGTGATAGTTTTAGTCGCCTCTGTAAGACAGCATCAAGGCATTACAGTACTTTGGCAGCAATGTCCTTGTTGCGCGGATGCCGTTGCCGTAGTTCATCTTCAAAAGTTGGATAGAAAAATATCAAGGTGCCTCGGAGCTTTGCGTGAGCACATTCCTTCAGCCATTTTCATCAGGTTCACATGTCGCAAATTTCCTTTTCTTGTAATAGTGCCCGATACTACCATATCACGCCTGATGAGGCCGTCAGCCTGACTGAGACTGATGACAATAAGAAACCCCGAATCAGCCTGCAGTGAGGTTGCGAGCAGGTTTCAATTGGACAGTGATCAGTGGGCACTCAGGTGGGGATGGGTGCGCGATGAGCGAGCCCACTATGAGGCCCTTCAGCCTGAGAGGGTTATAGGGCATTATCAGGCCTGACCGATGAGGAGAAAAACATAAAATAAATCCACTGTGTCCTTATTATTTCCTTCATCTTATTCCGTGTGTTGTGTTGGCTGTTTCTGCCAATGCCCGATAATTTCAGCACAATTACATTGCATGTGTCTAAGAAGCCTAGCAGGATTCAAACATACGACGACTTGATGAAAGTGAGGCTATTTACCACTACACTACACGACCACTTGCCTCAGAGAGCTCAACTATAATACATACTGTAAGTCAACCCTCTCTTTCTAGGGTGCTAACCCTTTGTGGCTCACATAGTGATATTCAAGCAACTGGTATCTGGCCAGCCAGTGTTCGTGGGCCCAGCCCGAAAAAGGCGTGAAAAGGTTGCAAGCCGACAAGGTCACAAGTCTATGTCCGGAAATCACAAGCTCGAAAAAAAAAAAGAGCAGCAACACTGCATCCACCCTGTGCTATTACTGAAACTGCGATGAACATCTTGAAACTCGAGGATTAGATCCCCACGAGCGGTACTGCAAGATAAACTATAGGATCACTAGCGAGCCTTACAAAAGTATAGCCACCACGGGGAGGCCCATTACGCAGTCGAGACAAACTTGTCGGATGTGAATGTAAACTTTCTTGTTTTCTCGACATCTACTATCATGTCCTGCGGTACTCTATAAGTTAAAAGAATTGATGAATGAGTCGAATATCGATGAATTGTCAACGAGATGGTTGTGTTGAGTCGGACAAGA
The DNA here is from genome assembly GCA_029282495.1 of Mycena albidolilacea. Taxonomy (NCBI): domain Eukaryota; kingdom Fungi; phylum Basidiomycota; class Agaricomycetes; order Agaricales; family Mycenaceae; genus Mycena; species Mycena albidolilacea. The sequence goes on from JARIHO010000071.1 coordinate 491,687, forward strand.
ATTTTTGTTTTTGTGAACATGTTCAGAAGATCCCGAAATATAACCTGTGATACTGGAATTCACTGAATTGAGCATTGTACAATTTTGCATCTGAATCCAAGTCCAAGTGGTATGCTCAGAGGTTCAAGCTTTGAGTTGTCCTGAGCTAAATTCTACATCTGGGACCGCCAAAGAACGCATCAGGCCTGCGTATGCGTCAGGCTCGGCCTTGACGTGTGCCTAAGCCGATTGATTAGCATAGGCAGCTGTGTTCTTTGGTCACTGTCCAGGGACTCAGGAAGCAAAATTTGAGCAGAATTAAAATTGATATGCAGTGCATGATATTTGCTCACTTCTTCGATCAGCTGCGGAGAACCCAGCGAGATGAAAATACGTTGATCTGGCAGTCGAACTCGGCTCCCATTCCACGGACAGAGACCGAAATGCAGAGCTACCATGTGGTGCAGGACAAGTGTGAGTTCGCGCTGGGATAGACAGATGACGGAACGAGAGTCTTGAAATACCGAGGTGTTTTATGATTGCATTGAGGGCTCGGCAGGACTTTCACGGTAGGGATGGGATGTCGTTTGCGCATCCCGGGATTGCCCAACTCGGTCTGAGGCATGGGCTTTCGAGTTCCGAGCACCTGAAGGGTGGTTATCTTTTCTTCCTCAACGTTTCGTTGAGAGCCGTTAACAATTTTCGCCAGACAGGCATTGGGAAGTCCGAGAGCAACGACAGAGTGGGTCGCGCAGAGTACGGATTGAAGCCACGTGGAAAGGCGCAGACGAGACGAAAAGAAAAGAGGTCCGTCGACAAACAGAAAAATTGAGGGCTGCAATGAGCAGAGACCATCGAGACCAGAGGGAAGTAAACAACTTGAATAGACAGAGCAGAATGTCTTCGTGTAGGTTGGAGCGAACGTGACCAAGTAAGAAGAACGATAACCAGAGGGGAATGCAAGGGAGATCGAGCGAAGAGAGAAGTGTAGAAAGAGAGGAAGGGTTAAGGATTGAGGACGAGAGAGAAGTGAATGAAAAGGGAGATAGGAAAAGAGGAGGAGAGTTGGAGGAGAGATGATGTGGCAAGCAAGACTCGGCCGATGATCCCCGTTGATTCCGCTGATTGCCGAATCACCTCTTGTCTCCTCCCATCTCGTTTTTTGTACTTGGGCTAAATCCCTCTCGTTTTCGAATCCTGGTCGCTTCGGAGCCCGTCAAATAGGATATGATATTGATGCAATGTTCATGCCGGGGGGTTGGACCAGGGTAGCCTGAACTGAAAGAATCGTTACCGATCAAATGATTCCCACGCCTAGAGGGCTACCGCGTTTTGGCCGTTTTCGGGCTTGCCGCGGCCAAATATTCGCCGACCAATCAAAACGTCACCAATACAGTCGCCGCCGGTCTCATTTCATTGGTAGGATGTTAGACTACACCATGGCATCGCAGAACACCCGGTAGCTCACTCCCTTCCTTCTGGAGATACAAAAAATGGCTAAGGTGGCCGGGTACCCAGTCACATATAGTAGTCGGCAGCGAGGCCGGTTTTATTTGGGAGCTACACGCTACATTGCGCTACGCTCAGCAGCACTGAAACGTAGCAATGTAGTGCACAGCAATGCTACGGTGTAAAAATAAAGCATGCCATCAAACAAGTGTTTGTTGAAAAGTGGTGATCGCTGTTCGGTTGTACTCGTGCATGGTCCTGGGAATCCCAACGCTTCCTGAGCGGTATAATCTACTGTGTTTGCAGCTGTGGCCCGTATTGAATGCGCTTATAGTACCTGTACCCTCCCCGAATGGCGCGTTGAGAGAGCCTTTTAGAGCACTAAGGCTCCAATTGTTTTTATTTAGTTTAGGTTTTAAACCATTAAAAGGGTTTTTATTTTTATTTAGTTTGCGGGGGGTCGTAAACCGTAAACAAATTAAACTAAACCTTTTAAACCTTTTCATTTCCCAGCTGAAAGACAGCGCGCAGGACCGTGAGTTCAAATACGCAACTGCGGACCGGTTACCGATCAACCGAGCTTCAGCCATCATGTTCGGCCGTCATGTTTTTTTTTTTTTTTGTGTAACGTTTACTGCTTGCGGAACATAAGGCGCAGACAGTTTTTTTCCGTTTTGGGCAGTTTTGTGATTTCAGATTTCTTTTCACTCTAGCTTGCTCAATTCTGACCTGTTTGCTTTGAAACATGGTGCGTTCGATCTGTAATGGTTGACTACAGTGCGTGAGACCATGGATTGAATTTTATGACGCGTATCTTCCCCACTGTGTGAAATCGGTTGGATTTCAGCTGTTTGCCCTCCCCCAACAGGGTGGGTGCTCGGAGCGGTCCAGAAACTTGTCAGAGTACACTCACCACCTCTGCATGATGCAACAATGCCTTGGATTTTAAGATAATTCACCGAGAAACCCTTGAACGAGGAAATCAATCTGTGATCAGATCAGATTTTGAGGCAAATCTGTCAACCCGTGTTCTCTAGCATGGGACGTCAGGGCATCCTCATTTTTTCTTCTGGAAACTCGTTTGGTATATACGACTGCGCCATCGCATCACTTTGGCAAGAAACTCATCCTGTGTTTGGGAATGAGACTTGCAAGAAAGTGCATGGATGAGTGATTCTGTGATTGACCTGGCTTTTGGGGTCTCATTTCCAAGCACAGGATGAGTTTCTGGTCAAAGTGATGCCATGGCGCAGTAGTATATACCAAAACGAGTTTCCAGAAGAAAAAATGAGGATGCCCTGACGTCCCATGCTAGAGAACACGGGTTGACAGATTTGCCTCAAAATCTGATCTGATCACAGATTGATTTCCTCGTTCAAGGGTTTCTCGGTGAATTATCTTAAAATCCAAGGCATTGTTGCATCATGCAGAGGTGGTGAGTGTACTCTGACAAGTTTCTGGACCGCTCCGAGCACCCACCCTGTTGGGGGAGGGCAAACAGCTGAAATCCGACCGATTTCACACAGTGGGGAAGATACGCGTCATAAAATTTAATCCATGGTCTCACGCACTGTAGTCAACCATTACAGATCGAACGCACCATGTTTCAAAGCAAACAGGTCAGAATTGAGCGAGCTAGTGTGAAAAGAAATCTGAAATCACAAAACTGCCCAAAACGGAAAAAAACTGTCCGCGCCTTATGTTCCGCAAATAGCAGTAAATGGAAGGATACTAGGTTACATCACTGTGAATGAACTCCGCGAAGCTGCTTCTTCTACCCAGAAACCCGCCACTCCGCCGGACCGACCATGTCGTCTTGACCCCTCCCGTCGTTTTTGGCTGGGAACCTGTAAAGTGAGGACCCTGCTGGACAGCCACCCGAGGAAATGCGCAACCGCACACGCGCTCAAGAAATTCGCAGACGCGCTGTGTGGGGCTTGGCGTAGCAGACTCAGGCTCCCCCGTTAGGGGAGCCATCATTGTCAACTATCCCTCACCCACTAAAACCCCGGCCTTCCCGGTCCAATCCGCGGGAAGTCTGTCTTCGTTGGCGAGTGTGTTGCGCCACGTCTGGAGAACCAACAATTTTTGTATAGTGTGTCTGCCCCATTTCGTGTTCGTAAGTAGGCGATCAATCTCCAGTCTACTGTTGATTGTCTATCGCCATCGGTTCTCAATTTCTTGGTCTGAGGCCCTCGATTTGCCCCCGATTACTCTCTCGCAGCAGAGTTTTCAAATTAGGTATGCAGACTCAGAGAGTAGGATGCGGTAGAGGCGGGACTCGCCTCTGGATTTCTTTTTAATAACACCACATGCTAGGATTTCGCCGAAGGTTGGTTCCATGTCTTCACCTGTTTTTTTCCTCTAGAGCTGGCTTGCGAGCTCCCATACTTTTTCGCGGCCGGGCGTGTCACACCTCGTGAGTATGTGGCCCATAGATTCGGTGATTTCGCATTCTTTACAGATTGCCCAGTCGTCAAAGTCCGGGAATTTAGACCAGTAGTCCCCGGCTTTGTATCCTCTGTGCATGCTCATCCAAAGGAAGGCTCTTATCTTCCGGTCAAAATCTTTGTTTTTGAAGCTCTTCCAGATTGTCTGGGGGGCGCACGTCTCTTTGTTCATATCTTCGGCAGCTCCTTGGGCCAAGTCCATGTTTCTCTTGGTTGCCCGACGCTCAAGTGCTTTGCGGCATGCTCTTGTGTTCATTTTCTTGTCCTTGATTATTTTATATGCAAGGGACTGTGTCATATTTTGTAGTTTTGCCCCCGGGAGGTGGAGTTCTTGGGTAACATGCATATTGATCATGGTAGGTAACTCCGCTTGTCGTCCTTCATCTGCAAGTCTGTCTGCAGCCTCATTTCCGGTTTCACCGGAGTGGCCTTTCACCCATTGAAGGTAGGTGTCGGCTTTGCGTTCTCTTAGGCGGGCCACGGTTGTCTGGATTGCTCGTCCATCCGCAACAGTGAGGAAGCCCTCATCTTCCCATCGACTCAAATTTGTGGTCAGGCCATCTATCATGGTGTGTGAGTCTGACTTGATGGTCAGTTCAACATCTAAGGGGCACGCCTCACAGCATTCCTTGATTGCGAGTATCTCCGCCGTTTGGTTTGAGGGAGTGAAGTGACCTGGCACTCGTATTGCTATGTTGTCTGGGTGATCTACTCCAAAGTAAACCCCGCACCCTGCTCGTGCATTTTCCTGCCCGTTATCGGTTGCGGACCCATCTGTATAAGCTATCAAGGCAGGTTTGGTAGGGTCAGGCTCTCGCTTCGTATCTGGGGCTGTATCATAGCCTTGTTCCCCGTCTGTGAAGATTCGGAAGGTGTCTGCCAGGGTGCCATGTATTGTCACGCTGGGGTTAAAGAGCCTTGGTGCATCCACCTCAGGTGGGCCCTCGTCGCTAAACTCTGTTTCCCAGTCCTCAGGTTGGGTGCAAAGGGGGTTCCACTTATCGGGTAAGTGTGTTAGGAGCTCACTGGCTTTTTGGTAACATTTATGCGGGTACCTGCACCCTCTGTGGGAGGTCCTTGTTTCTGTGCATGTGGCGCATTTACAGTTCCATGCAGCTTTGTGTCCTGTTGCACTTAACCGGAGTGCTAGGTCCTCTGCATGGCCAACCGTGACCATTTTATGGTTGTTCCGCAGGCATATTATCACCTTTCTGAGTGACGCGCTCTTCCCACCAGTATATTCATCCCTGCTTGCAGTTGAGTGCTGGTGGAACCAGATTGGCATTTCACGCTGTATGTTACGGGATATAGCTAGGCCTTCCAATCGTAAATCATATTTGGTGGCTACCTTCACCATGGCTGCGAGGTCGGGTTTTAACTCGGTGACTTTAGTGTCCCATGTCTGGAGGTAAGTGTTAACTCTGACCTCAGGTGCTACGTTGTTGTCAGCTTTGGCAGCCTTTGCAGCCAGTAGGTCATCCGTAGCAAAGGCCCACAGGGGGCGGTCATCTCCAAAGCTGAGGTAGGATTTCAGCCATGTTACGGTGATGGCTTCGTTCCGAGCAAGGATGTCAAGTAGGTTCTTCCCACCCATCTCTGCAGGCGCTTGTAGGGTCTCTTTATTTATGGTGACACTGGTTTTTCCAGCCCATAAGAAGTTCCTAATTCTCTTCTCAAGACGGGTTTCTACGTCTTTAGGCATGCCTTGAACTTTTGCCATATATTGGGTCATGCCGCCAATAACCATTAGGATTATCGGTCTACGTCCCTCCATTGACAGGCTTCCCATTTCCCAGCGCGCGAGCGCAGCGTCTATTCGTTCAAGCTGCCGAGTCCAGGCTCCTGCTTGATCTACTCCATTTCCTACCCAGGCACCTAGGGTGCGGATGGGTTCATGTTCTTTAGCAATTTTGATGTGGTCTGGTATGAGGGTCCTGTCCTTGCCATTGACAAAGCGGGTGGCTCGCACTCTATCTCAGTGGTCTATACTTCCAATTGGGATCATCTCTGCTTTCCCGATGTTGAAGTTTGCACCGGACGCTATACACCATTCCTGGAGTATCTCTTGCAATGTTCCAAAGTCGTCTTTTGAGTCCAAGTATACCATTGTGTCATCGGCAAAAAGGGTTGCAATCACCGGCTCATCCTTCCCTTGGATTTTAATGCCATGTAGGTTTGACTGTCTTAGAGATTCAGCTAGCGGCTCAATAGCGAGGTCAAAGAGGAGACATGATAGTGGGTCCCCTTGACGTACTCCTCCAGTGACCTGGAAGGGGGTCTCGCTTTTCTCTCCATTTACCATCACATGGGTGAACGCGTTTTTGTACAGTGCTCGGCCATCATGAACTTCCCTCCTTGGCATCCGCCACCATCTCCGACCTATAATATTTTCCGGTCACCGACATAGCCCGACACCTTATAATACTTATGCCGCAATTTGCATGTTGTATGCCTGGGGATTGCCATGTCTGATCACTAGAACCAGGGTCTGTTCTTCTTTTCAATGTCACCACTGATGTTGGGCCCACGACCACGATAGATTCGCGACTTTTGTGACAGTACGTGTTTAACGCGGCTTCACATACCGTATCAAATTCCAGCAACTACGCGCCAGGTAACCCGCAAAGATGTGGATCAAAACAGGGTATCTGAAATATCAGATAGTATTCCAGCCTCTTCTGCAGTGTTTTTTTTTCTCTCCGGAAATATTGTTGTTTATAAACGGTTTAAACCCTTTCTAAACCGTTTACTTGGGGTTTTGGTTTAGTTTACGGCGAACTGTAAACCCAAACTAAATAGTTGGAGCCTTATAGAGCATGCTGTCGCGTCGAAATCGTGGAATTGTGCAGTAGTTCAACCTAGTGATGATCAGGTTCGGTTCGGTTCAGGTTCAGGTCAGATTTTTCTGAATGCCGAACCTGAACCTGCGTTCGGTTCAAGGGGAAGCCTGAACCCTGAACCTGAACCGCAGGTTCAGGTTCAACAGGTTCGGTTCAAGGTTCGGACGTGTTCGAACCCCCGAACCACTTGATGAAGTCAAGATGAAGCTCAAGAATTACAGCTCTTTGCAGAACTTAGGGCGCGGCCCGTTTTTTTTTTTTTCGATGATTTTTGCGTCGGATGGCTCTCCTGGGATCAATTCTCAACCGTTTCCCCTGAGAGTATACTCATTATGTTGGCATTGAACGTCCGGAGGGCATGGCCTCCTCGGATTTCTTGATGGCTAATCAAATTGCTTGATTGGGAAAATATCCGCGTTTTTCACCAGGATGGCTGGAACATTAGCTATCATTCTTCAATTGGGCTAATATTTTGATACGATCCACTCACAGGTGTACCAGAGGGCACCAAATACCGGCATTTTTTATATGACCTGTATTTGGCTCAAGACTTTGAAAGGAGAATTTGGTGTGGTCGTAATATAGATTATGTCTGATGTATGGGTCACATTAAAAATGCCGGTGTTTGGTGCCCTCTGGTACACCTGCAAGTCCATCGTATCAAAGAATTAGCCCAATTGAAGAATGATAGATAATGTTACAGCCATCCTGGTGAAAAACACGGATATTTTCCCAATCAAGCAATTTGATTAGCCATCAAGAAATCCGAGGAGGCCATGCCCTCCGGACATTCAATGCCAACATAATGAGTATAATCTCGGGGAAAACGGTTGAGAATTGATCCCAGGAGAGCCATCCGACGCAAAAATCATCAAAAAAAAAAAAAACGCGCCGCGCCCTAAGTTCCGCAAAGAGCTGTAATAGTTAGCTGCCGACTTGCCAGCGTTAATCTGGCTGTTGCTACGCCCACTCTTAAGCAGCTTCAACCCTAAAAAAGGGGGCATTCAGTCTGTTGAAGCGCTCTGATTCTCACGTTTTGCCGGATAATGCCGAACTGAGGTTGAGCTGAAGAGCAAGTGGTGCTTTAAGAGTAGCGAGAAAAACAGTAAGTGGCGTCAACAAGCTTTCCGGGACTCGGTTTTTCTCTGTACATGATGCCAGAAGATTCGGTGCAATGGAGGCACACGTGAGGACAGAGTTCGTCGTAGACGTCAGTGAAAAAAAGCAATGTTGAAGGCATCTTTAAGTGAGCCATCTGGGTTTGGAGGAACTTCTCCAAGGGGCGGGGTCAGACTTGGTGAAAAAAAAAAACACGCGAAGTCTGGAACGATTTACTGAGTTACTTCCAGGGCCAATGTTATAACGCAAACCTGCGTGAAATGTACGTCGTAGGAACCACCGCTATTAATTTCCGCTATGTGGTAAGGTGCGGAACTGGTAAAAAGTACACGAAAAAATTGCTGAAACCTAGGAACATTTGCGTAAAGCACGCTAGGGCGGCATCCTGAGATGTCCATCGCTTGGGACAGGTCCGACAGGAAATTTAAAAGAAGTGGAAATTAGGCGGTCCTGTGGTCATCAACGGCCATGGGGATGGTGAGGAATGACGCATCAGGAACTATGGTGTTGTAAAAAGATGAGATACAATACCTGTGCCAATATTCGGTTCAACAACTTGATAAGATCGCGGACTAGATATGAGTTTCATCGACGTAAAACAACTTGAAGTTCGGCGTTCAAACGCGTTAAAACGCGTTCGGAGAACTCAAAATGAGATTGAACTTTGAACCGAACCTTGCGTTCAGGTTCAGAGATTTCCTGAATTTGAACCTGAACCTGGCGTTCAGTTCGGTCCAGTTCAGGTTCGAACCGGAAATCCGAACCGAACTTGAGCATCACTAGTTCAACCTGATCAGGGATTGGCTCACTCCGCACTCCATAATGGTGCGCATAAGCCGGGGAGGCCAATGGAGATGTGCACTTATGTAGTGATTTGACCTAGTTAGTTGGCAAGACGCAAAGGTGATGGGCAAAGTCGGCTTTACAGCACCATCACCGCCTGATCCAGGGCAGGCCGGAGAGTAGCTCACAATATGTAGACATTTTAAAGGTCTTGTTGTGCGGAAGAGCAGGGATATGAGGGTCCAGGTAATTACCGGACAGGGTGTAGGACCACAAAAGGTATTGGGAATATCAAATTTGACAGGGATTTTCCGAAAGAAATAGGAACGCAGCAGTGGCACCAGGCACCGGTTTTGATCGGGGATCACCTAGGGGACGGTCAGCGCAGTGAACCGAAAGTTACTAACACGGCATTCCTTCATTGGCAAGTGATATCGGGCTTGAGAGGGCTTACGGATCCGGCTTTGGCTCAAGCCCGAGCCAGGCACTGTCATGTATATAATGCACTACACTACGTTGGTGACGCTGATATATCGCCGAGCTTCAATGGTCAGCGTCGAGCGGCTGTATAAAGTCCGGCATCAAGTCATACCGGTCGCTCGTCTTCTCATACTTTTCATTTCATCGGCTGTTCGCTTTTGAACGTGAACTTTCGCCTTCAACTTCAACATGAAAATTCATTTCATGACTCTTGCCTCTTCTGCCGTTCTGGGGCTCGTCACTTCCACCAGCGCGCTCCCAAAGGTCGCTCGCACGGGTCGATATCTCTATGATGAAGATGGGACGAGGTTCTACCCCAAGGGAATTGCGTATCAGACTCCTTTCAGTAAGTGTTCACTCTGATTTCCTGCACCATCGTTGATTCCCTTCAGGCAACAGTTCGACCTGTGAGGCCCCCGCGCTCATGCTCCCCTGTTCTGTCTACTCATAACATTCACAGTCACGGACAACCTCGCCGATGCCGCAGGGTGTAAGCGTGATCTGGTCAACTTCTAAAAGCTCGGCATCAACCTTATCCGATCGTACCAAAGCGATTCGTCGCTGAACCACGACGCATGTATGAACGCTCTGAGCGCGGCCGAAATTTATGTCATGTATGTACTCCTTCATTCCTAAAGCATTTGACTCACGCTATAAGCCGTCTTCAGGTTGGAGCTGGCTTTACGTGTGTCACTTAATTCTTTCCTCTAAATTTTGCTCCATCTCGCACAGCGTACAATGGCTCCATCGACACCGTCCAACCGTCGTGGAGCACCAATCTCCTCAGCCAGGTTCGTCTTCACTTCAGTACGATCTCGCCCAGTCAGTGATGGCGCTCCAGTACATCAAAACCATCGACACCTTCGCAAAATACGATAACCTCCTTGCTTTTAATGTCGGGAACGAAGTCATCATGCCTAATGCTACCAGCTCTGCGCCATTTATCAAGGCCGCCGTGCGCGACATAAAGGCGTATCTGTACGTCACTCTCTGTCTTCCTCCTTGGGTGGGATAAGTACTTTTTGAGCACCAGGACATCCATCTCATCTTCGGCCCTGGTGGGCTATGCAACCATTGACGGCACCTCGGCCTTCCGTCACGGAGTGGCGGAATATCTTGCCTGCGATCCATCGGGCAGCAACTCTGGAAGCTCCTCCATTGACTTCTTCGGACTTAACAGCTAGTGCGTGCGGGTCCAGCTCAAAATGCGGCAGGTTACCTGCAGGTAGCTGATTCGCCCACAGTGAGCAGTCTCTGCCGGCCACGGCAGCCAGACTGACTACCGACTTCGAGGAGTTTCCCTTCACCATAGCCGCGTGCGTGTCCCGTCCCTGTGATCTTATGGGCTTAGCAGAACTGAACGAAGACCGTAGGAGCGAATTCGTAATCGGGTCACTTGGAGGGGGTGGCTCTATCTCTGACTCGCTGTTTTCCCAGCCGACGACAGATGTCTTGTCCGGCGGTATCGCCTACAGCTACTTTCCTGACCGCGGATTTGGTGTCACGAATGTTTCCTCCGACGGCCGTACCGTCACTACCAACGGTGATTTCGATGACCTTGTGGCACAGTACTCCCAGGTTTCCTTCGTCAACAGCCCTGCCAAAGCTTCTGTTCCTGCATCCTCATTCGCAGCGTGCCACCTCCCCTCCAGTCTCAATGTCTCGTTGTCGCTCCCCCCAACGCCGAATAAAGACGCCTGCGAATGCTTGGAAAGCAAGCTCAGCTGTGTGTTCTCGCCAGCGAGCAGGGACTATTCGAAAATCCTGGGGGATCTCACCGGGAAGGTCTGCGGGCTACTGCCGGGCGTCAACGGCAGCTGTGCCGATATTTCCGGAGATGGGACGGCAGGATCATATGGGGCAGTAGCGATGTGCGATCCCAGTGCGTCATGCTTCTCTAAATCCCCGCCGAATGGTTGCCGACCCGGATTCAGCCATCAGGCTCTCGTACGCGTTCAGCCAGTACTATGAACTATCGGGGCGGGTGGCATCTTCCTGTGTCTTTGACGGCAACGCAAATTTGAGCCGCGCCTCTACGGAGGATACCTTCTCGTCTGCCGTCGCCACATGTATCCCCAACAGTGCACAAGTCTCCACGCCCAATGCCCCTGTCTCTGGGTTGGGCTCCTCCAATTCGGCATTACCGCTCCTAGGAAACATACTCGGGGGTATGTTGCTGCTGGTCGGGTGCGTGCTGGGGATGCTCTAGGTCGAGCCTCAGGTCAAGCGCGACCACTTGTTGGCAGGCCGCCGTACAAATCTGTTAGATTACATTCGTTAATCTCTTATTGGATTCAGCGCCGTTTTGATGATACAGAGGTAGATTGTGATCGGCCGGCTATGTGTAGCACGGCAAAACTCTTCCCCCTGAAGCCCAGAGAGGCGGATTGAATCATGTCAATTTGGATACATGACCAAATATCACTTCAGCAGGATGGTTTGCCATGGAGAACGACACTGGCATTGTTAGTCGACACTGACAATAGTGACTTGAAAGTTATGGGAAGCAAGGGACGGGTCCCACATGTGGACAGCATTTTTGTATGCGAGCGCGTTATTGTTCCAAGAATAGATTTTTAGCCACAGTCAGTGAACCTGAGATTGCGGTTGAATCAGCAGGAAAGAGAACAAGGCAATTCAGTGAGAATGAGAGAAACCAAGACGACGAGAGTCCAATTGTGGTCATTTTGCAGCCGCGAAGGATGGGTGGCATTTTATAGAATCGCTCAATCAGAAGGTAATAATTTGAACAGTAGTGAGGTTATTCCTGTTTTACGCATTTCCCCAGGGGGCCATGAGCAGTAAATCCGTTGAAATAAAATTAAAATTAGAACCCCAGCTGGGATCTAAAGTGGCTGGCAACGCCAATCTCAGGACTCCAGAGCCCAGATTTGTTTTGCACGTCACAGCAGGTCAAGATGCCGCAAAAATGTCGTCAAGATGCCGTCCAGACTCCAGAGTGTTGTGCATGGAGTTCTTGGCCTACAGTTTGAATTGCTGTGTTTGCCTTGACCTTACTAAGCGCAGAACTGGTAGGTTTCTTCATCGAGGGCACGGGAAGAACATGTCGTGCCTACGTGCCGGTACGTCATGGCGACCGCTGACCAGAACAATCGAGAACTTACTTCTCTTCTGACCACCACATCCCGTATCGGTCTTCATGGCGCTAAGCCGCTCACTTTTCCCCCATGGAGCCGAAGTCCTTGTGGCGCTCCATGTGAACATGTTAGGAACACCCCACTGGCGGGCTGGTAGGTACAGTATGCATAATCACACAGGGCTATGCCTTGCAGGCCATCCAAATCGCGATTTGCGAACTTCGAAACTGGATGCTCCGGACACGCTCCACACATCGTATCCCTGTATTTCATGCGTCTTATCTGGCCTGCGACTTCGATCACAAGCCTCTGACTCAACGTATTATTTCCATAATATCCACATCATACTCGACCCTTGATCATATCTGCGTGCTTTCGAAACCTGGGTCTCTTTATTAATATCCCAATATCCGGGGACCGGGACCTGAACCAGGATTTCTGAAACACCGGTCCTTGGAGCAGAAAAAATCCCGCTTGGTGTGAACTTTTGACTCTCATCGCGATGTTGGGCCAGCTCCGATGACATCAGGTCAAGACAAAAGCTGCTGTCATGATCGTCATCAAATACTGGCAATTGGCGTGCACTCACTTTGATCCAGGAACATTTATGCTGACTTGCCTCCAGGCTGTATGCCATCGTCGAATACCACCAGGCTTATCGCCGCAATCCATTTCCCATATTTGGCAACTGTTGCGTGGAGAACTCTATAACGACCAGGAATGTTGACCAGAACCGGCTGGTTAATATAACCTTATGCAGAAGATTCCCGACTTCGTTATCACCTTGCGTTTCATCTGGCACGGGCTGGAACCTCAATCATCAGGCCCATGTCGAACCGGGAGCAGATGGGACAGGAAGAGGACCCACCGAGATGACCGGCCCAGAATATACGCCTATAAACGTAACTTTAACATGACAGCGTTCAGGCCCAGCATTCACCGTGTCCTTTTAAACCGCTCTACTTGCGCTGACTGATCACTCAATTGCCTCATCAGCCACACAATGTTCCAATTTTCGTCTATGTCATTTCACCGAACCATCTGAAGGTCGACCTTCGACCCCATACGCAAGCCATGGAAATCCCAGTCCCTCCTGCTAGCTGTGTGCGCACGGAGAATGCGCTCAATACCAGCCCATTCACGCTCCCACTATTCGACGTGTTGACTGCGGTAGAGACGAAACTACGTTAACTTCCTCATGCTTCGAAAGCAAAGATACGTACACGAAGCGACAGAAAAAAAGGTATTTGAAGGCTCAAGGTCCTCCACCTCTTTCTTAAGGTCTTCCTCTAAAAGTCCAGGTCTTTGCAACTCCAGCCCATCGCAACTAGTCTTATCGAACATGCCTGGTATTGCTCTTAACATCGTATGCCTCGGGCTTTTGGTGCGTAAATTTTATCATGAAGCCATCTATGCCAACGTTGAATCAAAATCGTGATAGGCTGCCTTACGTTGTGCAACGGCTGCTGGACCTGCGCCAGTGCTGCTCGGCACTGCTGCCAATTTTGCGGTCCTCGCTACAACCGGGGTGTCGACGGTCCCAGCCTCCGTCATTAGTGAGGATCCGTTAGATCCTAACATGAAATTAATTTTTGTAGCACACTCCGCAGGTGGTAACGTCGGAGTCAGTCCTGCGACATCGAGCTCCCTCACGGGGTTCAGCCTCATCCAAGACGCCAGTAAACAATTCTGGACTTCGACCCAAGTCAACGGTCATCTCATGGGAACCACCGATGCTTTGCCCACCCCAGGACTTCCATGCAAACGGCGTACACTGACGCGTCAAGTAATTCTCGCGCCTTCATTGCCGTTTCAACGAATATTCATAGTACCTTTAGACCGGCCCCTCCCCAACTTTTTGGAATTGAAGGCCGGTGCGGTGGCCAAATTCCCCGTCTTTCCATTTGTTAATATTCCTTGCCGTAGGTCTCATCGGGGGCTCAATCCTTGTTCCTGGGCTCTACAAGTGGACGACTGGAGTGACTATTACAACTGGCATCACACTTGCTGGTGGCCCTGCAGACAGCTGTCTTTCACAACATTCGTCGTCGCACCGAGATTGACTGGTTTCATATTAGCTTGGATTTTCCAAATTTCCGGAGGTCTCGTCCAGGCTTCAGCCGTCACGATAACCCTCATAGGTGGTGCTCTCTCTCAGAACATCATCTAGGCCGTCGTCGGCACTGTGTCTGTGGGAGCAAATGCCCAGCTCGCAGGGAATATTCTCGCGCAAACCAATGTTGTGATAGGCACCAATGCGATCGACAACGGATGCATCTATGCCCAGACCGACGTAGCATTGGAGAAGGCGACAGTATTGTGCTCGGGAGGCGCCGTGCCACCGGTTTCTTCTTCTGCCGGTTCCTCGGCGAGTACACCGTCGGGAGGTTCTTCAAGTTCGCCATCTGGAGGGTCTTCATCAGCCCCTGTGAGCTCTTCGTCGGCCCCAGTGAGCTCTTCATCGGCTCCTGTGAGCTCGACATTCCTCCCGACTTCCTCGTCGAGCCCAACACAGCGCCCGAGCAAAACCTTCTCCCATCCCACCACCACTTCCACCTACCGTTATTATGGGTATTAAGTGGTGTCATAACTTACCCACCTAGACGATGTGACCTCGGTTGAACATTTACCGTAGTTGCAGTCCCGTTCTATATTTACCATCCCTTGTCGCTCATCTCTAGATATACATTTCATCCCATAGTGCCTTTTTTCGCGGATTTCAAGTACCTCCCATAAGAAATGAAATACACCCGTGGAGAATGGCTGCTCACTCCAACACGATTCGCGGAAGACACCGTAAAGTCTCAGGAACACCGGTGGTTCAACCCCATCTGAGGACATATTGGTTGTTGCATATCATTTTTTTTGCCTCAAGATGAATTACGTTGATCAAAGATCAGACGAAAACGCGTCCATTGGTTTCCAGGGCTCGCCGGTTTGATCTAGCAGGCCACTGTACTAGAGTTCTATCCACCAGAGAACGTACGTATGGATACGCGCCATTTTTGTTCCAATATCGGCAGCTAAATGAACACATGGTGAATACGCCAACAACGGGTCCAGATATCGGAGATACTGAATTATTTCATTCAAATCAACAGGGGTGTGACGCGTGACCGGATTTACCTATTCGACATTTCGACAGCGGCCGAATTTTTGCGTGACACCTTCCAAAATTTCGACAAACTTTCGGAAATATTGCTCTCCTAGGGGGAGGGGGGGGTGGGGTGAGGATAATCGTGACGGCTTGGAGGTTCGACAAATGCCTTCGTGACGCGTGACGTCGACCGATATCCGACATCGACAGAGGGGTCCGTGACGCGTGACTGTCGATTTGAATGAAATAATTCAGTAATTGCATTATGCTCGCTCACCATTTCCATGCGCTCGACGTTAGACATCGGTACAGCCGTGACAGACCCAAAATGTAGTTCGCGCAGCTATGACATCTGCAATGAGGAAAGAAAGATCCTCGTGAAGTATGACAGCTCCCTCCCACAATTTGACGTGGCGCCGACCCGAATGTACCGGAGAGTCGGTGGTCCGATTATACCCCAGGACAATCCACCGTTTGGCGTCAGGATCACGCCTGCCCATGAGTTGCTCCGGTAGTGCACTGTCGCGCAGTCAGAACGTTCAGGAAACGAAAAAAAAAAAAACTCACCCTCAATGACTGACTGGGCCGGAGAACATGGTGTGTCGAGCAGCACAAGCAGCAAGTAAATCTTGCCAAATTATTCATTGTCGAGTCACCGTGGAATCGGACCAACTCGAATTTAATGCCTTACTCACCACCTTACGTTCACCCTGACTGCCTGTCGGAGATCCTCTCCGTCAATGGGAAAAGTGTATTTCGCGCACCTATCCAACCGATCACCGACTGATTCCAAGTCCTCGTTGAGCAAGGCAGCTCACTCGCTCCCACGAACTTCCTTGGGTTTCTTTGATAATATGGGAGAGACGGCGGTTCGACTCACCCGAAGGACGTGATAATCCCGTGAGAGCTCCGTTCTTGCCATTTCTTTCTCGCTGCGTGAGCTTCCATGAAGTAGAAAAATAGACACTTCATCGCAGAAGAATCAGAAAAATTCGAATTTGATACCCAAATGACCCACCTTTTTCGATGAGTACACGGAGGAAGCGCCATGGGTATGGGATGAGGAAGGGAAAGTCCTTGTGGAGAATGAATTTACCCTCCAAAACGATTTGGTGAAAAAAGTCATCTACATGAATTTGGGAGAGAAGGTGGTTCGACCCAACCCTCAGGACGTGCTCAAGTTCCCCAAAGGTTTTTACTGGTTGATTGCTCAGCGAACACTCTGATCAGGAGTAAAGTTAACTATGATTAAACTTGAAGAAGAAAGAGACGCTTTAAGCGAGACGGCTTGGGTACCCAAAGTAGACCAAGGCTGGAAGAAAATGGATTTTCGGTGCGTCTGCATTTACCTTTCGTTGTCTTTCTCCTTCCCCAAGTCGGACGTGTAGCGTTCACTTGCCTCCTTTCCTTCATTTCTTTGTATCGTCGCATGACTCCACCGATACTGACTATTCCCTGCGAACACGTCGCCTCCCGATGCCATTCCGTGCCCAGGCAGGAACTCCTTTACTGTGCAGCATCGCCCCCTCTGCACCAGCTTCCTTGGCCGACCTGCGTCTGCGCTGCCCACGGCTACAATTCCCGAGTCGAGTCCTCAGTTCACTAGTGAACTATGCTTGTCAGTCCGGGGTATACCTTAGCTATCCTACTTCTTTAACATCTAAAACAACTCTAGTTGAAGCTCAGCATAACGCAGGTGCGCTTCAATTTGTACTGTGTACTTTAACTTCAATCCCTTCCATTACCTTCCTCTCTCACTCCGACTCCGTATGTCCGAATTTGAATTTCTGCACTCATTCGGAAGCTGGCTTCCGCCAATCATCCTCAACTAACATTCACTATTCTCGCATTACAAGCATTTACATTCATCGCTCAAGAGCATATTCAACGTCGTCGAGTCGTCCAAAGTTCAACCTCGGACTCCCCTAGTCTTCGAGTGTATTCCCACCTCAGCTGGTACTAGGTGAGTTTCCATTCTCATCAAACATGTGTTACAATGACAACATGCCTGAGCGTCCACAAGTCAGTATGATGACCAGGGATCGGGTAGTGCAAGGTATTCACCATATTGTCAATGAAGTTGAATAAAACACTAGGAGAGGTACAGAATATCTACGACTATGCTACAACTATATACTGTTCGTTGTATCTAATCATTGTAACTAATGTTAAGTTCAACCATGAGCTATACCTTCCTAATAAGTAATCGTGAGTAAATACTATGATTCGAGCATAAGGCTTCGGCATGGTAAATGTTCATAAGTATGCTGTACGGATATATATAAAGTGTTTGGGTGTTGCTTCCTGCTGTGGAGCATGTGTTCTTACCAAGAACATGCCGTAGTCCGCAAGGCTGTTAGTAAGTACCGTATGTATGTATCATGTTCGTGTGTAAATATAAGTGTTCATGTGTATAACATGTGTTCGCTCAATTGTACCAACCAATCGTTTATATATTAATATCCTGACCCTAACTCAGGATTGTCGGTCTGTCGGGAGGCGGGTATGATGGTGTTGTCACATGAGGGCGCGTTCATGTGATGTCACGTGAAAATGGAAAAAAGCGCTCAAATCGTGACATTACCCCCTCTCTAGGGTCGACATCCCGTCGACTGGGATAAAGTCATTCATTTCCAGAATGAATAATTTCTTCGTTGAGTATTGTAAGGACTCCTCCTTAGGTTTAAACCGGTGGATTAAATAATCCCAATGCCCCGACGGCAATATCGACAGGACCCCCGGTCCTATCTGTATATCTTCTTCCGACGACAGCTCCCATACACTGATGCCGTGTTCTTGATTATATTTGTCGAGCAGTTTCTTCACGTGTGTCAGGTGATGTCTCGGTTCCCATGTGCGTTCTGACATGGGGTAATCCTTCCACTTCATTAAATACTGATAACCGCATCCTTTCTTGCAATGTTTCAGGATCTCCTCCACCTCATACTCTGGCTCGCCTCCGATAATCTTGGGAGGTGGGTGTTTCTCCCTGCGCCCTTCCGGAGGGGCGTGGTAAAGTGTGAGCTCTGATTCGTTGAAAATCGGATGTGACTGGTCTGTTTCTGGTAATCACAGCTTGTAAGAAGATGCTCCGATCTTCTCAAGTATTTCATAAGGGCCCAGCTGCTTATCATCGAACTTCTTGGTGGGTCAATCCGCCTTTATCTCTTTTGCTTCGACGTAGACCTTATCACCAACTTGAAATACCGGCGCGTCTTTATGCTTCACATCATAATATTTTTTCATGTTTTTCTGCGACTTTTCCAAGCCGCCGTCGCCTTGTCACGGATCTTCTTCATCTTTGATGCGAACTCATCTGCCTCTTCGTTCCGGGTCTCCACCGAGTTCTCGATTCCCTTCCAGGGATGATAGCCAGCATTTAAATAAAACAGCGAAGCCTTCATCGAAGCACTTCCCTTATCATTATAACAAAACTCCGCCAGGGAGAGCCATTCGGCCCAATCCAATTGTCAATAATTAATGAAAATCCGAAGATATTTTTCAATCTCCTGATTCATCTGTTCTGTCTGTCCATCGGTAATCGGATGGTGTGACGTACTAGGGTTCATCTCAATCCCCAGGATACGATTGAGTTCCTTCATGAACTGTAAACCACTTCCAAACTACACATTTCAGTACCAAGCTGCATGTACCAGGCATGTGGCTTCTGAGCCAAATCCAACTGAATCAGACTTCTCCAAATGGAATTTTCGTCCTTCTCCCTTGTCTCCTGTACTGCATATTTTGTGGGACAAGGATTTCAGATGTCCCCACTCTCCCCCACTATTCAACCAAGTCACCAAAATTCCGACCACTCACTGATAAACACGGAAAAGCTGTGCGGCTTTGGATAATGGCCAAAACCCACGTGCGGATGTGGCACAACCTCTCTAATGAGAAGGCTTGCACTGTATTGGTGGCTTGCTGTACGGAATGGCCTGCGATGGACCGTTGAAGGGCAGAGATCTGTGGTACAGATCACTGAAGCATTATATAGCGTGGGACCCGAATTGTACCAGCCTGCCTACAGCTAAAGCTCCAACCGTTGAGTTTTCGTTTATGGAGCCCCATAAACTAAACGGAAACAGTTAGAAAATGTTTATAAACTGTTTAAAACCGTTTATAAACGGTATTTTTCACGGATTTTTCCGAACCAGTGGATTTATTGGGCTGTCAGGTCTTTATTCTTTCAAGTATTGCCTCTTAGCATTGTGGGAACTTCTAAGAACCTTGGCCGAAACAGAGCACATGCCAACAACAGCGCACTCCAATATTAATTGACACTGCATGCAAGGTGCACACTGCAACCAAAGTCTTGATGTGCATTGGATCAAGAAATTCAGCTTGAATTCAACACGGGGGGTAACCTAACATGTTCAGTGACTGTACACTCAGTGAAAGCAAAAAATACTCAGCAGAGGAGCTGAGGTGATTGTTGAGTTCAGACTGTGAAGAGTGCAAGCTGCATCGTGTATCAATGCTGAGCCATCAATCACACAACAATTGCCGTATTTAGATGGATCCTGCCAGTTGAGCATTACGTGGCGAGGACCTGATCATTTATGGTTTTGGAGGAGCAAGAAGGGGTTGAGACACACTTATAGTTGCAAGAAGTTGTCAGATTTGCACCAGTAAGTCCGCTGTCAGCGGTGAACAATTTGCTCCGAACTAAACCCAAACAACCCACTTATCACCCAAAACACAACCCAAGTCCTTCCGGAATAAGCGGTGACACCTACGGAAATAAGACAGGAATTGGAAATGGGCCGATCAGTGAGTGCAAGAGGCGAGATTCAGACGAGTGATAGTCCCTTTACAGGTCCTAACAAGGTTGAAGGGAAGGTATGTGTTTCCCTTAGCAAGATGAACCTTCACTACAAGATATCACCAGGAATTGGCCTAAGCGATGATTGAGTGGTGGAAATAAGATGTTTTAAAAGCTTCACAGCTTATGAGACAGCAAGTATTGAGAGTGGTGGTGGTGATGTCGTCCAACAACGTGCAGGAGACCTCAGATAGGTCAATGATGAAACAATTCCAAACAGTAGAACCCCGACAGCTTATTTCCCAGATGCTGATGACAATAGCTGATGACAATACACAATTCGATTCCGGATGCTAGATAGCCTCAATCACGTCCAAGATGTTTCCGATACCCTATTCCTTATTCCAACTTAGGTTTCCTGATGTTAAAGTTCAACAATGATACACACTGAGCCAACCCCAGAAATAGCCCAATCACAAGCATTCAGCCTACTAATACACGGGTGATTCTGTGCCCTACTCAAGATAATGTCCTGACTACTTATACAAACCCCAAAATCATATGCAAGTCCAAGAATGAAATAGAAATTAGTAAAATTGCCCGAGTTTCCCTTCCACAGCCGTTTATCCATCAGAAGGGCTCCCATGAGCGTATTGCCATTGGCTAGTGCACAGGACAATCATGATGTCCATTTGTATGGCATCGGTCAGCCTAGGGGTTTGAAACCCTCAGTCTCTTGGCTGACTGATACTGAGTTGTTCGTCCTATTTCCCTTTGCCCCTGGTCCTCTCCCATCATCGCTGACCATCAGGTAATGTTCCCCTGGTCTCCAGCTCCTCGTAGATACCCCTAGTGAGACTTGTCCCAGAAAGGGTTCTTATTTCCCCAACTCTGCCTGCTTGGAATAAGAACAATCCCATCAGATCTCCTTAGCCAACCTTCACTAGTCCCGGAACTTCACCGGAATGTATATCCCTGGGCCTTGACATCTATCACATGGAAGATGCACGGCCTATTGGTGCAGAAATAAGACTATTCCTGCATGCCCTTTTCACCAGTACATCCAGCCTATTCCATTGTGTGGGAATAAGACCAGAAATAGTCTCTAAAGAGGTTTGTGGGCTACACATTCTTCTACAGTTTTCAAGGCAAGCACTGTCGATCTGCAGGGCAGTTCCCTACCCCTTGTACCCATTACTCTGATCACAACCCATCTGGCTATTGCGAGACCATATACCAGTTCATAGAAATAAGCCTATACTGCAATCTGACTATTCCTGAAATGCACAAAATGTGCGGTGTTTAGATATAGTCAGATTCCAGACAGTTCAGCGGATCGAATCTCCACTACTGTTTAAACAGCAACAGCAGGGTTCGAGTTTAAACCGCATCGTGTCCAACGATGCCCCTGGGTTTAAACCGGTTCGAACCAACCTGGTTCGAACCATGAGTACTTCTCCTACAAAAGTTGCCTCTGGCTGTATGATTTGTGGTTTGAACCCGGTTTAAACCCTGATGGCTCGAACCCAGTTTAAACCCTGATGGTTCGAACCCGGTTTAAACCCTGATGGTTCGAACCCGGTTTAAACCCTGTTGGTTCGAACCCGGTTTAAACCCTGATAGTTCGAACCCGGTTTAAACCCTGATGGTTCGAACTCAGTTCAAACCCTGATGATTCAAACTTGTCATTCAGCCCATCATGGTTTGAACTCAGAGCTCTTGTTTTGGAGTATTTTCAAAGAATTCCAAATATCACAGTCAATTTTGCACCATTTTGCATAAAAACTAGATAGATATACTCAGCCAATCCATGCACAATTAGTGATAGAGAGGAATTTTCAAAAACACAAGCACTCGCCGGCACTTTGTGCTGGCTCCCACTTCTGCCGGAATGATAGATTAAAAGTCGAGTTTAAAGGCTTCAGACAGACAGATGGACTGACATAATTTTATAAAGAGAGTAATTAGGTATTAGGTAGTCTGTGTTTTCAGGATATTTTCACACAAAATGCTGTTTTCATATTCTTAGAAGATGCCACAGAGTTCTAACATTTTGTAAGGAACAATATTCATACTGACAGGAGGATGTGACTGAGCCAGAACTACACATAGCCTTATTAGAGCTCTTCTAGCCGCATTGGAGGCATTCAGTGCATTCCAGCCTTGGCTAGAGCATGGGATGTCTAGGTGCACGAAACCGTTGCCAAGGTGCCACGAGTTCTGTGTAGCCGTTATTAAAGATCTTGAACATTGCTTTCTTGCTTAGCTACACACAGCCTTGGCGAGGCACATTGATGGCCGCAACGGCTTCATAGATGTCAGTCGCTGTCTACCCTAGCTAGCTTACGTCTTCATTGTGGAGGTGCATCTAGGTACCTCATCACACCTCATCATTGATGTGACTAGCCGGCTAGCTGCGGCTAGACACCACCTTTGGCTAGGCACTGGCTAGGCTTCTCGAAACAGTGTTTGTACCAGGGGGTGGAACACAGTGATTGAGCATTTTCTTGCATCTGAAGATCCTGTGAGAATCACACTTATCTGAGCATTTCATGTGGTTTAGCTCTATCACAGGTACATATGTTCCACACAAAGTATTGCACCCCTGGGATAAAAAATATTCTAAGCATATAAAAACAATATTTTGTGTGAAAATGCCCTGAAAACACAGATTACCTGATAACTAATATTTTTGAAGATTCCTCTCTGTCACTGATTGCGCATGGATTGACTGAGTATATCTATTCAGTTTTTATGCAAATTGCTGCAACACTGATCAATATATTTACAATCCTTCGAAAATGTTCCAAAACAAGAAAATTTCATCTGTGCCCTTGGCTCTGATATTAGCTGTGAACCATGATGGTTTGTACGGCTTTAAACTGTGATGCTTGGAACCATGATGGTTTGAACTTGCCATTCAGCCCATCATGGTTTGAACTCAGAGTGAAAATCTTCAAACTGCAGATCCTTTCTTTGTTGCTTCCCTTGAGAGCAGATGTGTTCACAGCTAATGTCAGTGCTGAAGGCAGGGATCAAAATTTTCTGTTTTGGGTGATTTTTCATCCTCTCCAAAGAATTGTCTGTATCTTAGTCAATTCTGCACGGTTTCACATGAAGCTTAGTTAGATCTTCCGGGATAATTCAAATGCAATTAGTGATAGAGTCACTTCCACAATATTATGTGATTTTGTTAACAAAAATCTGTGGTTTGAACATTTTGACTCTGAGTTCAAACTATGATGGACTGAATGGCAAGTTGGAACCATCAGGGTTTAAACTGGGTTCAAACCATCAGGGTTTAAACTGGGTTCGAACCAACAGGGTTTAAACTGGGTTCAAACCAGCAGGGTTTAAACCGGGTTCGAACCAACAGGGTTTAAACCGGGTTCGAACCAACAGGGTTTAAACCGGGTTCGAACCATCAGGGTTTAAACCAGGTTCGAACCATCAGGCTTTAAAGTGGGTTCGAGCCACAAATCATACAGCCAGAGGCAACTTCCATAGGAGAAGTATTTATGGTTCGAACCAGGTTGGTTCGAACCGGTTTAAACCCAGGGGCATCGTTGGGCACGATACGGTTTAAACCCGAACCCTGCTAGGGTACGTTTAAACTGGGTTTGTAAACTGTTTGGACCCCTGGGAAAACTAAATGAAAATGAAAACAGTTAAACCGTGTATAAACATGTATAAACAGAAATGGTTGGAGCCTTACCTACAGCAAAGTACTTGCCACATTCATTTGCCATTCATAGGCAGGCAGGTCACAAGCCCAGTGGACAACCAAAGTTTTCGGAGTTGCAATGCAAAATAGGATCATCCAAGATAAATGCTGTAGATGCCGGGCAATCTGACATCACCCTCTTTATAAAATTAAGCCTCTCTGTCTGTCCAAAGCTGTATCTCCAGATGGTTATATCCCACCCTCTTTATAGAATTAAGCTTCTATGTCTGTCCAAAGCCATATCTCCATATGGTTATATTGCACTGATTAGCGGCATCCAATTGGCATGTGGAACTTCAATTATATCTAGCTCCGCTTGGATGCTGATATGCGGAATTGCTGGATCAGTGAAATACAGTTTTAGTGAAGGATTTTTTTTTGAAACTTGTAATTTTTTATGTTTGCTCTTCTCAGCTTTGCATCACTTCACTTCACTCTCTTTATGAGATTAAGCCTGTCTGAAGCCATATCCCTATACTCCTTTTTCTTCAGCTTTAAAGGCCACTTCTTTCTCTGCTCTAAAAACTAACATCAGCAAGTGGGAGCCAGCACGGAGCACCGGAAAGCACTTGTATTTCCTAAGGTGCGGCCGCTGGCACTGCAGGCAAGTGCCATAGGCATGGGTTCATGGCATATGACCAACACTTGCCATGGCACTTGCGATGGCGTTGGCGCCACATGTGGTGGGGAACAAAGAGATTCTGCGGCCCGGGGTCCAGAAGTGATGGCATCATGGGGAGTTCCGCCAGGCATATAGCACTCCGTCAACCTGCAAAAGATACTATTGTTCCCGTTGATTTTATGCTGACTCTATTTTTTTAAGGGTCAGATATATGTTCGCACATTTCACCCCCACAGTTGTGGCAGCTGACTCAAATATGCGAACACAACTGTGCAGCCACTCGTGTCATCAAATGCTGTGTGCACACTCCAAGTCTATAAGTTTCTCTCCTTCACGCATACTAACTACTCCTTCCAGATCCCACATGTTGGTCAGCTGGAGCAATAGGATGAACAGATATGTACCTTGCTATTCTTTCTCTCGCACACTGTGTGGGGTGGAGTCCGAATCCCAACACAGTACGCTGCCGTGTCGCACAATCCAACTCGAAGCCCTGCATTGATTTGAGTGGAGTTGCCAACTTGACTCGAACACGGCATGTGTGCGCAATGCTGGCCAGGTGTGCGAGGCAGCAGTGCCTTCTGTGAGTCATGTGCAATGCGCGAATTCCAGCGGAGAGAGAGGGCCATCGGAACAGCGCACGCTGGCCAGCCTGTTGCGGTGCATCGGTTTGCGCCCTTGCACAGGCTTGTAGAGGGATGTGTGCTATGGCGATAAAGTCGGGTCATGCCGGCACATGAGCACCCTTGGCGTGAATTGTGCTTGGATGTGCATGATGGCGAGTTCAGCATGCAGCATGTATCATATGGCTTGGGTATGCAGTGGGTAAAGTGCACATACTGGTGCTCCCTCGCACTCACTCCCAAAACACCAAGCGCTGGTGAGGGAATACGATTCTGGTATTGATAATCCGGTTTGAATATACTTAATGCAGATTTTTAAGGCTGTTAAGGGTTGTTATGGAAGATTTGGAGCTGAGCATCGTGAAGGATGCTGAACTATAGGTCGGATTACAACACTGCAAAACTTTTTCCAGTGATGGGGACAATTGAATTGAGGTCTCTTACCCAACTGTTTATTCAGAGATGGAATTACATTCAATTGCAAGATATCTATAGGAAGTTAGAGGAGTTACAGGACCCGGAATGACCAAGTAACAATGAACGAACCATGACGTGCCAGAGTTCGAAATGAAAAGACAAAAGTGGTATCAAAACATATCTCTTGCCAAAGTTCAGTTGAAGCTCACATCCCAAGTTAAAAAAGAACCCAAACAGAACAGAATTTGAGCCTTAACAAATCAAGTAAGTACATCAATGCAAATTGTTTTCGCACCTGCGGAAGTTCCTGTATGCCATCGGACCCGGGCCGAAGAATCTTTATGTTCTCTTTGTTTCCCTACATGTGCGGCGCCAATGCCATGGCAAGTGCCATGGCAAGTGTCAGTCATATGCCATGAACCCATGCCTATGGCACTTGCCCCCACTGTGGCAGAAGGCCGCTGACAGACCTGGTATTGGGGCACCCGGGCATTTATTCAAATCTGCTCGAGTTGCAACATACTATAATGTGGTATACTACATTACAACGTCATCTCACAGAGGGCTAATGCTGGCCTGGGCAGTTAGCTAAAAGGAATATAATGTGTCTCGAACCATTAGAAAGGCGCTGGACAACGATCCTGGTAAAGGGTTGACGTGAGAAGTTGCTAATGGAGCAATCACGGAAAGTGCCTTACCATCCTGGAACGGATTGGGGCTACTGCACATCCCTGACTAAGGGCGTATTACGAGGGATTATCCTTCTGAACCAGAGGGATCATCATTGGACATCATCTGATGTCTTCAGAACTGCCAAGAGAAGGCTGGACTTGGTCGATCCACCAATTGACTAAGAAACCATAGAGAAGCGATGGCTATCACAGTTTTCAGACAAATCACTTAAGCGGGTCAAAGTGGGACCAATTGGAGCGAACAGTTACCAAGGAGGGTACTGTACTATTTCGTTCAATTCTTATGTCACGCATCACAGGACCCAAAATATAAGAAAATTTTCTTACCTGTCACATTTCGACTTTTCGATTTTTAGACTTCTAAACCTTTCAAATGTTCATTGACCAGTTCTAAGACAAAACTTTTCGTGTTGACGACCCTGATGGTCGTGCACACTGGACATGCGGAGCGAGACCTGAGCTTGCTGCCAACTCACTACCGGCTTCTGCCGCAGCATAATCACTCAGTAGATGGTTCAAAGTGAAGGTCCCAACTCCTGCGGCACCACCAACAACTGGAAGAGAGAATGGCGGTACCGGTTGCCAACAACAAAAAAAGGACAAGTCCGGCATCAACACGTGCATGGTCCGTGCGTGCACTGCCCAGTTGTTGATCATTTGATGGGTGTAGATCAATTTTCCGCCCTTCCTCTTGACCACCCACTTCCCTCCGAGTCGGGCCCTCGTCCCAAGCTTGTCAAGGCGTCAACACCTGTCGTCGTCCAGCGTCGCCGTCAAGTCAGACATCTCTGGTGCGCCCTTAATAACTCAAGCAATACTGGCCTTTGTCATGAGTCTCGAGCGCAAACAGCAAGCTCCCAAGATGTACCTCAAGCCTCTGGGCCCCTAGGCCACACTTCAATCTACCCAAGCCACCTCAGTAGCCCTCGAACAACCTCAGGTCATACCTGCGCAAGTCTGATCGCATGCCCACGCCGCCCACGCCACACTTCCCCGCCACGCTCCACTCACTCCGATGACTCTGATAAGGCCATCCCTTCTGTTACCCGCATGCACATTCGCTCCCCCTCGCCGCCGCTTCCGTGTCTGCTATGCATCTAGACGCCTGCACACTCGATTCCTGCCCCACGTGGCCCACTTGGACTGCACTCCCTGGCTGCCGTCCCTGCACTCAATCCTCTCTTTACCGTATTTCTACCCACTCACCCAGTGGCTGCTCGTGTCGCAACTGCTGTCTGCCAAATTTCCGGGGGCTGTGGACTACATGTATGTCTTGGCGGCTGCTTGCATCGCAACTGCCGTCTGTCAAATTTCAGGGGGTCATGGATCATATGTATGTCTTTCTTATGTTCTGCTTTCAATATATCGACTGACCATGCCCTGTTTAGATATTCCTAAAGCTTGCCGACCCCACTCGGACTTTGTAGGGCGACGACAAGATCACTGCCTGGTATAACAAGTTATCTACTACTGTGCACCCGCCCCCACCCTGGATTCCTGCCCCCCGTGGCCCACAGGACCCTGCTTGGACTGCACTCACTAGTAATACCTTACCGCAGTAGAGTAGCATAGTAACCAAATAAATTTCGTTTTTTTGCATGATAAAGTTACATTTAAGTTGCTTCTGAGACACCTTTTCTCAATCCTTATGCACCTTTTCAGAGCTCTTTTTGGGTCCTTTTTCCCTTCGAAAAGGTAAGGGGCTTAGCTTTTAAAAGGCGAAAGTCGTTTTCAGCTTTTGCGTCTTTTTGTCCTCAAAAAAGGATCAAAAGTCCCGAAAAGGTAACTTGTCATTCTGCTGATGTGCCCAGGGATTCACACAAAATACTGCTTTTGACATGAGTAGAGCTAAAGCGGAAGTATACTCCTTCCATCTTCCCCTCATCAGTGGCTCTTCAAAAATGTTGTGGTCCCTGGGGCAGTGATCACATGTCAACTTTTGAGAGGCTCTCCGACTTTTCTCTTGATATAAGAAAAAAAAAAGGTGTCACACAATTCTCGGCCAATTTTAGAACTTCAAAGTTCTAATTTTTCTGTCACAGGTCACAGCACGTTAGAATTGAACGAAATACTACAGTAATGGTGAGCTGACGAGGAAGTTGGCTAAAAGTTGACATATCAACAATATCCCATCATGATTGTTCTAAGTGATTTAGATCGTGACTCATCATTAAGCTCAGCTCATCAATGTTCCTTATAAATCTGTTCTGTTTTTACTAATCACTTGATATCTAACACGAGTTTGTCAATTAGCTGCCATACCAGTAGTCATATACCCTGACCCCTGCCACACATTTGTATTTGTCTTGTTTATATTTGGAATCCTGTAAAGTATTGAAGTGGATGGTTATGGGAGGAACGGCAGTGAATCTCACCCCACCTGTTGGACATGAAGTTACTAAAATTCACGCTTAACCGGTCGAGTAGGCATTCATTCGGAGACACCCAGAAGCTATACTAAGTTTCGTTTGTTTTCCCTGTTTGAATGTTATCTGTGTTGGATTTGGATCTTTATAAACGGCGCATGGACATATTGGATAAATGGAACGGACACGTGGAATATAAGGAAACAGATCAGACTTGACAATTGGTTGTAATCTCACAAGGACTAGCAATCACGGATACTATTGGAATTGGTATTCATAAGGAATCACTTGCCCTACACATCGGAGTACAGTCATGGCGAAAATTGTTGCCCATACCTAAAAAGGAAATTTTGTGATGGCTCACAATAAATGTGTGGTGGACAAATTACTAGCTAATGCTTGGGTAGAGGGGTATTCAGATGTTGTATATGAGCCAAAACACCACTTATTTTGTGATGCACTTGGCCTTGGATCCACGATTATATGGATCATCAGGCTATCACTAAATCCCAGTGGGGGAGCAATTTTTGGGATTTGATGCACCAAAGTAGCATATATTATAAATGAGATACAACATCTAGCTAATATTCTAGCTCGGAACCCACTAGTGGTTGGTCCACAGTGTGTTTTTTATGAGCCATCACAAAATTTCTTTTTTAGGTATGGGCAACAATTTTTGCCATGACTGTAGTATCTCCAAACCTAGACCCACATCATACAAACCGTTGAACATAAAATCTTGTCTGTCTATCTGCAATTGCACCTAGAACGGATTCGAGCAGTTTATCTATATGACTTGTAGACCTATAAAGTCTTGCTTCTCAAAGAGAACTAAAGCTCAAATTGCCACAATCTATACTGGATTGGAACCCCGAACTTGCATGAGGACTATAGTGTTTGAGTTGTTGTAGTTGCATTATCAAACCGCATATTCATTTACAAGGTTTGGTTTATGGTTATTTCACCGCTAGCCCCATAGTCATCGTTTCACCACTGTATTCAGACAATCAACATTCTTCAGTGGTAAGTGACTCTGATTCTGTAGGTTCACAATTGAATATCAGTGAACCGAAAAGACAGTACTATGATACGAAAGTAATAACCGGTCGAGTACTCACCCAGTATGCAGGATAGCGCCAAATTCAGAGGTCCTGATATTAACCGTTCTTTAACGAAATGGCTCCTCGGCTGTGTCATTTCCCCATATGACCATGCTCCTTTGCTCCTCCTCTCTGCGTCGTCTGTGCTTAATTCCTTTTGTACTACTTTTTGCTGTGCTTTGAACCGCTGCCCATCGCATGTTCAATTACTATCCCCATTTATTCCAAACAATTTGTCGACGCCCCGTTTGTGCACCTATGAACCATGCTTGTGTGCACAGCCTTTGAAATCAACTGACCCGCGATGTAGTCAGTTGGAATGGTTGGGTACAATGGTTGCACAAGTAACTTATGTAAACTAACTTGCCCTGCCACAAGTTACTTGTAGCTAACTTATGGCAGGGCAAGTTAAATTTACCCGCACAGTTCCGCACAAGTACAAGTTCCGCACAAATAAGTTAACTTAAGTTAAAATAAGTAAGTTACATGTTAATCGTTCTTTTGTTCCAGTGCCTATGGGGTGCCATCCTAGCACCTAATATCACCTCAAATATGAGTCTCTTGCAGTCCTATGATGCTTTGAGGCAATGATCCGTGTTGTTGTGACTAATGTTCTGCTGGGAGTAAGTTCAAGCTGGTGAAGAGACGCATTGGAGGTGTAGGACATCAAGGTTGAGTTCATTTTGCAAAGATGTTACTCATATGTCAGATCTAGGCAACATGGGTACTTATACAATGCCTGTTCTAAGTACAATGGCTGTTTTCCCCCAAAGTTAAACTAACTTGCTTTGACTTTGGATGATCAAGGGTGTGTGGGGTTTCCTTGAGTGTATGACTGCTCAAACATCAGACCTAACCTTTTCATATCAGGTGTTCCCCCAATGACAGCTGTACCTGGATTGCATCTCCAAACATCTGAAATGCCCCAAAAATCAAATCTAGCCAATGTTCAGCTCAAAATATTACCTGACGTGATGTGCAGATGTTATTTAATCATTGAATACTCTCAGTTTGAGTCTTTGAATATCTTGAGGCTTGCAAGATGCTAACTTGCATAAATTGATTGTACAAGTTGATTTTGGTCGAGGATTGATGCCATCTGATGGCATAAGTTAGTTTGGTCTTGCTAACTTGATCTAACTTGGCCCACAAATTCGCTTAAGTTAGCTTTGGTTACCTTCAATTAACTTAGCATCTTGCAGTTCAACTCGATGAATGGAGTATTTGAGGAGAACAGGGTTGTTAACTTGGAGAAACAGACAAACTGGGGTAACTGATGGCATCTAAGTTAATTTATTCATGTTATTTTGATCTAACTTGGCGGGCAAGTTAATTGCTTGCAGTCGACTTGTGTTACCTCAGTTCACTTCTTAACTTATAGGTCAAGACAACAGTTGAATGGGAGTGGGTAGCATGTTTTGAAGGTCATTTAAGTTAAGGCGAGACTGACATGAAAAGTATGTAACCTTTTCCCACATATTCTGTGGTCCATCTCCTATCTATTTTCTGGCCACACTTGGCCTGGAGATGGAACATACATGAGGAAGAGAGCATATATCCAGCATATCAAAGATACTGATTGAGTCAGGTTGAGCCCGTGAGCAGTTGGGTGCCAGTTGTTAGTAGTTACTCTATGGTGAGGCATGCGGTGCTCTTACAGATGTATATTCTTGCTAATATAGAAGTAGAGGAAGATACAATAAATTTAAAAGGGTCTTTCAGAAGACTTGAAGGCAATACAAGTTGGCAACCCGCCAAGTTAGTACAAGTTAGATTTGCAGCCCATGGGAAAACTTAAGCTAACTTGCGGCATGCCTGCCGAAAGGGGCAAGTTCCACACAAGTTACTTTTCATAAGTTACTTTTCACGGACTCGTTGGGTACGGCCTCTGAGACTGGGGATCCTGCGGTATCACGGCGCAAAGGATCGGATAGCGGTGGTCTAAGACAAGAGCTGATGTGACTAAGCTAGAGGACAATGCCAAACATGCACACACAGAGGCTGGCTCGGGCACTCGACCAGATCCTACCACTACAGCGATTCCTCCATTGAGCCTTCTAACAGATAAAAATCATGCAGCTGACACCTCTGTACTGCGATCCGCAACCAAACGCAGTTCTCGCAGCAATGTGTCCGCAGTTTTCGAACCGCGGACTGCGACCTGCGCAATAGCAATATCACCTCGATTGGTACATTCTAGGTAAGCAAGTGGGCCCCATGACTTACCTCGCAGCAAAGTGTCCGCAATTTTTGAACCACGGACTGCGACCTGCGCAATATCACCTCCATTGGTACAGTCTAGGTGCACAAGTGGGCCCCATGGTTTTACCGGTTTTTTGCCCTCGCTGTGCCGCAGAACGGTTTTTTATCGACTGCGGCACTCGCAGATATAAAAGACCAGCATCAGCGTCAAAAAAATTGTTCTGACTTCTCTCGCTGTCTCTTCATTGATTCCCTCCTGGGTGGCTCCCGAAATTTGCTTCAGGCAATGTTCAGTCTCTACAAGCAACGTCTTTTCCTACTCTGGGTGCCGCTATCGGAAGCATCTGGACCAGTCCTCTGTCTTCCGTCGCAAGCAAGCTATTGTTTTTTGAGGACCCGATGTTTTTCCTGAATCAAGTTGGCCAATATTTGGACTGTTTTGTACATTTCATTTTCTCTACTTCCTACAGTTCCGTGGTTCACCAAAAAGCATCCAACGCCGCCAAACTGGGGAGATTTTTTAAAAATATTCAAGACCTGTTGGCGAGGCAGTCATCTGGCTTCACGAAATATCATCGCCGACCCTGGTGTCTGTGGTCCTTAATCGTGGATTTGGTGTCACAGGTTTAGTGCTGCCCGGTGCACCAGTGAGCCTGTATTTCTTTCGCATTAGCTGAATTGGCGGCGCGGTGTTGCATCATTAGACCCTTCCGAGTCGATGGGCAGGTTGAATTTAGTCTATGTACTGCCCCTGTATTTCTGGAATGCATCCCGGTTAATGCCTGTTCATACCTGCTGATACATTCCTGCCGGAGCGAAGCGGCGGCATGTCTTGTCATCTGTAAGGGCACTTACCGAAACCGAGTACACCGGCCCTAGGTCCTTCCATTCAACATGTTGAAGGCTGTTCCTGGGTTCTCTTCTTGACCAAAAACAGCGGATGTAGTTTGTACCTCTTATTCTTCCTCTCAATACAGGCTCACATTTCCGAAAACCTAGGAGAATAACATACTCTAGTTCTCGATATAAAGCGTCTTCCGTCCTCTGTGTTCGACATTGCGCTATGTTCCTCCTCCAGCCTTTGATCTTAGTCCTAATCTCGTGCTTTACCGCCCTCGCCCGTGGGGAAGTTAACTCCGATCCGCACGGGGTGAGTATAGGAAAGTGAGACTACAACCTAACGGCTCATGTACCATACATCTTTCCTCCACCAGGAACAGACCCGATATGCGTATGAGCTCTGGGTGACTGGCAGTATTTTACCGTCAAATGTTTCAGATTGCAGATGGTATTCGCGCCAGACAGACTAATTGTACACTTTTGGATTTGGATGGAGTTCTGTAAGTTCCTCGACAGGATACATACAATAGCTGACTGGCAATCTATAGACTCAATGCATCTACCTTCACTCAGGCACATTCAAATCTGTTCGGCGTTATCCGGAGTAATAATAGCATACCTGGAGCCATGCGAGAACTCATTCTCAGTGGTTGCGACTTCCGTGTGATGGAACTGATGAGCCTCGGATAGATTCTGAGAGTTACCACCTTAAATAATTGTTCTTATGTATGGTCAGTGCAATCCTTCACTCGAATCAAACTACTCTTTACCTCCTTCAGGCTTCAACACGAGCCTGTTGCACAGATGGAAGGCCTCACCACTGAACAACTCCTTGTCATCCGCTTGGCGCCACCAGTTTTTGCATCGCAAGGACTGAACTTCACTTCCATTCTCGGCCCCAGCTCGTTGCTGCCATGGATCTCACAGACTGGATGACGCAGAATATTCGGGTACCTGACACTGTATTTGATGCGATGAGGCCGTTTTTGAACGATTCACAACTTGTTGAAGCTGTATCGACCGCTGTGGGATATATCGGTGGAAGTAGACTGATTGGGCTTGAATGTGGATGACAAGATGAATGTACCTGCGCCGATCCCTACGTAGCATTGTCGAAATCATTTCAGTTCACCCATATTCCATTGTAATTCTACTGGAAATGGCCAGACAGGACATGTAAAATCACCAGCAAGAAACATCAGATGAATTTCCACCGTAACATGCTTCTTGTTCCAGTGTAATCTCACAAGGCTGACTCACCGATAGTGCTGGCCAGATACGAATACGATACGCCGAATGGCATATCATATTCATATTCATATCATATTCACCCCTGAGGGCTCGTATTGTATCTGTAGCCTATTATATTCATATTGGACGGCGGAATATGAATATATTTTGAACATGTTCAGAACATATTTAGCGCTTTTTTGGGTGGAGGTAACTCATGTAATATACGCCCTCTGCAAATCCACTCCTTGGTGACAATGTTGAGGGACGCCGTCTCCGTGGTCATTGAGGAACGAGCAATTTGTCAACGTGCTTTGACACTTGAAAATACGAACACACATTCCCATTCAATATTAAATACAATGTACGGCCCATGCTCATGAACCGGAAAAACTGGCTTCGGCTCGGCGTCCTTCGATTGATCAGGAGTGAGGTATTTGACCAGAGGGCCATCACGACGTCCAGATCGAAAAGAAGGTGGGATATTTTCGATGGTGGTGAGAAGACCTTTGAGAGCGCCATCCAGGATGGTTTCGTTGGACATTGGGACACAATATGTCAACGGAACTATCAGAGAACAAATTTGGGCTGTGATGTGGTGGTGCGAGACTTTCGAAGTCCGCTACTATACAGCTGCAGATCCGCCGGCTTTTTGAATTGGGATCAGACCCATTTGCGCATTGCCCGTGATGTCGGAGGGAGGCCCAAATTCAGGTGATCCTGAGTACCATATTCTGAATATATTTGAATATGCTGCCAGGCGTATCATATTATATCCATATCATATTGTATTGTATTCACGGTATATTCATATTCATCTGCCGGCCTCAGGCCGTATTGTATTCGTATTTTATTTTAATATATTCAAAATATATTCGATCATATCGTATTTACGGCCAGCACTACTCACAGATGAATGCCCTTAATGGTAAATTCAGGTTTTTATATCGAAGCACTTTGATCAGAATCCCTGGTCTAGGTGGCGAGTCTGTATTCTGAATTCGCAACGGGATGATACAGGGGATTGTGAGTGAGTGAGAATGGTTGCTGGCCGTGAATCTTGATGTCA
The DNA here is from genome assembly GCA_029282495.1 of Mycena albidolilacea. NCBI lineage: Eukaryota > Fungi > Basidiomycota > Agaricomycetes > Agaricales > Mycenaceae > Mycena > Mycena albidolilacea. Next base: position 526,632 of record JARIHO010000071.1, read on the forward strand.
CTCGGCTCTCACATTAACTCCATACCAAGACTTTGAATGACCCGGTTATTGATGCCGCTTTGGTGAAACTTGTCACGGCAGGCAATTGGGACCGGCAGATAAGGAACATTGAGAGGCCAATGCAACAACCTGCAGCTACTTGAAGTTATGGTCAGATACATCCTGCCTTGCGACCCCGATCTATCAAGGGTGTCTGATTTGCATGTCACGTGTAAAACCCGCCCTGTAGATTCACGTGATACGTCACGATTTGACTCTCACGATCTGCGCAGCGGCACCAGTTTGTTTCGGCTGAAATCCACGGCAGTTCATCAAATCCCCGATAACTCAGAATAAATTGATTGACCGAAACCCTCAAGGCAAGCACATGGAACCCGCATTCCTCCTTGCTTCCCCCACCATCCTTCAAGGCCCCAACCTTTTCCGTGTACAAATATTTGTACATGGTTTTAACTGTTTCCATTTCCTTTTATTGTGCCGGTGGGCTCAAATGGCTTACAAACCATTTGTACAAAGCTTAAACAGTTTGAAGAATTGAATGACCTCTGGAGAATTTTCCAGCAGAAATCTGGAGAAAACTTGCAATGCAAATATCTCTGAAGCATTTTAGAATGCTGACAATCCAGAAATACAATGGACTGACCAATGTACTGGCCGTGCCGCTCTCGACTGGTGGATCAATTCAACATGGAAATTGTTCTTGATTGATGGCACTGCATTGATGCACTGTAAAAAGTGTAGCAGTTTGTGTCATTGCAGGGATGCAGTTTTTGAACCAAGACTGATTGAGACTGTGAATTGAAACAACATGGACCAATGTTAGAGAGAACCAACACCTGGAAACCAACACATGCACTGGTTCCAAAATACCCAAGAAATTACCATGTATAAACTGTTTTAAAATGTTTGCTAAGCTTTTCCGTTCATTGTGCCCAGATCCATACACGGAAAACAAAAGGTTAGAGCCTTACCATCCTCGCTGTAAAGCTTCAAGTACTTTTCCCTTCTTTCAGTTGTATTTTATATTTTAATCCTCCAAACTCACTCTGTTTTAGCAGCTTTGATGCATTTGATAATTGGCCCCTATCTGCTCTTTCTGCTTCAAAAGGTGTCAAGTTTATTCTACTTCTCCAGTTCATTCTCATTGATTTCTTAGGCTTGGTAAATAACTGTCAGGGAATTGTAAAGAAGATTTGTTACCTCCCTGAATCTGATGTGTGCATCAATCTTCTATCAGTTGTGTTTGTTGAGTGCAATAGATATTCAGGTATTCATTAGGGTTGTTCACAGCGAACATTTTCATGCCTTTTTTCATACCCTTATGCTTAAATGAATTAAATAGGTCCTCCCACACCAGATTGGGAGAGAATTGATCCATCCTGGCTTCCGATTGGTCCTGTGACCATGAGATGGGACAACAGAGCTGGGAGGTTACTATCTAGAGTCAATAGTAGATGAGGCCCTCCAACATTGATTTAACAGCAGGACACAGACTGCTTTTGGAGTGAGAGGTGGGTGAATCAGGCTTACAAGAAGGTCTGTCGAAAGGCTGCTATTACACTTCAAACCTCGGCCATCAATGGCCACACTTAGACTTCTCATTCCCTCTGTTTCCTCCCACCTTCCATTTCTCCCCAACCCGCTGAAACAGTGCACTAGGGTGCGGCTGTGAAATCTAATGGATTGACTAGAGAGAAAAGCGAACTAGTCACTCAACTCAAACCAACCAAAACCAAACAAATCACTAATCCTAATCCTAATACTCATGTGTGTGTGTGTTCAGGGAAGTAGGGTATGTATCACCCATCAAGAGGGTGTGCAAGGTTGGAATAAGGCTTTGTTTCAATAGCAACTATGCGGTTTAAGCAGAGTTATGTTGGGATAGCAGGGACTTCATGCCAACAGAATATCAAGACTCAAGCAAAGCCTTTATGCCGTAGGTCGGGATGCAAGGCAGAACCCGGAACGAGTCGAAGAGGGTGTGATATCCGCTCAGGTATACAACCTAGGACGTGGATACAACCCATAGTACAATGTGGAGGAAGCAGGGCAGGATGAAGACAATGCCTATGTCAAGCCAAGGTAGAAGCCTGAGATTGGACAAGGTAGAATCTACTATACATGGAGATTCTACTGAGTCCACTAGCACCAGCTTCGTCTAAAGTCTGGAGCGCAATGCTCTTTTACCCTAGTCTGTTCTGCGCTCCCTTTTATACTACTAGGTTCGGGTTACATGTGAAAGTGAGCTGACTAATACAATAAGCAATATTAGATGATAAGAAATACAGTCAGCCAATGAGACAACTGCCGTTTGGTTTTTGGGACTGGTTTGGTATATGCCAGGTCAGCCTCGCTGACCGGCTAGTGTTAAACTGTGGGTATATCGCTGGATCCTCAGCCCTCCGTCTATGCTGAGCACCCCTTCCAGACCAACCGGCGATGTAGCCGGTGATCTAGGGCATCTCTACTCTGTCAGAGCATCGATCTATTACATCTAGGCAATGCAGTGTTGCAACCAGCATCAAATGGTCATAGTTCGTTGGTCAGAACATCGATCCACCCTCCGGTCATTGGTACAGGCTGTACAATTGTCCCTAGCTCCGTTCCAATAGCCTGCTCACTATTCCCTTTGCCCTGGCTGCCCAGATCGGGCACTAGCCTGGTGTTGCCTCATCTCTTATGTCGTGGTAGGCCTTTGTCAAAGCCCTAGCCGGTTGCTAGTCGGGTTGTTCCGCCTATCGCCGTCTAGTCACTTATCTAGAGATTAGATAGTACTACCGGTTGCCGCGCCGAGCTTCCTAGCTCAAGGCGTAGTCCCCTAGCTGCACTTCCATCGTAGATATCTGTCTGCTAGACCCTCGCTAGCGCCGTCCCAAGTCATCTCTGGACTACTAGAGTCTCCTAGGTCATGTCTCATGAATGTATAGGCAGTGGTTTAATCCCTGGTTGTTTGTACACTCAGCTAGCAGCTAGCGCGTCACACTAGCGTAGCCTCGTGCTACAGTCAGCAGCTAGGGCTCGCTCTGACTCTCCTTTATATCACCTAACAAGTGGTCTGCATACTAGCTAGGATGCTGGTAACAACAGAAGTGCTAGTTGCTTCCCGTTGTATAGATACTGGTCATAGGAAATCGCAAAATTAGCCCTAGATGCCGCGCATTATGCCGTTTCAGCGATACGGACATGACGAGCAGCTGGTGTTAGCAGGTGCGGGTGTGGGTGCATGTTCTCCACCTTGATCTGATAGGGATCTCACCACAAAAACTGAAAAAAAAACATACTGTCCGATGCATATGCAGGGACTCAATGTACCGCACGAGCAGCATATCAAATCGGTTTTCAGCTGCTAGCTGCTAGCACCGACAACGGTCGGCGGCACAAGCGCAATGTTTTTATGGTGTTTAGTATGTATGATCCAGAATCAGGACGGGACTCACCCTGTACGAAAGGTGCATGCAACTCTGGGTGTCTGGTCGATGCTTGCTCGTTGCACAGACCTCGTCGATCACTGTCCATTGATTAGGCTGGCATAGGCGAGACGTGCAGGGGACATACCTGGAGGAAGTTGCACATGACTCTGCACGGTCGGCATGAAGACGCTGATTGATGTGCTCAGAACCTATATAAGAAACACACAAATAACCCCACTTGACTCGCGATCGGCACAGAAACAGTCCAGAGACTGTTCCAACAACCAACAAACAAATCAAACGGCAATATCTGCACGTTTCCAGAGATCCCGACGAGTTACAGCCCCTAGTACAGGGCCTTGTAAAGGCTGTAGGGAGAGGTTTCATGTCTCAAGGAGACAATGAGAAAGCTGAGTAGAATGTGTTTCTAGACACAGTGGAAACATAGTTTCCAAACAAGATAGCTTCGCAGCGTGTGTGTGTGTGTCCAGGCGACAGAGAAACAAGTTTAAAGTAGTCCCGTAGACTCGAGTAAGGCCCCTAGTTTATAGGCCAAGAGCATTCACAGAGCTTTCCCTAAAAGGTACTTTCTGAGCAGCACACAGCAGTCACGTTTCCAAAGTTTTCCCTTGACGGTACTTTCTGAAACCCGCTCCGCAAACAACAACAATAACGTATCTTTCAACAGAGTCCCAGTTCAAACAGATTCACAGAGTTCTTAACAGTTTCCAGGCAAAGCCCAAGTGCGTTTCCAGAATAATATATGATTCAGAAACAAATAAGATTTCGACTAATAATGCTACTCTATAAGAGTGCGTTCGCCGAGGACCCCAGATCAACCCAATGCGCAAGTGTATAGCCTACTAGTTTGGGGGATGATGCTGTGTCCACCGTAGAAACACCCTCGGATACTTATACAACCGCCAAGACATAATTACAAAGCCCAAAACACAATCCCAATGAGTCAAAAGTCCGTTTATTCGCCTCTTTAACCGTGTTTCCGTCGGTTGTTCTTCCGAGCGTCGCCTCCCATTGGTTCCCCACTGCGAGCATGCCATGTTCCCTTGCCAATTACGAGGCAGGAACCCGTCAGCAGCACCTCTGTATTATTCAGAGGGTGTGTCGATCACCGATAGATTGGCACTGCATCTCGTTCGACCCGTTTCTGCTTCAACTCAAGTCTCCCCTTGGTTCCAAGCACGGAACTTGATAATACTCCTTTGTAGGTCTCGGTAGATACCCGTTTCTCTAGGGTTTCCCACAAAGGGTTCTTGAGAACGAACCTTAGAACACCTTTAGAGTTGTGATCCGGATCCACAGAATAGCCGACCACCTGTTTCGGTGTATCCGCATTCGATGGAAACCGGCAACTCTGGCAACCGAAACACTCGTGATCAAGCGCGTCTCTCCTAGCGTCTCTGCCAACTCTCGTTCCTCCGACCCGTTTCTGTTGCTTAAGTAGATGTTGGAAACAAGTCAAAAGAAGTTCCTTGACTTATTATTCAGCTGCACGTTTCCCTTACAGTTTTCAGGGCGAGACTAGCCAATGGACATTCTAATTCCTTAGAACGTCCACTCGTTCCTCTGTGGTTCGCCCAACAGCTACCAGGAACCAGTAATGTTGCATAGAAACAACAGTTTCAGCAATGAGCACGATCAGAAACACGCAAAATTATGTGTATCTAACCATGGCCCAATTACTGGCTTACCAATGCGATGCGGTAACTAAAGTGTTAGGGGTATTCATTATCTTATCGTTTATCTCACTTACTTCACATTCATTCTTTCTTTCATTCATCCCATCATACCTCTACTATACAGTTTACGACAATCGCTAGTGAGCCTCAGTTACCTCTTCGTAACTGAGGTGTACATCTGTAAGGATGGTATCCTCACAACCCACATCAGTTACCTATATTATGACATCTGTCCATCTGTCCATCTGTCCCTTATGATGCATATCAAGTATCCATGTTAGTTACATGATCATCTTACACCGTACAGCCTTCCGTACACAGCCCAACCCACCCACGTATATATAGGCATCATTTACCTTACTTTCCTGACCGCACGTACCCCCGACATCCCCCACCTGTATATCCCTCCTGTTGCTCGTAGCCTGGTTTGTCTCGCCTCTAAGAATATATTGTGATCCTGTCAACATGTGGGTCTCTGTCCTGGTTCGCCCGTTAGTGTCTGTCGAGAGAACGACAGCCTTTCAACATCCATTAATTTAATGTTTCTATTCAGATTCTAATTCTTCAGTAGGCCACGCTAACAGGTAGTTAATAATACAGCAACAGCAGGGCTTGAGTTTAATCCCCATCATGTCCTACAATGACGAGGTTTAAACCACAATGGTTTAAACCATCCCTATCTCTCCTATGGAAATTGCTGCTAGCTGCATAGTTTGAACCGTGGTTTAAACCACTGTGGTTTGAACCACAGTTTAAGCCATGAGTGGTTTAAACCTCTGTGATTTGAACTGCGGTTTAAACCACTTGCGACATGTCACATCAATGAATAAGTAAGTAAAAGGTGTGCTTTGTTGCACGCTGAAGAGTTGTAGTAAGTGCTTGCAACAGAGGGAAAAAATAGCATTGATAGTGTTGATGAACCAATGAACCATCCAAGTGCACAGGCAAGGAGGATTAAAGGAATATAAATGTGTGAGGTGGCCAGCTCCTGCCAGAAGCTCGGCTGTAGAGGAATGGTGTGGAAATAAGGAATATAGGGGGCCGAAGTGTTTGTGAGTAAGACAGCGGGGATGGTGAGGGACACGAGAACGACAAGGGATGAGACTGAGAAGGCGAGTATAGTGACAATGAGGGACTAACAGAGCGGTGGCATATGAGGCTGAGGCGATATCGGGGGAATAAATTATGTATAACAGTAAGAAAGGTACAGAATAAATAGTGAGTAACTAAAATAGCAGTGCACAGGTATCAGGTACATTGGACGTTGGACAGGTTGAGATGCATTAAATTGGGCATTCCGGCGATCGGACTAGATCCAAGCGCAGCCGTGTGCGGAGCTCGACAGTGTACAACTCCTGGTTGAACAGGACTTAGGCCTCAGTTGAATGAGAAGCATCTGAGGTCTGTTGCAGTTTAAACCATATTGGTTTGAATACCATCATGCTTTGAACTCAAGATGTTCAAACAGCCACCTCCAGAGGCGCTTCTACAACAATTCTGGAGATGATCCTGACTGCAATTTAATTAAAAGCCGATTCTGAGCGATTCTCACACAATTTTGATGGGAAAAGAATTCCAGAATCAACATCAGAATCGTCATCAGAATCGAGGCAAGAATCACCCAGAATTGTCTACTCTGACTGTACCTAATAACTATGCATGTTTGTTTTTACCCTTCAACAAAGAAAAAAGAATTACTGTTTGAATATCTTGACACAGGGGGCAAGTGCCATGACCGTGGGTTCCTGGTGTTTGCATGGTGTTTGTCCGACACTGGCCATGGCGTTTGCCAGGCATTTGCCATTTGCACAGCATTTCCCTTTGTTCTATTTTAGTTGAGCTTTCGTGCGCCAAAATTCAAACATCCGCATCATTTGCTCTCTCAACGCTTGCACCCCAATAGACATGGACCTTGCTCCATCCACTTTGTTCTATTCTTTGTACCAATACAATCTTTCTGAGCTTCTGCAAATCTACTTCATCACGGTTTTTTCCCCTGGGCCCAGATTTTCATTTGGACCGAGGGTGAAGTCAGGGTGAATTTCGTTCTGCACCCTGTGCACCCTGTAGCATCCCCAGCTGCAAGTTCGGGTGTTTACAGGGTTTCCATCTCTCAAATACTAAGGCTAAGATGATGAGTTGCTTTCACAAGGCACGATCATATTTAAAAATAGAACAAAGGGAAATGCTGTGCAAATGGCAAAGGCCTGGCAAACACCATGGCAAGTGTCAGACAAACACCATGCAAACGCCATGAATCCACGGCCACGGCACTTGCCCCCTGTGTGACTTCAAAGCATGATGGTATTTATACCAATATGGTTTAAACTGCAACAGACCTCAGATGCTTCTCATTCAACTGAGGCCTAAGTCCTGTTCAACCAGGAGTTATACACTATCAATGCTATTTTTTCCCTTTGTTGCAAGCACTTACTACAACTCTTCAGTGTGCAGCACACCTTTTACTTACTTAGTCATTGATGTGACATGTCACAAGTGGTTTAAACCATGGAGGTTTAAACCACGGCTCAAACCATCCATGGTTTAAACCACGGCTCAAACCACAGAGGTTTAAACCACTCATGGCTTTAACCGTGGTTTGAACCACCCATGGTTTAAACTGCAGTTTAAACTGTGTGTTACGACCATGCACTTTCCGATCTGTTCCGGTCCTTTCCGGCCGTTTACGGCCATTCCGGTTACAGCCTACTTATGGCTGTTGCATCTTCACCAACTTCCTGTTGCATCCGGCTAGTTCTGTTGACACACAACCTTTGGGGTTTTCGCAATGGAGGTCTTCTGAGGGTTCCCCAGATCAAACATATGACTTATGCAACTATGCTTCCCTCTTATTGTTCTTATTGTTCTTATTGTCTTTTACATACTTCTTTCTACATTAGACTTATCTCTGTATTTAGTATAAATATGTATTATGTTCTACTGTATCTTTAGTTGAAAATTAATGTGCTTTGCCTCCGCATAGCTCTGTGGTCTGACTTCTGTCTCCTCCGTCTGTGAGCCAAGTTAGTTGGTGTACCCGCTCACCTACGTGGTATTACTTACGGCCCTATCCGTCCTTCCGACCTTTCCGTTCTTCCGGCCTTCCGTCCTTCCAGCCTTTTCCGACACGGATATAACACCGTGCAGCTAGCAGCAATTTCCATAGGCAAGATAGGAATGGTTTAAACCTCGTCATTGTAGGATACAATGGGGTTTAAACCCAAACCCTGCTACAGTACAATAATAAAGGAGTTACCTCTTTGTAACTGAGGCGCTACACTAACATAAAGGTCCGAGATTGTTGTTGCCTTGGACACTCACATGCGCGGCCAGATCGAAGCTTTGGTGGCGCGTTCATACTCGGGGCTAGATGAGTTCGGCACAGAATCAATGAAGGAATGAGGAAGACGTATGTGTATTGCAGAATAGAAAACAGATCACACAAGGGCTTGTACAGATCGAACAGCTCACCCTGATCGCTCGCATAGCTATTGCGTAGACCATCTGCACCCTCGCCAAAGAGCACACACACGAACTATGGTGGCTTCTCCACTGCACAAGACAATCAAAATACATCCACCACCCATTGCAAAGCTAGGAGAAAACACACTGTGCTTACTTACTGGGGGGGGTGAGATAAAACTTACATGAAGTGTGTCGAAGACTTTACGGGTCAGCTCAGGCTGATTCAGCTTATAGAAAATGTCGACCAAAAGTGCTGGTTCACCAGCCCAAAAAAAACCCTTAGTGACCGTAGGCCACTGTTCAGTCAATTTTGTAATTTTTGGAAACTTTTCTTCAGCTTCAGTCTTGACTCATATGATATCAGGTGAGCTACTGGAGCCCACAGAGGGCCTCGCACTCTAGATATGAAGGTTGAATGCCAGAAATCCAGGCAGGTATTGAACTCTTCCCAACAATTTCGCTGCTTTCTGTTCCGAATTTGATTCAAAACCTTAATGAATGACACCAATAACTTGAGCTGGTCTCCAAAAAGGAATTCACCCCCTTCAAATTGTCCAAAATCGCGATGTCATTGGTCACGTCTCGTCACAACATTTGATCGATGTTGGTTTGGCGTCACTTGTCACTTGCAGTTGCTAATCACCCATCATGTTCCATAAATACACACCTATTATACCGGAGCCCGTGGTCATCAGCTGGCTTCCTTATAAATAGGTTGAACTGTCTGGAATCCGTCTATACCTAAACACTGCACATTTTGCGCGTTTCAGGAGTAGTCGGATTGTAGTATAGGCTTATTTCTAAGGACTGGTATACGGTCTCGGTATAGCTAGATGGGTTGTGATCACAGAGTAACGGGTACAAAGGGTAGGGAACTACCCTGTGGACTGACAGTGCTCGCCTCGAAAACTGTAGAGGAATGTGTAGCCCACAAACCTCTTTAGAGACTATTTCTGGTCTTATTCTCACACGATGGAATAGGCTAGACATACTGATGACAAGGGCATGCAGGAATAGTCTTATTTCTGCACCACTAGGCCGTGCATCTTCCATGTGATAGATGTCAAGGCCTGGGGATATGCATTCCGGTGAAGTTCCGGGACTAGCAAAGGTTGGCTAAGGAGATCTGATGGGATTGTTCTTATTCCGAGCAGATGGAGTTGGGGAAATAAGAATCCTTTCTGGGACAAGTCTCACTAGGGGTATCTACGAGGAGCTAGAGGCCAGGGGAACATTACCTGATGGTCATTGATGGTGGGAGAGGACCAGGGACAACGGGAAATAGGACGAACGACTCGGTATCAGTCAGCCAAGAGACTGAGGGTTTCAAACCCCTAGGCTGACCAATACCGCTCAGACGGACATCACGATCATCCTGTTCACCAGCCAATGGCAATACGCTCGTGGGAGCCCTTCCGACGGATAAACGGCTGTGGAAGGGGAACTCGGGCTATTTTACTAATTTCCATTTCGTTCTTGGACTTGCATATGACTTTGGGGTTTGTATTAGTCAGGACATTATCTCAAGTAGGGTACAGAATCACCCGTGTATTAGTAGGCTGAACACTTGTGATTGGCCTATTTCTGGGGTTGGCTCAGTGTATATTGTCGTTGGACTTTAACATCGGGAAACCTTAAGTTGGAATAAGGAAATGGGTATCGGAAACATCTTGGACATGATTGAGGCTATCTAGCATCTGGGAATCAAAGTGTGTTTTGACATCAGCTACCGTCATCATCATCAGCTATCATCATCGGCACTTGGGAAATAAGCTACAGGGTCTCTATCGTTTGGATTGTTATATCGTCAACCTCTCTGAGGTCTCTTGCACGTCGTTGGACGACACCACCACCACCACCACCACTCTCAACATTTGCTGTCTCATAAGCTGTGAAGCTTTTAAAAACATCTTATTTTCACCACTCGATTATCGCTCAGGCCAACTCCTGGTGATATCTTGTAGTGAAGGTTCATCTTCCTAAGGGAAACACATACCTTCCCTTCGACCCTGTTAGGACCTGTAAAGGGACTACCACTCGTCTGAATCTTGGCTCTTGCACTTGCTGATCAGCCTATTTCAGATCCTAGTCTTATTTCTGTAGGCGTCACCGCTTATTCCGGAAAGGCTTGGGTTGTATTTGGGTGATAAGTGTATTGTTTGGGTTTAGTTCGGAGCACAACGTTCAACGTTCTCGTTTTCGTTTCTTGTACATACCCCCTATCAGTTCCGTCCTACTGGACCGCTCCATTACTTGCGAGCATTCAGTGCTTCCACAATAGCCTGTTTGCGATGCAGCCATTCGAGCCATCTGATGGCTGTTTGGTGTTGCGCAAACTGATGGCTAATGGACAATGGATAGCTGATAAAATAAAGTCAGTGTATGCTCCTTTCTGCTAGAAAGAGTGTAAATGGGTGTGTTATCACACGTGGACCTTGAGGAATGCCCCTAGACTGCATCAGACCTCAGAATTCAGCAACATTAACAATTTTGGGCCTACAATCTGGCTCTTGGTCTTGTGAGTGGAACTGATCCTCTATATATGAGCTGAACAACTTGGAGGTAACTCAATGACTCCAAAAATATGGGCAAGCATCGAAGCCATTCGAGCCATTAGCCATCAATTTGCGCAACGTCAAACAGCCATCAGATGGCTCAAATGGCTGCATCGCAAACTCTCTAATTATAAATTCCGACGCACCAAGGCATTCACGTGCGCCATCGAGGCATGCATTTTTCTTGGTCATTTGCACTGTGGCTGATTATTCGGGCAGCGCAAGGATTTTCCTATGTCGCCGAAACAAGGCGGCCCCATGGCCAGCTGAGCTACACCAAACACCCACACTGCCACACAAGTCCTTGAGCGACGAAATCGTGGCAGCGGAAATCTAGACCTCGCAGGAATAAATGTGCCAGGAACGGACCGCAGACTGATTGTATCCCCCTTTGCCGACCACACGACAATCTATATGGCAGATACAGACTCATGGACATTGCTTTGGCAGATCAAGCCATAGGGTGATCGCACGGTTGCAAAGGTCCCTGGTTCCATCTTCAATATTCAATACTTGTTCGCTACTCACTATTGAATACCAGCCGGCTGTTCTTGCACCTTGTACAAGGGCCCATCACAAGGCCAATGTGGGCGTGGAGTCGGAAGGAACGTCAGAGTCCGACCCCACAGCGGCTCCGGCTAAAGCCAAGCCCAAGGGTGTCCACAAAGCTACAAAGGTCCCTGGTTGAATCCATAAAAAGTAACTTGTGAAAAGTAACTTGTGCGGAACTTGCCCTTTTCGGCACGCGTGCCGCAAGTTAACTGAAGTTTTCCCACGGGCTCGAAACTAACGGGTGCGGGTCACCCAAGTACTTTGTTCCGATAATCCCTTTAAACACCCCTAATTGTATTCATATTGGCCTCAATTGTATGTAATCTTTAATTTTGTTGTACAAGACCGGCCTTCACTGCGCTCCAGTGGGAAAGCATGGGCCGATGCTAGCGCCGAAGTGGAAAGAACCTACCCTTTTGGTTCGTGATCTTAGTTACGGTTGCCGCCGTGTCCTGTGTGTATTTTCCGAATTGTAGTTCATTCAGGTACAATTCCTCTCGGAAAAATATTCCCTGTCGTGCAACCTGGAGGTTTCCCCACCTGCTTGCCTCCAAGGTCACTCTTTACAAAGGTCATTGCCTCTCTGACACGCCGGGTAGTTCATAGATATTTGAATCACCTGCGTACTAATTATTCGTCGTGCCGCCATCAAATGTGCTCCTATGACAGTAACATCAACTCGTTGAGGAATAGACAGCATGGGGTTTCAACCATGTAGAAAGAACAGATCTGAGCTCTGTACATTGACGACCTGCAGTTGTCCACTCACCTATTGAGTTTGTGCATGTCTTCTTTCATCGCTGAGGGAAGGAGGATTATGGAACATATCAGCCGGTACGCAGGAGCGTTAAGAACTGGACCATTTTGGGCACCTGGCTTCTACACAAACTTGTTAACGGAACGCAGCTGCAAAAATGGCTTCGACAAGCGATGAATGTGAATGCAGAGCCGCAACTCACAACGATAAATTCAAACCAAGTGATTCATCGCCGGAAGTATTTCTTTATGTTGATCCCATTCCGTAGCAACAGAGCAGCAGGAACGCTGAGATAATCGATGATGCTTGAATTATACTTGTTCGTATTCAAAGAAGAAGGCAAGCGTACTCACAATTCTCTCGCTCACAATCGTTCTGACTTACGTTTCAGTCCAAAAGTTCTGATCTAAGGAATGGAATAAGGAGACGAAAGGAAGAACTTGATATGAGGGCTCTTGAAACAGTCATCGATGCACTCGGTGATTCACAGCCCGTGTGGACAAAAATGCAATAACACACGAGATTGAGGACGTTAGCCGAGATCTTGACGATGCCGCGCTGAACAGAAGGGCTTGATTCGAGGAAGTGGCATGGAATGTCGAGTGGTAAGTCACTTGAATGTGTTTACCGACTTGGCTTCGGTTGTGTTGCGCAGATCTCGAGCATTCAGTGGGGAGGGCGTGTTGTGGGAAAGGGGACTCAAATCCATCGACACTTGTCTTGGACATGATTGACGATGTTTGAGGCCCTAGCCAAGACATTTTGAGGGGCCATTTGAGCTTCTTGAGGCCCAGGAGGTCAGTGCACGTTGTTTCTGAGAGTGACCATATCGCCAGCAAACGAAAACAAAGCAAATCGGGGCAATCGCAGAGAGCAGGAGACAGATGATGGGGGTGATTGAGAAGAAGTGACGCAAAGGATAGGCTCGCTTTTGAAAGGACCTTCAGCGGCTGATCGGCAAGGTTGGATACGCTAAGTGCTGGGTGTCTAAGCCAAATTTTGTTACAGAGGGTCAGCTGGGTCAACAATTGGGGGAATTTCGGCAGGACAAACCGATGCACTCTGATTCGAGGCTTAATATACGAGGTATATAGCTGCTGAAATCCTCGGAGTCAACTGAACTAGTTGTGTACAGTGCCACAAAGAGCAGCGGGTACACGACCAGCAAGGGACGAGTCCTTTATGGATAAGAGCCCAAATAGCTTCCCAAATTTTGATGGCGTAGGGCTGAACATCTCATTCGGCATGACAAGATCACCGGCACTGAGTTGTTGCTCAATGTGTGAGGGTTTGACTTTAGTGAACAATCCTGGCAATCTGATTCTTCTCTGGACGGAAATTCGAGATTCCTGATTGTCATTAACGCTATTCAGGATCATTTGGTCTCATTACATTGTCCCCACAGTAGGGGGTATTATCTGCTTACTATTGGCCTTGACACTGGCACAGCAGCCTCGGCATCCTTGCCAACCTAAACGAGGAGTCAAATGAATGTTGAGCAAGATAACTTGAAGTTCAGTTTGATTTACTGTAAGTAACTTGAAGCTAACTGCAAGTAACTTCAAATAACTTGCAGTTAACTGTAAGTAACTTGCAATTAACTTGCGCTAACTTGTGAGCCAAGTTAGATCAGAAAAAGTAACAGGCCATCAGATGGCATCAAGTTACCACCAAGTTCGCCCGTTCAGCCCAGTTGAGGCCAATAACTGCTTGAGGAGACATCTGGGAAACATTTATAGGGATGCAAAAGGATAATATGACTGCAATTGATTTAAGGATGTCTTAAGCTAACTTCCAGGCCAAGTTAGACCAAGTTAACACGAGCAAACTAACTTATGCCATCAGATGGTGGTATCAGTTACCCCAAGTTCACCGGTTTCTCCAAGTTTAACAGCCCAGTCCTCTTCATACACTCCAAAGTAACAAGCTTACTGTGATGGGGAGCAAACAGCTAGATCCCGGCACACGAGAGATTCAAGTTCGGACAAAAAAGTAACTAGGGTAGATTGTCGATTGACTGAAGTATTCAACATACATGCTGCATTTATAAGTAACTACAGGATAGGAGAGAAACGGAGAGGGATTGGATGAGTAAGTAAATGAATGGAGTGAGTAATCAATTGAGGCACGAGTGCGACATCAAGGATGAAAGGAATGAATAGGTAATAGAGTAGACGGGGTAAAGTAAGAGCGAGGATAGGGAGGGACGAGTGAATGATGGGAATTGCCATATCGGGGAGATGAGGTTGAAAAAGAAATATAGTAAAGGCGTACCCATTACACTTACTAAAGTAGTCCAAGCTAACTTAAGTTAACTTGAGCTACCTTAAGCTAACTTCCGGGCCAAGTTAGACCAAGTTAACACGAGCAAACTAAACTTATGGCATCAGATGGCATCAGTTAGCACCAGGTTCACCGGTTTCTTCAAGTTTAACCAAGTCGAGTCTAAGGAAGTACTTAGAATCAACTTTATCAAACAGTTCAGAGCTATTGAGGAGCTAGCTAGCACTCAAATAATGCTCCTAGGTCCCCTGGCCTCCTGTACATGAATGAGTGCTTCACTGCAAAACCCTGGCATCAACCATGACTGAAGGACAATGTTCATCAAGGCCATCCATGGTGCCAAACTGTTGAACATTGAGTTCCATTTCCCTGCCCGAAATTTTGTCTACCAGTGACTTGTGAAGCTTCTCTTGTGGTTTAGCCAAGCTGTTCGACATTGTAGAGCCCAGCCAGTTGACTGCCAGCCACGCAATGATTCAGTGCAAGGCCAACAGACACAGTATTTCAACTCACCTCCACTGCACTTGGTTGTTAAAACAGTGATTCAGATCCAGACCAGGCACAATGAACATGTTTAAAACTCATATTTACGGTGAAATCAAGCACCTGAGTGGCACGAAACAGTGCAACAGAGCCTGTGAACATTAGCATGCAATTAACTTATTTTACCTGTGCTGAACTTAAAGTTAACTTATTTGTGCGGAACTTGTACTTATGCAGAACGGTGCAGGTAAATTTAACTTGCCCTGCCACAAGTTAGTTACAAGTTACTTGTGGCAGGGCAAGTTAGTTTACATAAGTTACTTGTGCAACCATCTCCCTGGTTCCGTTTCAAATGGTCGTTCCCTACGCATTACTGATCAGCAGCGGGGGGAGAAAGCGGCCATTGCAACAATTCTCCCAGCACAACCACAATCTCCTAGGAGATCTGCCAGGTATTTTATCTCTGAAATGAAAACAAAGAGAAACACACCATCGACGAGAGGTGGAACTATAAATTTGGTCCGTAAGACAAAATCTTGGGCTGGTGGCTGTCCCTTCATACTTGACAAGGTTCTGCAAAAAAAAAAAAAAAATCATTTGTACATTTATCATAGAATAAATTGTCTATCTACGTGGTCGATTTTGACTGTGAAGGCTTCCTCGTAACTTGATGGCATCCCAGAGTTGAATGCCAAATCTTGGGCCGATATCATTCATTCTTGTCTGTCTTTGAGCGTCTCGGATTGTCTACGCACAAAGAGAAAGTGGATGCTGTTGTTGAGCTCGCTGAGCCAGCAAATCCTCAAGAACTACAACAATTTCTAGGAATGATGGTATATGTCTCGTCATACATACCATTTTATACCTGGATTGCACATTATAACTGTTCCAGAGACACATCACACCATCTGCAAGTCCACATTCACACCTACCTCCACCCGCTGCGCCCTTCAGATGGCACGGGATGCGTGTTTGGAGGTGAGGCGGTGCTTGTGATGGTGTCTGTGGGTGGGGATTTGGGGTGGATGGAGGATGTTGGTGCTGAGCTATGCATCACTTCTGTGTGTCGTCCTCGAGCGACTTTTTGTTCTCGACGCCTCGCTTTTATTCTCCTGGCGCGAATATCTCATCTACCTTCCCTTTTATTCCGGCCTTATTACGCACTCGCAACCTGCTCTGCGTATTGCGAATCTTGTTAACGATCTTGACTCCTCAGGCCTCCTCTGCTTCTGACGTCTCGAAGGCATCCACGGAGCACATCTGCAGGCATTGTCGTGGGTTTCCGCACCCGCTGTGCCATCAGCTAAACCGACTGCCAGCGGCGTGTTGAGGAAGAACAGAGTTCTTCGCTGATAGGCAGCAAGATGGGTCGGTCGTCCGGAATATGGGGTGTACATGTGAACCAGAAAGTGAGCGAATAGATCCTGAAATGTCGTGTATGCGTGGAATATAAATCGGGTGGGAAATCGGAGATGTGCTGTGTGAGCGTGATGTACGGGTGGAGGGCGTAAATACTCGGTGAGGGCGATAATCTGGTGCTCAGGTGGAAAGTGTTCACTGGCGACATGCCCCCGGTGGAGCACTCCGGTCACTGGTCGCGGCGTAGGTGGTGGTTCGGAGGTAGGAAGGTGATGATTTCCCATGTGTACGTACGAAACAAAGAACCGGTCCGAGGAACGGTGTACCGTAAAGGAAGTATGGAGATATAATGTAGAAGGGAGGTGACCAGCGGTCCATCCTACCCTTCCACAGTGTCTGCCTTCAGTCATCCGCGATGGATGCTAAACTCGGATTCGGCGGTGTGCTCAGCAGGGCTGCTTGCCCGCATTAGATATTGATGCAGGAATGCGTTTCCCAAGCAAACTGGGGCTGTGCGGGCTTCATTCACTGTCCACTGTGGCTCGCCCATCACCCGCATCGCACACACATCGACATACCGGGCGTGCAGCTGCAGGGGATTTGCGAGCTAGATACAGAGAAGTCGTGTACGGTGTCCGTCTCAATCCCTCAGCATTGATGATGTGACAGATCGTGCACCACCGTGCTTGGTCGTTAACAGTGATGCTCCTTCCGGACGCGTGTCGTGTGCTGCGTGTATGCTCAAGATTGTTCTCCTCTGTGCAGGCTGGTGCTCGCGTCATTTCGTTGCATTGCCAATCCAAGGAACCTCGAAAGCCAGCGCGGGTAGCTTGATTCTTCTCTTTCTTGATTTCATGGAACTTCTGCTCCGGTTCACTTGATGTATCTGTAACATTCCAATATTTTTGAAAATTACTGCAAACCGCACATCGTATTTTCCCTTTGGGAGGTTATTTCCTTTCTTGGCATGAGAACTTGAGAAGCAGCGATGGGGCTGTGCTTGCCACGACTCTTCCGCATCGTCCATCTGGATTGTTCTGCGCCGTTCGTCAACCACTAGTTTGCTCATATGGAACCTTCAGAAGCAATGCCCCAGCAAACATCTATGCTTTCCTTCCAACAAGTGGAGGGTACTATGCTTTCCCAAGATAAACTGATAAAGCTGAGTATCACTGGTGAGGAGAATCCATGTCTTCTAGCATTGATACTCATTTTGAGTAGGTGGCCAAGGTGGTCCTGGGGGTCAGGGATGCTCTGAGGGTGCCACTGGTGGACATGGTGCAGATGGCTTTGGTCCTACACTCAATATCACTGCACAACAGCTAAATCTTTCTACACTGGCCTCTGAGCAGGCATCTCAGCAGGACAAAATCCGAGCA
Source organism: Mycena albidolilacea (assembly GCA_029282495.1). Lineage (NCBI taxonomy): Eukaryota > Fungi > Basidiomycota > Agaricomycetes > Agaricales > Mycenaceae > Mycena > Mycena albidolilacea. The sequence continues at coordinate 544,572 of JARIHO010000071.1, forward strand.
GCACAAATTGGCATCAAGTGTCCACTACCATCAAGGAAATTTCAGGGAAGACAACATATACTTAATAAAATGCATGATTTTTTCACTGCAAACCCCGCAACTCAAAAGATCTATTTGCTGCATGAACTTGGAGGTGCAGGGAAGACACAGATTGCTTTGCCATTCATAAAGGACTCTCCCTTTCGGTGAGCTTGATCCTGTCACCTGCTCACGATTGCTTAAGAAGAATGCGTCGAGATGGTCCGTGATTCTTAAACTGGATTAGAGCCAAATTCCGTATACAGACTACTACTACACTGCTTAAGCAGCTTAAGCTGCTCAAGCTGGGCTGGAGCAAGCGCACTGCTTAAGCCCTGCTTGCGCCCAGTAATCCTATGGTAAAATTCGACTTGAGTCACCTGGCTTAAGCAGCTGGTGTCAGTCGCCAACGCGTGCAGGTGTCGGGGGAAGGGGGCAGAGCAGGCGGCCACGTAAGCTTGCTGCCATCTCGACACAGTTGCTCGGTGTCGCTTGGCATTAAGACAATAAGACCGCCTATCAGTGGAGCATGATCAGCACTATCGACGGAGAGAAAGATGTCCAGACTCACCCCGGGGGAAGCGCATGTATGTCAATTCGGGCACAGCGAGCATCAGGAAAATATCGGCCGACATGAAGTCAAGCCGAGGCAGACATGAAGTCACGCATCAGCTGAGTGACATGAAGTCAGCTCAGAGGGGAGGGTAGCGGGGCGGCGGGTGGTGGGCAGCGGCCGGCCGGCGGGCGGTGGGCGGCGGGCGGTGGGCGGCAGGTGGCAGGATCTGGAGGGAGGCTGTAGTGGGTGATGGGCGGATGGCGGGGGAAGAGTCGGAGGCAGAGGGTCGGGGTAAAAAAAGGCGGACACGTCTTGGTGGGGGGAGAAGAAGCAAGTAGGGTGTGGGCAGGTTGTGGGTGGATGGGAGGAGTCGGGAGGTGCATCGGGTGGTGGGTAGCCCAAAGACATGACAGTGTGATGTCACGCATCACACTCACGCATTACACTCACGCTCACACTCGAAGATCTCGGGCATCCGCTCCCTTGCTGCCACCCACGAGCAGCTCATCATCGGCTGGACCGGTGACATCAATGTCTCCTCTCCTGCACAGATCCCGTCCACACCCACCAGCGACCCCGCCGCCACAGAATCCCCCACTGACAAGGGGCGCACTGTCCCCAGCTCCACCGTCTCCCCTGCGCTGCACGCCTCGCTCCGCACCACGCTGCAGTCTTATCAGCCGAAGGAGAGCGACCCAGACAATGATTGGAAGACCGAGTACATGCCCGTGTGGCTCAAGGATGGCGTCGCGCACGGCCATTATTAGGGGTATTGCAAGACTATTGAGTGGCATTTCTTATCTGACCGGCGAGTGTGGCGGGGCCATTGTCGACGACACTTTTGGCTGGCACTCTTACTGCTTTTTACTTTCTTTTCTTTCGGTGTGCCTTATCTCTCATCATACCCACAGACACTTCACCTCAACGTGCATCCGCGTCTGCGGGTATGAGGCAACGCCGCATGGGATCGACGCGGAGGGGCACATAATGGCAGTGATGCACTGCCATGTGGCGTGGACGCGGAGAGGGTGGGAAGGGATATGTGAGTCTTCAGGTTCTGAGTTTTGCACGAAGGAGTGGCACGGGGGCAAGGGAGGAGGGCAGGATGGTGACATCTGCCTGACTGTTGCGCCCCGTCCACCCCTCTGTCCCTCCCCAGCCCAGTCCACTCATCCTATCCTCTCCGCCACTTGTTTTCTCTTCATTCCACCTCTCCTTCTCCACCTCTCCTTCCCCTTCCCTTCTACACCTCTCGCTCTTCATCTCTCTTTTAATCCAATATACTGATCTGCCCGCAGGTCACCTCCCCCTCGATGACCGACTTGCCCAAACTCGAGCTGCAGATCAACGAGCTCGTCACAAGCATCAACAGCGAGTTTGGGAGTCTGGATTTTGTACTGGTGCATCATTAGTGAGTCGCGCGTTTCTCGTTTCTTGGACATTTTGTTTTGGCCTCTGCATCTTGTGTGGAGATGGGGCGCTGCCGCGGGATGCGGATGGCGTGAGAGACAGACACGATGGGATGGGATGGGTCGAGGCGGGGGGCAACGATGAGAGTAGGACGTGTCGGGCATTGTGCGGTGGAGGGGCGTCTAAGAGTGTGAAAGCGACTCAGTCGGGGCAGGGAGTCGTGTGAGGCGACGCGATTTAGTACTTGCTTAAGCTCGCTCAAGCAGCCGTAGTAATAGCACTAGTGAGTATATTCGACCTAGTATACTTATCTACAGTTTTGAATACATCTTAAGCAACTTAATCCGCTTTAAGCATCACGGACCGTCTCAATGCACTCTGCTTAAGCAATCGTGAGCAGGATTTATCTTGATCATCCAATTGGAGCTTCGTTAACTGAGCTCTCCAGCTTCTCGGATATCTTCTTTATTGACACCAGTACCATCACGACAATTGAGACAGGCCTCAAGAACATAGCTGTTCTGAACCACTTTGGCACTTCTCAACAAGATGGCTTGCTATGGCTGACCAACAACATCAAAGAATGGCTTCTTGTCTTGGATAATGCAGATGATCCAAACATCAATCTGCAGGATTTTATTCCAGAATGTGAACATGGGAACATTATCATCACCTCTCGGAACCCCAGGCTATGTGTTTATGCTGGATCAGACTCTCTTGTATCAGATATGGAGGAGGCTGATGCAATGGCCTTGTTGCTCAAGACTGCAGGACAAAAGGCCACAGCTCACAAAGAACAAATTGCTGCAGAAATTGTAAAGGTAAGATAGCCGAGCCTGGGTTTTTCAATTTTGATAGCAACAATCCCCGAGGTGTTATACTATTTTCCTCTTGAAATCGTTCAGGCTGGTGCATTTATATCAAAATCTCGAAACCTTGGCAACTATCTCCAGCTGTATGCAACCAACCAAGCACGACTACTCAGTGAAAAACCTGTTCAATCCCAAGAACACTACAAACAACCAGTCTATACAACCTGGCAAATGAGTTTTGATCGGCTCAGCCCACTAGCTGCCATGCTCTTGCAGCATTGTTCATTCCTCCATTTCAATGGAATCTCTGAAGCTATCTTCAGCTATGTTGCAAATTATCCATTCTACTCTAGTGGTCCATCCAAGGGAGAACTCTCAGAAATTGTGCAATTTCTGTCACATTTTCGAGGGCCTGCTGGTAAATGGGACTCTCTGCAGTTTGCATTTACTATGAATGAGGTCAAATCCTACTCATTGATCAGTTTTGATGAAGAGACAAACCTTTTCTCTGTACACCCACTCGTGCATGTTTGGTGTCAAGAGAAGACATCAAGTCCTGAAAAATGCATGCTTACTGTGGGTACTGTACTCGGCATGGCAATTTCACAACGGCGCATGTAGGATACTGTATTGCCGAGTCTAGTATTATGCCCACATGTTGAATCAGTTGCACAGACTGGTACACATTTGGCTCTGCCATTCAGATATTATTATGGGTTGCTTTTCCACGAGGCTGGAAAATATAAACATGCTGTGAGGATGCTAGAGACAGTACTGGAAGAGTACAAACAGATTCTGGGTGACAATCATCCAGACACAATCTCTGCTATGAGTGATCTCGGATTGACATGTTGGCAACTCGGGGACTATCAGAATGCGAAAGACCTTGGGGTTACTGTGCTGGAGAAGCGCAAACACATTCTAGATGAAGACCATCCAGACACAATTACTGCCATGGGTAATCTCGGAGGCACCTATCACCACCTGGGGGACTATCAGGATGCCAAAGGCCTTGAGGTTTTTGTGCTGGAGAAACGCAAACAGATTCTGGGTGAAGACCATCCAGGCACAATCCTCACCATGGGGAATCTTGGAAACACATATTGGCACCTGGGGGACTATCAGAATGCTAAAGACCTCCAGGTTATTGTGCTAGAGAAACGCAAACAGATTCTGGGTGAAGATCATCCAGACACAATCTGGGCCATTGGTAATCTTGCAACAACATACTGGCACCTGAAAGAGTATCGAAAAGCTGAAGAGCTCGAAGTCATTGTGCTGAAACGAAAACAAATTCTTGGTGACACTCATCCAGATACATTGCCTGCTAGACACAATCTGTACTCAAACTTAGGAGATCATCAGAAGGCCCAAGAACTTGAAAATTCTGTAGAGGAACAAAAATACACATTAGAGTCACATCTGTAGTGCATTGAGATATTGTATCAGTCTTGCCTGAATACAGAAGACATTGTAGATAAATTGTTGAATGTTTAAGATCACCTTCAACCTGCTCTGCTATAAGTGAGTGGGACAAAGACAACAAATTTGAAAGACAAAATACTGTACTATATCGCGCCGGGAACCTGGCCACCTAAGGGTTTTCGACCTGTTCTCGCCTTAATACAGGCTTTTTCTAGGCTTCGCCTTGACCATGCGATAGGCGCGCATCCTGGGAAGATATTGAGCATATTCCCAGAATTTTTCGCCCTGATTTGAGCACGATGCGAATATAATTGTTCGGGACTTCCCACAAGGGGAAATGATGCCGAAGCTGGCCACCACGAATCCGCCATTATTACGGGCCATTACGCGCCCGCGATCTTGGATATGATGCATAAGGGGTTCGTCCAATGTATTCTGGTCACAGTCATTGAGCATTGAAGGGTGTGAACCTGTGTTAACGACATAGTTTATGACCCCAATTGGAGCTTGGAAGGCCTCCCGAGATCTAAACGACGCTGGGGCATCAGTGATAGGGCATGGTTGGCCAAAATAAGCTTTGGGGAGGTTCATTGGAGGTTAATGAACATACATGACCACATAAATTCACGTCTGAAGGGGTCTGCGGAGAACCCGGCATTTGATCTTTTTTCCGGGGTGAAAAGTGTTCTTTTATACCTTTTTTCCCCACGAAGCATGACAGTGATCGATTGGCAGAGTGTGTAGTCTGCTATATTGAAGTTTGACCTGATATAATGCCCTGGAAAAAACTCGAAGAGTGTCTTCTGGATGAGCACGTCGGTATCTTGAGTTGAAGATGGAGATCGGTAAGTCAGAGCAGCAATCATAACCGGCAGACTGGTACGTGCCTGCGGCCATTTGAGGCGTGGACCGGACGTCTATGACAGAGCCCAACGTTGGGAGAAAATTTAGAGTGCTCAATCTCACGAATTGGTGAGGAATTGGACGAGAAAGAGACGAAATAGTTCGCACGGAGTTAACTAAACTGATTTTCTCACCCTCCGACGGGGATCAACCCGGGCACAGCTCTTCATCAACTCATCACTTTTGGTTGAAAATCGGTCTCAAGGTGTGCAATGGGTCACATTCCACCACGGAAGCACAAGGGGAAAGTATCATCAAGTCTGAGCCCTTGTATTTCACATCTGGCCAGCTTCCTAGTGTGGCCAGCTTCCCAGCGCGATATAGTATGTTTGAAGCAAAAAGATGTGTAGCTCATTTCCAGAAGTCCAAGCGGAAGGAGGGACCAAGTGATGCCAGTCATTTTGAAGGCCAGTAAACTGTACCAAAAAAAAACCTTGGTGAAATTGTACAGAGTTCGTGCGTTGCACTGACTCAGAGACAACAGATGATGGGATGGATGGAGGAAGATACTTCAGACCAGCACCATATTCTCAGTACTGTCTTTTCAAATTGAGGATCATCGAAAAAAATACCTACTATAGACATGCATACATCACCCTCTTTATAAAATAATGTGTGTCCATCTGTCTGAAGCTTTTTAAACTCCGCTGATATATTACACTTCAGCAGGTGATTCCCGAGCAAATCCCGAGCACTCTCTTCCCACCGGCTCACAGGCAGTCAGCATCCGGCACGCGGCAACACGTCACCTTGACGTCATCCTTCCAGCAAACACTGCCTCGGCGCTAGCATTGACAGATGGCCCCCACACAACGAAACAAAGGCGCCGCGCACTCCTATAAAAGTGTACACAATGCCAAACTCCACTTAAAAACTCATTCAAGCGCCGGCTGGTGATTGGCATACTGTGTGCACTGTTATTAGGCGTGCACAAACATGAGCATTACACTTTTATAGGTGCGGTGACTGCTAAATTATTGCCGCCGGTTTGGCACTTGAATATGATCCATCTTATCCAAATGTCGCATCTCAGGACTACGACGGCCGCCTATCTCTCCATCCCTTGTGAGTATTTCGATCCCCACTTCAACTGTAGGCCACCAACTGCATAGCCACCTCAGTCGACGTTGAACGCGCCTTCTCCGGAGGACGGCGGCTTCTTTCTTTCACCAGAAACCGCTTGTCTGCCGAGTCAATTCGGCGCCGGATGTGTCTCGGTTCATGGGGCAAAAGCAACCTTGTTAGTACCAATATTCTTCTCAAGGCGATAACTGCCCGTTCCAAGCGGCCGGCCGAAGCGGAGGAGCCCACGGAGGCGGAGGAGGTCCAGGGATAATGTCCAATCAATTTATTTACCTAATTTTCACCCGTATTATACTTGTAGTCCACGATTAGCTGCTCAATTGCAAGTTATACGCGCCGTGATGGACCCGCGGATACAAAGACCGCGGAGTTGAGATCAGCCGGGGGTATGAGGGGTACGGTACACACCCGTACCCCTGTAGGGGTGGGGTGTGGAGGGGTACGGGTACGGTATTACTCGGGCTAAACCCGCGGTAGACCCGTGCTCTTCCTTATTTGCCGGTACCGAGCTCGATACGTTCGCGAATGCTCGGCTGCTCACTCTTGCTCTTCAGGCGGACGTATTTTGAGCTCCGCACGCTTCCTAAAAGACCCGTTGAAAACCGAGGTCAAGAGGGTAGATATGCAGACGCACCGGGCCATGTAAAGTCGAGCCTTCTCATTACGCTCCAAATGACGTTGTATGCTGAATACAGAACAGGTCAGGCCGGCGAGATCCCAAGAAAGGTGGGAGCGGCAGACGAGGCGAGCAGCAATGCATGGTTAGCAAGCCGGGGACTGAAAGCCGTCGAAGGCAGCGGTGAAGCCATAGTGATAGTCAAAACAAAGTGAAAGATAAACAAATACAAAGGATTGATGGGTTAGTCAGGCCGACGTTCGATAAGCGCCCGGGCGCTTGAGCTGTGTTTCGTGCAAGTCCGATGCCAAGCGCTCTATTCCTGTGACCCGCTCCAACTATAGATATTACTGAGAAATATTAAATATTAACGCAAACATCGGCTATCAGTGCTTTTGAACTTTTCTTACCAAAAATCAGAAGGTAAATAGGCCACGTTACTGAGAATTATTAACGCAAACATCGGCTATCAAGTTTTTCTACCAGAAGGGGGCGAACTCCAGGCGGCACGGCGTAAACCCCAAACGGGGACGGACACGAGTCTATCGGCCACGATGCTAGCCGTTGGATGGCTAGTGTCGTGGCTTTACGGTACAATTCCGCTGGCTAGTGTCGTGGCATGAGACTACCGCCTACTGTCACGGGTGGCACTCAGGGATAGGGTGTGTACAAATGCTTCGCCTGCTTTGAGCAGGAAGAAGCGGTGATAAACACAAATAAAATGAAGAAAAGTGAAAGAAGAGTTAGAAGCGTTTCTATGCTGCAGAGAAGCCACTGAACATGATGAACAGCGTTAGACCGCGCTGTAGCCAGCAGCAACTATGCTACCAGGACAAAACTGCGCCCCAAGTCGGTTGTTCAGCGGCAAATTAAAAGACAATGGGGAGAAGTACATGAAATCAATGCTGGAAGGAGTTAAACCGAGACAAAAATCGGAGGCAGAGAGGCATTTCGTTATGGAACAGTGAATGCTAACGCTCTGCCGACGTTCCCTGTTTCGGTTCCTAGAATAGCGCGATGTGGAGCCTTGTCGAACATACAAGCCGAACAGGTTCCGCTTCGCTCCGGTATCCAAACTGAGGAATATTATCACACTTGTAAGTGAAAAACTCCGGCCAGAGAAATGAACAGGCCCATGGCCGTTATGAACTCGTCTATCTCAGTAAACACTGTTGGAGTCGTATCACAGGAAACCCTCATTCCGAGGGTTTCATTTCGCCGGAAACAACCTCAGATTGCCGATGGTTTTGCCGCCCGGCATATTCGGCTTTAATCGATTTTCCATCACCACCCTTGAAATGGTGGGGTTGCCGCAAAGAGGGGACAAGCTCCTCCGATGAAGGCCTCCAGAGTAGCAAGCACAATCGATTCCATTAACGTATAGTCCAACTTGTTGTATGAATCATTTGCCTGAATCAAGTTGGCCGATATTTGGACTGTTTTGTACATTTCATTTTCTCCGCTTCCTACAGTTCCGTGGTTCACCAAAAAGCATCGAACGCCATCGAACGCCCGCCAAGCTGGGGAGAATTTCTTTCAATATTCAAGACCTGTTGGCGAGGCAGTCATCCAACACGAAATATCATTGCCGACCCTGGCGTCTGTGGTCCTTGATCGTGGATTTGGTATGAATTGAAGGTGTGCGGCGGTGTTGCATCATTCGACCCTTCCGAGTTTCATTCGACCCTTCCGAGTTGATGAGCAGGTTCGTTCAATTTGGTCTATGTACTGCTCCTGTATCCCTGACATGCACCCCGGTTAATGACATTCCGGTCGCCGGAGCGAAGCGGCGGCATGTCTTGTCACTATTTGCAATGTGACGGCAACACATCAACGCCGCAGGCGCCAAAGAAAACGTCCAGCCAAAAATAAATGACCCCAGCACGAGAACGAACCTGCTCATCAACTCGGAAGGGTCGAATGAAACTCGGAAGGGTCGAATGATGCAACACCGCCGCACACCTTCAATTCATACCAAATCCACGATCAAGGACCACAGACGCCAGGGTCGGCAATGATATTTCGTGTTGGATGACTGCCTCGCCAACAGGTCTTGAATATTGAAAGAAATTCTCCCCAGCTTGGCGGGCGATGGCGTTCGATGCTTTTTGGTGAACCACGGAACTGTAGGAAGCGGAGAAAATGAAATGTACAAAACAGTCCAAATATCGGCCAACTTGATTCAGGCAAATGATTCATACAACAAGTTGGACTATACGTTAATGGAATCGATTGTGCTTGCTACTCTGGAGGCCTTCATCGGAGGAGCTTGTCCCCTCTTTGCGGCAACCCCACCATTTCAAGGGTGGTGATGGAAAATCGATTAAAGCCGAATATGCCGGGCGGCAAAACCATCGGCAATCTGAGGTTGTTTCCGGCGAAATGAAACCCTCGGAATGAGGGTTTCCTGTGATACGACTCCAACAGTGTTTACTGAGATAGACGAGTTCATAACGGCCATGGGCCTGTTCATTTCTCTGGCCGGAGTTTTTCACTTACAAGTGTGATAATATTCCTCAGTTTGGATACCGGAGCGAAGCGGAACCTGTTCGGCTTGTATGTTCGACAAGGCTCCACATCGCGCTATTCTAGGAACCGAAACAGGGAACGTCGGCAGAGCGTTAGCATTCACTGTTCCATAACGAAATGCCTCTCTGCCTCCGATTTTTGTCTCGGTTTAACTCCTTCCAGCATTGATTTCATGTACTTCTCCCCATTGTCTTTTAATTTGCCGCTGAACAACCGACTTGGGGCGCAGTTTTGTCCTGGTAGCATAGTTGCTGCTGTCTACACTAAAGTGTGCCGTGCTGTAGGTGCTCTGGAAGCGAGTAGGTGAGGCGAAATGTGTTAGAAGTACATTTCCTCAGTCACTGTTCTCGCAAGTTGACGACAACAGATCAACACCGCAAGCGCAAAAAAAAACCCTCCAATGTGCCGTACTGTAGGCACTTAGGAAGCGAGTAGGTGAGGTGCGGGAGTAAGTTGTGGACAATTCCTTGCGATGTGACCTGAATCTTCACAGTGCAAGGGAGACCAGTAGCTTACGTTCCCAAGGTCGGTTATCCTGGGAACTTGACCCAGCATTTGAAGGCTGAGGTTTCTTATTGGTGTTCTATTTCCCAGAGGAAAAGCTGGTTGCAGAGGTGTGCATTACCTGATTCCTGTTGCGAGGAGAAAATCGCCCTCCGCGCCCGCGGCCTCTGCGATTATGGTTGTGGGTCTGCTCATATTACTCTAATTGCCAGTGTTAGGGCCAGACGAACTGGGATTGTGGTTCTTCGACTTTAAACCCGGGAAAACTTCAGTGCGCCCAGCGCCGTCAATCACCTTCTGGTCCCTGGCTTCACCCCAGTTCCCGGGGTCATTACCTTTGCCCTTGGTGTTAGACAGGCCAGCCTCCACTTTGGGGGAGGATTCGCGGCGTGGGGCCTCAAAACGGGGAATTCGGGATGCCTGAGGAGTTGATTCCGTAATAGGCTTCCCATGGCCGGGGGTCGCAAAATTGTAATTCCCCAATGGCTCCAATTGCAGCTCAACACTGGTGCACTGCGATTCCACACGGGCATGAAACCCGGCAGCAGCAAGCTGTCCATAACGACAGGACAGCTTGAGGAGGTTCTCGGGGCTCATGTCGTGAGTAGCAACGTCAAATATTGAAATTACAGCAGATGAACCGGTATTATTGCTACCATGTGATGCAGTACTCACCATGAGTGCAAGAAATTTTCTTACTAGTCACTGTGGTCCAATTACCATCATCCAAATCCTTACAAGACAGACCGTCGCTTCGCTCCGGTATTGCGGAGTGCAAGATAGATTAAGAAGAAACTTTTCAGCTCGCGCAGCCGTTCAAGCGAGGAAAGACTCCATGATAGGATAATTTTGCCATGAAGACGGAATTTTATTCATTACGCATGAGAAATCTACATCAGGGATGTGCAAATGGTAAAAATTTTCCCACTATTACTGGCAACTACTTGGAAAATTTTCACTTGGGGGGAGGCCGATGCCGTGCACAGCATAACTCGTACTTTCTTGTCTTATCCTTCCAAACACTAACTGTTCAGGGCGCGTTTCACTCCATAAAGTGGCTGTGCACAGCACGCGTGCGAGGGACTTCAGACATTCCCAGACGAATTGTTCGCTGGCTCAACGGTCCAACTGATCGGCACATCAATGATCCCATCGAAAATAGACTTTGAGGGGTGAGGGATTGAAATGAAATGAAAATGTGACAACCACACTGTTCTAGGTCTAATATACAATGGGAAAAAACAAAGAAGCACAAATGAATAAAGACTGAACTCACTGTTGAATAGCCTGTGATTCATATTCTGTCCCATCCTACATTACGCACCACATCGAGATCATCACCCTTACTGTTCAGCTGAATATCAGGCTTGGAACAACCCTGTGGCCCTCCGAAAGATTGGCCATGTTGGTGTGCATACACTCCCTCTACAACATCACATATGTCCCAAAGGTGGCAGATTGGAATAGTCTTGGTATAGGTATGTGACCCGACTATCCTGCCTTCTCTCGAGTGGAGCTGAACCTATGTATCTGATTCGCTTTGTAGTCAGCCAGGCCCCAGGAACATATCTGCAATTGGATCTGGATATGTTCTTTGCCAACTTCTCTCCCTTATATGGTTTCCCCGCCGTTTTGGGGTACAAAATGTGGCTGGGTCTGTGCCACAGCAGCTACCCAGCCACCGGACCATAGCCACACATGCAGAGCCACGGTTTGTACCCCAAAACGGCGGGGCAACTATATAGCCTCTCCCGTGGGGCCCCGTATTTCCGCCCAATCTCCAGCGGTTTTAGCCCATCTGAGCAAACCCCGCGATGGTCTCATTGTGACGACCACTTTCACCCGATTGAGACGCCTTCTCCCGGTTTTACCTTAATTCACTCCATGAAGCGATCGGAGTTAGGACCATTTCATTGACTCTATGGCCGACAAGGTAGTGACCGGGGGCCTAGTAAGGAGATATGACGACTGGAGATCGCACCCAGTCCCTGTCGAAGATATCGCGGTCGGATATATACCCTACAGTGGATGCCAGTCGCCGCCAAGTGCTTTCCCTCTCTGTGTTTCAGCGATGCTCCCAAGTTCCCTCAACACAGCCGAGAAAATTCTCCAGTACACTGCTGTAGCGGCCACTGCACTCCAAGACATTGCTCGTACAACCCAGATTCCCTTCCTGAATAGTGTCTGCACACTCTCGTTGACAATCATTCCCATTGTATATGTAGGTGGTATGATAATGATTTCCTTTTCGTGTCTCAAGGGTTTTGTAGGATGTGACAGTTCAAAGGGATAGATGCCTCCGTATAGTGGAGGAGATTCACCAGCTGCTCTGCGTGTTGACCAGCTTATGTTTACACTCGGATCAAATTCGATCTCCGAAGATGCTCGAGCAGATTGCTCAGTGTACACTGTTAGTCGGATATGCATCATCAACTGGTATATGGACACTTATTTTCTGCCTGTCCATAGTACACTGCAAAATTTTCACTCGTGTTTGAGGACACAGCAGGAATCGGGGACCATCAAACGCCTTGTCAGACGATACAAAATCACAGAAGAACTGGATAGCTGCGGGGCAGAGCTCAAGGAGATGCTGGGATATTTGACTGTACGTCTCGTCTATCTCTGCATGGAATCCAGGCTGACTTCTCCTTCAAAAGATGCAATGTGGTGTTGGAATCACAAGCACTCTGGTCGAATTTGACATTAATACCGAGAGGCGCCATCACGAACTGCTGGAAATAATTTCGTCCCAGAATGACACTACATCATCGGTGGGTATGATCCTGAGTTGCTGCACTGACTGTCTGACGTGACCTATCAGATTGGGAGGAGTTCAATGAACACTAGGTGAAGGAACTTCCCTTATTCATTCATAACACTCACTTTCTGAACATATACACAGTTCTGGTTCCCTTTCTCTGCTCCCTGCCTATCCTCAAATATTTCACGGGCGGGAATCTGAGCTCAAGGAGCTCGTCGCTAGCCTTTGCTGTGATTCTGCTCTGGTGGCGATACTTGGTCCCGGTGGAATGGGGAAGACAACTTTAGCCCTGGCGGCACTGCACCATCCTGCCATCACCGAGAAATACAGCGTCAGACAGTTTATTTCGTGCGAATCAGCTAGCACTTGTGCGGACTTGGTGACCAAGATTGGTTTGCATTTGGGGCTGGAGCTGTCACGTAATCTATTAAAGGTGATTATCCAGTACTTTGAACAGTGTGGACCGTGCCTTGTGGTGCTCGACAACTTCGAGACACCTTGGGAAGCAGTGGATTTTCGAGGACAGGTTGAGGAATTTTTATCCCTGTTGGCTGATGTTTCGACTCTTTTTTTTTTTTTTTTTTTTTTTTTTTTTTGGTGGTACGTATGGCCAGTAGCGACTAACAATAGGTTAGCCCATCTGGTTTGTAAAGGTTAGAAAGTTGTTCCAAGGGAGTGGTTTCCACCACCCAGAGAGATGCATTACGCACGCCCGAGGGCAGTGTGGGACTACTGTGCTATCCGATGCCTCGGCTGTTGTATCGCCGGGTCGGAGTTTGGGGGAATGCACGGCTACCCACTAAAACTCTGGGCTCCCGTAACCAATCGGCCGGTAAGCTCTGTTCATTGTCCAGTGTGTCGGACCAAGTCGCAAGGACTAGTTGGGGCGCCATCGTGGGCCGCTTGCCCGTAACGGGCCTATTTGCCAACGTTTTATCGACCTGTAATCGTAGGTTTATCGTAGATTTCCATTTATTCTTGACTTCTTCTGCGCTAGCCGGCTCTCCGTCCCGGGAGATAACCCGGTCGTTCCTTAACTTCCAGATTAGGTACGCGGATTCTGACATCAGGATCCGGTACAGCCGTTGCGTGCCGCGCTTTGGTCTCCCTTTTTCATCTCGGAACTCTGCTAGGCCGCAGCCTAATATCGTCCCTAGTGATACTGTTGGCCAGTTTGTTTCCTTCTCAAGCCACAGGGACTTGGCGGCCTCCCATATGATTCGTTGCTCTGGACTCTGACATCCGACCAGGATATGTTCTAGGTCCTCGGTCTCATCACATGTCTTACATGTGGCGCGATCTTCACACTCTGGGATGTGGGTCCAGTATTTCCCGATCCTATGCGCATTGTGGATCCCTTTCCAGAGAAACTGCGCCACTCGTGGAAAGATTTCCTTTACGTGTACGGCTCTCCAAATCTCGGTGTCTGACACACACCGGCCGAGCGTGTCTTCCGCGGCTTTCTTTATTTTCTCAAGCGTCTTCGTTGTCGATGGTCTCGGGGTCAGTTTTCCAGTCTTTATTTCTCTTATGCCGCGGTAGAAGACTCGTTGCCGGTTCCCTTGCAGGCTCATCCCGGGTAACGCGGTTTCCCTCGGGAGCGAGAGGTCCCATAGCGCGTCTTCGCGCGTTCTTGCTGCCTCCTTGGCCAGCATGCTGGCTTGTCTACACCGCACCCTCTCTGGGGTGCCGGGTTCCGCTAGTTTGAGAATTGTCGGTGCCTTTCTGGCCTTGAGCTCTGCCGCCAGGCACCGCAATACGTCACGGTGTGGTGTTTCGACCCATCCTTCATGTTCCCAATTGGAAAGTTTGTTATTCATGGCCTCGCGGACATGTTCTTGTGTGCTGAAAATGATAAGTGTCGAATTTGCATCGGTGTTTCTGACTGCGTCTAGCACCGCACAGAGTTCGGCAACGTATTGGGATTGTTCCCCATTGGCGGGCACACACCGTCCTTTGTTTCTGCCATTGTCTGGGTCGATGAATAGGCCGGCTGCCGCTCTCGCTCTCTTACGTGGTGGGGCGTGTACCGCTCCGGCGACATATACTGTTATGTTTGCGGGGGCGGCCGCAGGCGCTGTCCGTCTCCTTGGAGGTGGGTTTGGGCGTTCCATCGGCTCACTGTTCCGGTGAGTCATGACTCGGAGTCCCTGGCCGAGCGTCGTGATATGCTCTGGAGGTTTAAAGATTTCGGTGTTGGCCCTGTCATCTGTTGCCATGGGCATGGTGGTTTGGTCTTCACTTGCCCGGAGTGGAGGGATCCATTTGGGGAGGATTTGTCCCAGGCGGGCGGCTGCTGCAACCGCGCACGCATGGGGGTTCTCGCATCCCCGGGTTTCCCTGTCCCCTTCACACGCGTCGCATACGCAGGATGCAAGTTTGTAGTGCAGTGGGTCGGCTAGCCGCCGGGCGATGTCCAAGCCATTGCCGATTGTTCGTGCGGTATGATTCCTTCTCAGACATTTGGCTTTTTTCCCATTATTTTGTTGCCTTTTCTGAGGGTCTTCCCCGGGGTGGTGCCATAGTGGCATGGCTCTTTGTAATTCGGTCGAGGGCTGGACCGTCTCGAAAACGAGCCCATATTTGTGTAGGCACTTTACCATCTTCTTGTGCATTGCCGGCGGGTTTCGTTTGTTCACCTTAATATTTTGGACCATTAAGTCCGTTTTTGCCTCTTCTGCTACCGACGATGATTTGACAGTGTGTTTTGACAGGCGGTGTAAAGCCAGGGATGCCCAGTGGGCACGTTTCTCTGTATCCGATTCGGCTATGGATGCAGCCTTAAGTAGAAGGAGGGCTTCGTTCCTGGCTTCTAAATCGAAGAGCCCGATACCTCCCTGGTCGTGGGGAGCCATAAGTGAGTCTCGACCGATCATGGCAGATTTTGAATCATTTATGAACTCTTTCTGAGCCTTCAGGATATGCTTTGATACCGCCAGTGGCATACCGTTTACCTGGGCTAGGTACTGTGAGCGCGATCCCGCTACAATCTGGTCAATGTGTTTTTTCATTGTGAGTGTCGGATTTAATCTCGCCCATCTTTCGTAATCTGAGTCGATTTTTTCTACCACAGGGGTCCATACTGCAAAGGCGTCCACCCCATTCCCAACGAATCCCCCTAATATGCGAACCGCTTCCCCTTCTCTGGCGATGTGGACATTGGACGGGATTTGTCTGTCGCCTGGGTGGAGCTGTCTAGTCTCAATGAGACGTGCTCGAAATTCGGGATCACCAAAAGGTATGATCTCAGTTTTGGTGACGTTGAAGCGGGCGCCAGATGCAAGACACCACTTATCTAGAATTTTCTTCAGGTCGTCGAAGTTGTCACGCTCGTTTAGGTAGGCAGTTGTGTCGTCTGCAAACAGCTGGACAACAGCCTTTTCTGCCACACCCGGTATGGAGTAGCCTCTGAGGCCTGATCCCCTCAGCATTGAGGCTAACGGTTCGATTGCTAGGTTAAATAGCAGGCATGACAATGGGTCCCCTTGGCGGACACCCCGTATTATGCGGAAGGAAGAGCTAATCTCGCCGTTTATGATAACGTGGGTATCGGCGAATTTGTACAGGGATTTTACGGTGTCGATGAAGAACTCTGGGATGCCTTGCACCCGGAGGGCGTTCCAAAGGTATGGATGGAGAGTTTTATCGTAAGCTTTTTCCTGGTCGAGGGCTACAATGATTCCATTTTGTAGGTCTTCCTCAGAGTATTCTACAACCTCCATGGCAAGGTAGATAGCATCAGTGATTTTTCGACCCTTCATGAAGCCGGACTGGTCCTTGTGAATAATGTATGGTGCCACTCTGCTCAGTTTATTTGTTAATGCTTTAGTGAATATTTTATAGTCTGAGTTCAGCACCGTGATGGGGCGGTAGTTCGCGATATCGGTTCTATCTTTCTTTTTGAATAGGGGGCACATCCATCCTAGGGAGAATGCTGTATTTTCGACCATCCCGTTTATCTCGATATCATTAAATACCCAGGTGAGAACTTTCAGTATGTCGCATGTTCTTTTACGGGGGGTGCCATCCTCACCACTTTTGTTTTCTCTATGTATGGACACTAGTCTGCTCCAGAATTCTGTCTGGAAGCCATTTATCCCAGCTGCTCTGCCGGCCGCCGACTGTTTGAGGGCCTGCATAATATCGGTCTCGTCTAGCTTTTCGGACAATGGTTTCATGTCTACCCCTGCTCTAGCTGGTGGCACGGCAGCGAAAGCTTCTTTGCGGGCTGTCTCTCGTAAGTTCTGGTCGACATCCAGCCCATCCGATTGGATGTCATTGTGGTAATCGCGGGCGATTTCTGCCATCTCTGAGGAGCGTTTACTGCCCACTTCCGGGGTGACGTCTGTCCTCCGCAGGTAAGTCAGGGTGTCCCTCGGTTTGGTGTCTTTGCTCAGGTTCACAGCATATTTGGTAATATGGTTTAGTTCGGTGAAACCCCTGACTCGTGTTTCCAGCCGCTTTCGTTCACGTTGGCGGTCGACAATATCGTTGATCGTCTTTTCAATCGTTGCGATCAGCTCCGCTATTTCTCCAGGCGACCTTTCCTCCCTTGGCTGGGGAGGTGTGGTTTGTGCGGGCTGGTCTTCGTCAGCGATAGCGGGCGCGGTATCAATGTCCGTCTCTGTGGCGGGGGATTCAGGTGATTTATTTTTTAGCAGTATTTCGCGCTGATCTACTAGCTTCTTCCTCTTCTTTTCGGACGCACCGACTGCGGTTTTTGCTACTTTCTGGGCATGATCTAGCACGGAGTCTTTGAAGTCCTTGAACCTGGTTTGTGCATTGGACGCCTCAGTACGTGGCTCATTCATTGAGTCCTCTAGTTTACATGCTTCGCTCTCCGCGTACGCCATGAAATCCTTGTTATACAGGAGGAAGTTGGGTATCGCCCATCGACCCTTTCCAATGTACGGGGCCCCGGGTGCGGATATTGTTACCGAGACCATTTGGTGATCAGTGAGTCCCCCTGCTATATCATCTATCTTCCAGTGTCGACAGTTTTTCAGTAGGGCAGGTGAGACCAGGATTTTATCTATTCGGGACAGAGTCCCATGGGTACTAACATGGGTATAGGCCTTTGTATCGGGGTTTAGTTGTCGCCAACCGTCCTTCACCTCCATCATTCGCGTGAAGCGTAGATATGCGGTCACAACCGCATCGGAGTCCGTGCGGTGTGGTAGTCTGTCAATTGCTTCTGGGACAACGTTAAAGTCCCCGCCTATAGCGTCTGGAATCGGCAGGTCAGTGGTGAGCCACAGTTCACACAGAGTGTTCCAATAATTTACTTTCTCTTCGTCTGATTCCGTAGGAGCGTATAGACCCAGGATGGTCATAGTTCGTGTTCCATGCCACGGAACAACCGCAAGGATCGCCTTACCCGGTATGAGGTAGTGAATCTTCACTCCTTCTATGTTTGTAATTTCTCTATTCAGAACTATTGCAACACCTTTTGCAGCAGGGTTATCAGGGTACTCATAATTAAAGAGTTTTAGCCGTTTATTCATGAAACTCTCTTCTATCTCTAGGGCTTGGACGGCCGACATGTGTGTTTCTGTGACTATCATAACACCGAGGTTCTGTTCGCGCATCATTCGGTGGATTGCGTACCATTTGTGGCTGTCTTGAGCCAGAGAGGTCGCCCTGATGCCATTAATATTTATGGCGCTCAGGTTTATGGTTGCCCTTGTGTTGCGGGCAATGCGTGGGTTCCCCATCTGCTGCCGTTCTCTCTTACGATTGAAAAAGGCAGGTGCGTGGTCTTCATCTTGGGGGCATCCCCTGGGTGTTCGCCGCCGTCTGGGGTTTGGGGCTTCATCCTGAGGGGTGGTTGACGCTCTGGTGTGTGGAGCGTTGGGGCCAGATGCGGTCCCATCCGTTTGAGTCCTCGCAGCTCTCGGGTGTCCCCTCGTGCCGTTGGTCTCTCTCGGACAGGATGGCAGGTCTGCACCCCCGGGCGGCGTGCCCGGAATGTCCGTAGCACCACCGGTACCGTCACGGCGCGCGCGTGCGCACGTATTTGGGTGATGTCGTCGCTCTTCGCCAGTCTCTGCGGTAGCCAAAGCAACGTTAGAGCTGCCGCAGGGGGGGTCTCGCTGAGAATAGCCGGGGCTAGGCCCCCGGTCGCCCCGGCTCCCGCTGGATTCATGGTTGTGTCTCGTAGCCGGCGGGCACTGACGAGGAGGATGCGCCTGCTCCCCTAAACCCTCCCGTGTTCCAGGAGGGTCCATGGCGCTAGATCTTATTTGATGTGATTGTACTTGCATGGTTGTTTAATGTGGGGTGGAGCGGGTAGGTGTAGTTGCGCCATAGCAGCGCAACGGCGGGCGCACACGGCTCCCGCGGTAATCCGTTACTTGCTCCAGAAGCCGGAGTACTCATTGATCATGTATTGATATGAATTCGTGAGTGGCAAAAGTCGTGTATTTTTTGCCAGTACGGGCGTACAGTAAACATAGCAGTCAGTCTAAGGTGATATGGGACATGTGGTACATATGTGGAGGGGAGTTAGAGAAAGTCGTCACGCTCACGGCGCTTCCCTTTCCCCTTGAAGTCTCCTCCCCGCTTCCCTTTCCCACCCTTGCGAGCCTTCGCGTCGGGGGGGCCTTGCCCGCGTCCGGTGCCCGAGCGCGCAAAGGAGCTTCCCTCGCCACCGGACGTGTTGATGCGCATCTGGTCCTGGGCTTTAGCGGCGGCGGCGCGGCTCGCGTCTTCAAGTGCGGTGATGGTGGTGGGGGTCGGGCCGAGCCAGCCGGGGAGGTCGGGGAACGGGCACAGAGGGGTGGGATGGTCGATGGAGGGGCAAATGCGGCACCGGAAAGCCCGCTGGAGTCGTGCCGTACCGTACAGGGCGGTCATGATGTTGAGCCTACCGAAGAGACGGCGAAGCTGGCTCCAAGCCTCGCGATCATTTGTCGGGGGGGTAACATGGAGACGCCAGGCGATAGTATTGGTGTCGTTGACAATGAGGGCGATGCCGTGAACGACGATGGATGCGAGGAAGGCTCTCCAGGCCGCCAGAGGAGACTTGAGGTCCGAAAGCGTCGCGATGAGTTTGCACGAACTGTGCGATTTCGTTGTTGGCCTCGATCGCGGTGCCGATAAGGTCCCGAGCCGCGTTCGCGCCCATTACAGTATTAGGGAGCGTGAAGCCGGCGAAGACACCCACAAAGCCTATGACAGGCATATTGTAGGGGAGGGTGTAGATGGTGATGCTTGAGGAGGACAGCATGCGGGCGTCGACGACAGCTTGCGCCAGGGGGTCGGGGATGTCGGCGACGAGCCAGAGCGTCGGGCTAGACCCGTTCGCGGCGGTGGGCGGGGTTCCGAGGGTGAACGCGGTGGGGTCGATATTGATGTAATTTCCGATAGCCTCGCGGATGAGTCCGTGCGTCTTCATGACCGCGCCGTTGCCGCCGCTCACGACCAGAAAAAATTTGGGGGAGGCGACTTCTTCGTACATCCGGATAAGGTCAGCTGGGACGCCTTGCAGCAGCTGCTCCGGAGAGTATACAATGGTGGGGAGGCCGCCGGCTGGGGTCGGGGTGTACGAGCCGCGAGGGGGGAGGCCATCCGCTGTCAGCCAGAGAGGTGGGAGGGCGGGGGCAGCGGCGGGGGCAGCGGCGGGGGCAGCGACGGGGACTGCCGCTGGGGCAGCAGCGGGGGCGGCGACGGGGGCGGCGGCGAGGGCGGCGACCGGGGCGACGACAGGGGCATGGGCAAGAGCAGCTGCGGGGGCGACAAGCGCAGCGGCATAGGTGTTGGTGGGCGCGGCGACAGGGACGGCGACTTGCGCGGCAGCAGGGGGGACGAAGGGAGCAGCTACAGGGGCAGCGGCGGGGGCAGCGGCGGGGGCAGCGGCGGGCACGGCAGCGGCGGGGGCAGCAGCAGGGGCGGCGCCGGGAGCAGCGCTGACCAAGGTCGCGGTGAGCAAGGGTGCCTGCACGGCGTTGGCGGGAGTGGTGCTGGTCGGTGGGACGAAAGCGGGGGAGGCTTCGCCGGCAGTGTTGGAGCGGCGACGTTTGGAGGGGGAGCTCGGGTCTGCCGCTGGGCGACGTGACGTGGATGCTCCCTCCGACGCGTGGTCGAGCGGCGACGGGAGGCCAAGGGAGGCCGCGGTGGCGGCGACTATGTCCGCTGCGAGGAAGGGGTCGTCGTCTTCCCTGGTGGGGGCGACAGTAGTGGCGGTGACTGCGAGGGGCGTCAGGGGTGGGGAAATGGGGCCTGTGGGATGCGTACCTGCTTTTGCCCTCCCTTTGCCTTTGTTCGCCTTGGTGGCCTTGGCGCGGGGTTTGGTCGCCGTGGCGGGGGTGGGGGTGGTGAGGGGGGGGGACTCATCCCTCGAGATCTCCACCACGGAAGCTGGGGAGGAGGGGCGCGCCGCCTGCGGTGTTGGCGTCGCATCCGAGCCCATGGGCGCGGGGCTTAGGTCGCTCTCCCAGCCGTAGATGTCGGCCGTCTGGCTGGGCGCGGGCGAAGGGGTGTTGTCATATCCTTCGTAGTACATGTCGCTGTTGTCCGAGAGGGCCGGAGAGGACGCGCGGGCACTGGAGTTACGGGTGATTGCCATTGGGAAGGTCTGGGGGATTTGGTGTTAGGTACACGAGAGGAAGTTGGTTGTATGATTGGGGTGGTGAAAGCGTACCTCTTCCTCGTCAATTTAACGCTCGAGAACAAAGAGCGTGTATATTTATCTTCTCCCCAAAGTTTTCGAGCTGGAGTGTTGCGGTTCTACGCGTGCCGTCGGCGGGTGGGGTTGCATGAAAGAGCGGAAGGCGCGTTCCTAGCAGGACAGGATCGATAAATAATCTTTGATTATTTGGAAACGGGGTCTACCGGCGGAAGGAGTCCCACTGGAGGTTCGCACCCAAAGACCCCTCGCCCGATGGCCTGCATCGGAGGAGGGATGTCTTTGTGCAGAGATGCTGGTGTCGTCCCAGGGGGCGTACGGCGACGACGACGGGGAGAGAGACGATATCGCGTGGGAAAAGATGAAGGGAACGTGTTAGATTCCGTTCCTTCTCGTGTGAGTCCGCGGTATCCACGAGGTGTCAAAAATTTGTGCGTTATCGTTCTATTGTTGTCCCACCGGGGCTGGGCCGAGGTGGCTGGAGTGGCACAAAGGCAGAGTTTGTAGGTGCGGTGTGGGCGAGTGGCAGCTCGAGGGTTTAGTCTAGCCGTCTTCTAGGGTGATACACGTCGTGGGGGGTTCGCTAACAGAGGCCGTTGAAGTAGTGGATTGATTTTGGGCTATGTGCACGGTATTACGAAAGGCGCGGAATTTGGGGAGTGGTCTCCGAAGTACGGGGCGGCGTGGCGCCCGACGTTTTGCTAACGTCGTCTCGGGGGGGTGAACGGTGTCTGTACGTCCCGCCAGGCTCAGGCGACCAGCAGGCATCGCCGTCATCGCCCGGCGGGGCGTACACCCTTCCCACCGGCGTGGGAAAACCGGCCATTGTGGTGGTCCGGAACAAGGGGCCCCCCCGATGTTTCGACTCTTGCATTTCTGGTGAATAATCTTTCATGTATGTCCGCATGATCATCGCTGATATATTCCTAGGTTACAATGCGAGGAGCCGAAAGACCTGGGAAGGTGAAATGGAATAGACCATTCCTGCCTCCCCTAGAGCCTCTTTCGCCTTCTGCGTCAAGGCAAATATTCATAGAAGTGGCTGACAAGCCTGGCGATGCAGAGGAATTGGTCCTCGACAATTTGCTGGATCTGTCGGGGCATCTTCCGCTGGCTGTCAGTTTGATGGCCAACATAGCATCGTTCGAAGGATATTCGACAACGTTGGCGCGGTGGCAGATAGAGAATACTGCCCTTCTTTCACAAGGCAAAAACAAACAGTCCAACCTTGAGAAATCAATCAGTCTTTCCTTCAACAGTCCTCGCATCTCTTCGTCTCTGGATGCAAAAAACCTCCTCTCCCTCCTTTCTGTGCTCCCTGACGGAATCAGATCCAGGGATATCATCGCGGGCAAGGTCCCTATTCCTGACGTTTGTCAATGCCAGTCACTGTTGGTCCGCACTTCGCTGGCATATGTCGATGTCAAGGGACGCCTGAAAACATTGAGCCCTGTTGCCGAATACATCCGACGTGTTCATCCACCATCACTCTCTGTTAGCCAGCCCCTTCGGACATACTTCCAGGACCTTCTTGAGCTGTGGAGGTCAAAGTGTCAATTGCCATCTGGGATTCTTGCCCCCGAGTTGGCTGGGAATCTTGGAAATATCAACCAACTCATCCTCGAAGCTTTGTCGACGGAAGATAAATCTACATGGGCAGTGATTGGACAAAACATCATCACGCTGAACTACTTCTCTATGGTCATGCTGATCGGCGACATTCCACTCTTTCAGAGACTTCCTCATTTGATTGAGGTAACGGGTGATGCAGCACTGCGCTGGGAATATGTAACCCTCATCCTCAAGACTCCGTCTTATCAGTGGAACCAAACACCGGAGGTTCTGATCGAACAGGGTCTGCAGCATTTCAATGCAGGAAGTCATCCTGTCGGGCTCGGTGATTAATTTTCGCGATAAACTGACCTTTCCATGCTAATTACTGAAAATTCAGCCGGTTCTTTCTACGATGCAGTCGCTAGGTATTACACCACTTATCCACACATGAATCTCTCCAGAGCAACACAAGTCAATCGACGTGCCCTTGCTTTGGCTGAGCAAGGGCATGATATTGATGGGCATCTGACGGCTCTTCTGAGGGAACAACACATTGCACTTGAATGCCATGATCCACGTCGGGCAATCGAAGTGGGTGAAAAGGCTCGGAAGATTGAGGGGTTGAACTCGTCGAGTTGTGGGGGCTTTGACTGGATTTCAAACGAGGCCTGGGCACACACTTCTTTGGGCAATCTGTCCCAGGCACTTAGCCTCTGTACGCAGGCAGAAGAGCACCTGACATCTGTCGGAATGGAGGTCTCCGAGAAATACCTCAGAGTGCTCAATATGCATGCAGAGGTTCATTGCCTGAAAACAGAATACCTGGAAGCATGTCAGATACACACACAGATTGTGAAGATGACATCTCCAACATGCTCACCCTGGTTCCATGCCAATGCACTGTGCAGTATCGTACAAATGGAGCTTCTTATGGAGGACGAACTCACCGACATCGTTTCTAATTTGAATGCGGTGGAAGAGGTGTATAGGTCCCTTAGTTCTCCAAGAACCATACTGTGCTCCTGGTTGTCTGCGGAACTCGAGCTCTATTACGGCAACACCGCTAATGCCAGGGCCCAATTTTTGGAGTGCTTCTCGAAGACTCGGGGTCCGATCTACCCAGACATTACACAAGTTTGCTTAGCGGCTCTCAGCGAGCCAGCGCACCGAATGCACGGGACTATGGAGACTTTTTGTTGGGCTGTGCTTTCCCTCTCGTTCGCACAAAAATTGAAAGACACAGTTGCTACAATAAATGCCCTTCGGCGGCTGGCAGATGTATACAGCATCGTGGAGGATGAAGATAACGCTCTCAGTCTCTTCCATGCAGCACTGGAAGCAGGAACACGAATCGGCATCCATCGCCTCAGAGCGCGGTGTATGGTTGGCATTGGGGATATCATGCTCCACCGCGGCGATTCCACGCAAGCGAAGAAAATGTGGGAGGCTGCTCAGCCGCTTTTCATTTGTTCGTCACGAATGAAGGATGCGGCAGCCATTAAAACCCGAGTAGAACAACTTTCACAAACTCAGGTCAATTCACCCCCGCTTCAGCCGCTCCCACATCGAGGTATTCATAATTCAACCCTCGATAGCGCAGACAGTGATACACATATCCAGGAGTCGAGCTTCGAAATGCTAGAACTGCTGTCAGCTCCAAACGCCTCCCCATCACTGCGGACTGAGGTCCCAGTTGGCGCCCAAACTAAAACCGACAGCAAGACAAAACCTCCCGCACAGTGAAGATACTGAGCTTTAGCAGGGTGATCCTTTTGTCAAGAAAAAATACACGGTCATTGTACCCATGATATCCGATTCCGATTTTTATAGTTTTGTTTTTCTGTATGTGGATACCCGATTTTAAAAATGCTTGAGTAAAATGTGCCCTGCATTCGGCTGAGAGTCTTAGCGACCAACAGAGATTGTCGTAAAATCCCAATTGCCCCCCGGCGAGCGGAGGGAAATTGCACACCGCGACGAGAAGGGAAGACCCGATCACGTAGTATTTTCCATCATGAGCCCGTTGACTCCGTGGATCAGAACCAATCTAGCGACAGTTAACTCACTTTGAGTGCAATTTTGTAAAGATCGGACTTACTGAAGATTTAGAGCCATACAGCAGTACATGCAGGCAGAGAATAAGAGCGTACTGTCCAAGGAAATATTAGTCGGCTGATCAGCTGATGCCAGGCATTGAGGGAAAATAATATTATTGGCCTTCAAAAGATAGATTGGCTGAGCTGTAGCTGCCAAGGCATATAATATTATTGGACCAATCGGTTGAACCTAGCTAACCTTGAGAAGTAATATTATCCCATCAGTCAGCTGCATGGAGGAGTAGAGGAAAAATAATATTGCAGCCTTGAAAATATCGATTGGCTGAGCCGTAGCTGCCTGGGTATATAATATTATTCTATCAATCGGCTGAAGACTATCTAACCTAGGGAAGGAATATTATCCTGTCAGTCAGCTACATAGAGGAGTGGAGGAAAAATAATATTATCAGGCTTCAAAATATGGGTTGGCCGAGCTGTAGCTGCCAGGGACATAATATCACTCCACTGATCAGCCGACACCTGGCCTACCTCCCAAAGAAATATTATTTCTCTGGGCAGCCCAAACCAAGCATCCACACAAAATAATATTATCCTCTCTCAAAATATGGATCAGTTGAATCCTAGCTCCTAGGACATATAATAATCTTCTACTGGTGGGCTGAAGCCTACCCTACATCACCGAGGAAGTTTATTCTGCAAGATTCTGATGGGCCCAGTCCTATGGTGCTCACCAAATAATATTGCACTAAGCCTCAGCCTGTCCTTCTCAACCTAATAATATTTCGTACTGGATGAATTGCATGCAGTCAGATCAACGGTGAGCCCTCAACTAGACTCTTCGCACAATAGTATTATGGCCCTAGTGTTTAAGCCTAGGCCGAGAATCCGGCAGATTTCGGGGGACCCTAAACTCTAGGGATTAGTCATATGTAGGGGGCCCAGACTCTAGGTCATTATGGACTGCAGGCACTGAGAAATGCAAGAGCATCTATAAGAAGTTGATTTCCTTGCTATGGTCATATTCAGTGAAGAAGACAAGAAGGCCATTGGAAATAGGTACGTCTGGGGAGAGAACAGCTATGTATCATTAGCGCTTGCCACCCAGAGCCATCGGAATGAATTGTTTCCGGACTCTCCAGGTCGATAGTAGATCGTCATTGGAATCCGCGAATAAGCGCCCGAATAGACGTCCAAAAAAAAAACATTACCATTGTGCCCAAAACATTGCCAAGGACCGGGAGACGCCGGTGGGGGAAGGAAAGGCAGTGGCACGGCGAGGCATGGAAGAGAGGCCCTCGTGTAATCACAATATCGGCGCGGATCTGAAGTCAATAAGTTCTGGCCTTTCTACATAGCTCTCTGTAGTTTGCTGTATTTCCCTTAGTTGGTTGTAGTTCCCCATACATGGGCAAAAAAAAAAAAAAAAAAACTTCACATTTTGCGAACAGACAAAGAAGAAAAAACATATTAGATTCAGAAGATAGTAGCACAAATTTGTAATTCACAGCCCACGACCCGACAGGATGTATCTTGGTGTTTGGAAATTCTGAGATTGAGAGCAACAACAATGTCTTGCAGAGTGTCCTGGCCCCGAGCAATGAAGCTTGAAGAGTTGGATCTTGAAAGTCTTGAGGTGTCTTGCAGTCGAAGTGCGTTGGTTTGAGGATATCAAATTGAGGTCTTCCGATGTCTTGACGTCTGGAAACTTCGAGGCCGGCGTCTTTTTCATGAAGGTTGACATATCAAGAACTTGTAGAATCTTGTTTGAGGTATTTTGAGCTGATTGTTCTGGCTTGAGAATTGATTTTGAAGGTCAGCAGTATTGATTGATTGAACGTTCACTTCAGTCTTGAAGACAATTTCTATGTCTTGAGGGGTGTGGCATGTCCCCAATTTCAAAGGCCAGCATCTTGGTTGTGAACCTTGAGCGAGGTTTTACTGCGTGTTCAGGCATCAGAGATGAGAGATAAAAGCCTGCCATTCTGTTGACGCCACTTGGCGCAGGGAAAAAAGGCAGTTGGTGATAGCGCTCGAGGCCACGAGTGGGCATTGGAGAGTCGGCGCACATAGTGAGAACATCAGACGAGTTTTAATGTATTTCAGGCAGGGTAGGAATCTAAGATAGCGCCAGACAGGAGACATCTATATAAGAAAAGACGTGAGTGTCTAGGACAAACGTCAAACAAACGTCAAAATGGAGCGAGCGGAGCAGCACACCGGTTCATCCGTGAGTGGGTCCGAGTTTGTCCAGATGTTGAATTCCGGCATCTGACTCCACAACGATGTTGAGATGTTGGTTTCTCACCTTCCGACCCAGAATTTAAAAATCGGGTCCCCACCAGATTGTCGCGCTATTGAGTTTCTATTTATACATATCATCATCGTTCTGGTGACCCATGCTGTAACTTCGGTTACAAGACTCTACCACCACTGCACTTTTTTTCCCATCGACCTCGACCGTCGTTCTCCGTCGCTCCACAGCAGCTCCGCTTCTCGGCCCATACCGTAGGGTCGCGTGCAATGCCTGCAAATACACTTGCCTTCACCTTTCACCGTTTGAGCCAAGTAAAATCTCAATACTATCCAGAGCTTCCGACCTTCTGAGCAATGTGAGTGGATTTCCTAATCTTTTTTCCTTGGCTCAATTGGACGCGGCAGGAATAAGATAACGCCTCCAACCACTCAACGACATCAGCAACGCGGAAGACGATGTCAACGCGACTTGCGCCAATCTGAAGACGGCGGCATCGTGTCCCACAGACCAGCCGCGATGAAAATGTACATGACGCACCGAGTGCGGGCTCTTTGGGAAAGCTGGGCGACACCAACGAGATGGCAAGAATCGTTCTCCCCAGCTCCTAACCCCCGCCGACGAAGCTCTCGCGCAGCAGGCACGGAGGAGACGGGAGTGCGAGAACAGGGAACCGCGAATGGACGTAGATTGGTTCGTCTTTGGACGCGATTTTGACACTCTCGGTCCTCACCAGTCGTTAGAGCTGGCTCTCTGGCAGCTTCCGCCAGATATACTTCTCATATCCCTGGTGATACTTGCCAGGAGCTGCGTCCTTCAAGAGTTCTCCAGGTGCCGTCTAATTGTCTTTGTCTTTGAATGCTGTCCTGGCGGTCTTCAGGCGTTCATTGACTCCACCTCCGACGCAGGGTATACCAAACGCCAGAAACGAGAATCAGGGTATATTTCCCCGCTTTGCGTACGATGGTTAACAAAGTTACTTGGACAAATTAACTTAGCCTTACAAAACTAACTTTACTTTACTTGTGGCAGACAAGTAAAGTAAAGTAAGCAAAAGTAACTTGTAAGTAACTTAAGTAACTTGTAAGTAACTTCAAGTAACCTCAAGTTAGAAGAAGTATCAGCACGCTAGAGTAATTTAACAACTCTAGGGGTCATAACCAATGTCAATTCATGCTCTTGTGGCTATAATTTGACGAACTTGGCGGGATTTGATGCCATCTGATGGCATAAGTTACTTTGTCTGATCGCATTGATCTAACTTGGCGGGGCAAGTTACTTCCAAGTAACTTTAAGTAACTTCCAGTAACAGTAAGTAAATGTGTAAGTAGATGTAAAAAAGTGAACTGAAGCAATTCTATATCTTTTTCTTCACCTATATCCAAGTCATTCAGCCTTAACAACTAGTGCTTCAGCTTTCCGCACCCAACAGTAACTGATCAGTAATCATTGCACGTCCCAGGCTGTGCCAAGATGCACCATATATTCAAACTCAATTCTCTTTCACAGAGAATGCAGGTTTGGCCATCCCGTGCTATTAGCGCCCTTGATCAAAAAGGTTTCAATTATGTCCAGGCGATCTTGGATTTGAAGCCAATTGGGGTAATTCTACAATGGCGCCAACACATAGTCATAATCAATTCATCAATCGTCACGGGCAGTGGGACGGTGTCGGTGCCTCCGCAGAGAATAAGAGTCATTATCTGGGCTGGAAAATAGCCTGTAATAAATCCTATTAGCATATCTTTCAGTAAGCACGAGATTAACGGTCACGTTGGGCGGAAATGCACGCACGCACGCAATGCTGGGCACTTTCGCATTACATTGTGCGTATAACACACTTTCTTTGAACTTTTTTCAGTGGTTTCGCCGTTGAGAAAATGACTGGAATCTCACAATAAATTTTGTTTAACAGTATGATTGGAAAAAAGATACTTAGGATTGGATTGGGTGGAGGCGTTGGTAAGCGAGAGTCCCTTTGTGAGTGATCCAAACCGCTAAGGATTGTCATTTCAATGTTACAGAGGAGAATGAAATTTATAACCCCTCAGAAGGTGGTCAGAGTGCGCAAAATTTGTGTGTTTATCATTGACAAACCCGTCACCCGTCATAACGGTCACTGGCCATAATTTCATTGAAAACTGTCCTGTTACCATGCCGTCAAAAAATTTCCAGAACCCTCAACAGAACGGGTCGGCTGCCCGTCGCACGGAACCCATAGAACCGTCACGACGGGCACGGTGCACAGCCTTAGCAAAGTGAAAATGATAACTACTAAGGTTTAGAGTATTTTTCAGGTGTTGGGAAGCATCTACAGTGGTCCTTGTATTGTCTTGTCCGAACCGTACAAGTTAGCCGTCAACAAGTTACTTTTGTCAAGCGTGGGAAAAGTACCGTAAAGTTAGCCCCGCCAACTCAAAGGGGCGATCAAAGTTAAAGTTAGCACTTACAAGTTACTTTATTCACTCTCCTCGAACAATGGAGGTAATCGTAGGACTCGAAATGGTACGTATTCAGATCCGGCACCGTTCCTACATCTCAAATGTCGTTTCCTAGCCGGCGGTTGTCGTACTCGCACCCCAGTAATGCTTGGTAGCATTAACAAGGACAATGCGACCTTCGAGATTGCGGCGACGCAGTACATCTCTGTGACCAAGAAATGCGAGGTCTTCCCAGTTTACTGCCTCATTCCTGACTCTCCGCGACGGCAGAAGTATAAGCCCGTTCCCGCTAACAATCAATTTGTCTCTGTTACCGGCTTCCTCACCGGATGACACCGGTGTCGAGCACGACAATGATCACACGGTGAAACACTTCATCGTTGATGTGAACCAAGTTGTATTTGGCCAGTCTCGCGTAAGGCCAAAGCCAATCCAGCTAAAAGTCAGGCTGTCTCTCTAGCTGTCATCAAATCATTCTTTTCAAGTGTCTAGAACTTCTGCTCGCCTTAAATTCGATAGGTTTTTTGGAAGTCAGGATCCTAATGCGATGTCTGAAGCACCTAGCGCCACGAGACCTAATATGAGGGACAACCACACAGTGCCAGAGACGAATGACAAGGGTGAGGGTATTTCAGCCCAGAGTCGCCAACATGGCAATCACTAAGTTGAACGAAAGAATGTATCACTATGTACTCAACTCTAATAATCTCTTATTATACTTGAAGTGACTCATTAAAATTTGTGAAGTGCCCACCGTGGCGAAGCACGGGTTACTGCTAGTACATCATAAATAAGGAGCGTTGTCAACCATGCATGGCGACGACAAGGCCATTCGAGTAAGCTGTGAAAGACGGTACACCAGTCAGCACATGAAAAATGGTCCCCAAATGAATCTGAATGCACCAGGAGCCAACATCCAAACCTGAAACTTTCCCGCCGTCTCCAATCACTACAGTCTGCTCTTTTGGGGTCCTGCAACGCCGACTTGCTCAAAATGGCAACATAGTTGTGTTCCAGGCAACCAGGTGCTCATATGGATGGATGGAAAGTGGTAAGGGTGATGAGGGAGAGGAAAAGAAAGACGAGAAGAGGGATGGTGGTGGTCAAGGTGCAAAGGAAAGACGAACCTAGCGTTATTTCCCAAAAAAACTGGGCCTTCATTGCAACCCACGCTACATTGCCATTAGGTTACCAAACATGTCACCAAACCCGGACATTCTGTTGCTCATTTTGGATTCTCTACCCCTAAAAAAAAAATCCTGGCTTCATACCCTGCCGTTCCCACGCTACACTACCTTCCAAAAAAGGCACATTTCCACGCTACAGCGCCTTTTCGGCCTATTCTCTCTCACTTTGCTATGCTCAAATCACCTAGTTGCCTTCAACCAATGACTTCTGCAACTTCATAGGCTGAATATACATATTCAAACACACCTTCTGTAGAAATCCTGGGACCTATCTCCCAAATTTGGGCCCTGGGGGGAGAAAATTTCCCCCTCACCTAAAATTCTCCCTTTTTTACACTTCCACCTTCGCAGCGGTCTCGAAACAACTCCTATTAACCCAGTTTTTTTCCATCTCAAGCCCCCACTGAATACCTTCACTTTCATCCTATATACCCCCATATTCTGCTCACAGGCACCCGAGATATTCATTATTCTCTCCTGGATGGCCCAACCCCGATCCCCTCGGACGAACCACGCGCTAAAGCGAAACACCGTGGGAAAAAATGAGTTTTTGTGCTCAATCACATTCTTTTGGCTGGTTTCGTGGCCCAGAAAATCGGAAATAAATCACAAAAAAATCTCTGACCCTGAAAAACACGTGCAGAGAAGTC
Organism: Mycena albidolilacea; assembly: GCA_029282495.1. Taxonomy (NCBI): domain Eukaryota; kingdom Fungi; phylum Basidiomycota; class Agaricomycetes; order Agaricales; family Mycenaceae; genus Mycena; species Mycena albidolilacea. The sequence continues at coordinate 575,958 of JARIHO010000071.1, forward strand.
ATGTTGTGCACTGTACAGCACCGATCAAGTCCGATCAATAAACCCTAACCCGATCTCTTCTCGAGACTTTCTCAACGCTTTCGGCTTTATCCAACAGCTACAGCTCTACCACAAACCACACAGCCTAGGGTTAATGACTAGCCCTAGGCGCTACTACACGCTACGAGCCACATCGCACTGGCTGCCACAGACGCTGCACCTGGGTGCTACACGCTGCACCCTAGGCGCTACACGCCACCTTATGTGCTATGAGCCATATCGCACTGGCTGCTACATGGTTTCAGCTCTCTTCGGCAATCACCGGCCCATCCTCCACCAACACACGCCTCAAGCTGCCTTTCCTCATGATTATCTCCGACAAGCCGCTGTAAGGATCAGACACAGCTCACCGTATCAATCCGGCCATCAAGGCGGATCACCACTGCGCACCACACCGGAGTCCGCAACTACTGTGCCGTAGTTGCGCAACCCCTGCGCTTCCTGCGCCCCCAGTTCCCTTACTCATTCCCAGTCATCTCCCGGTTCCGTAGTTACATGTAGATTAGTATAAGTAGTGTGGTTTGTAGTCCGAGTAGTAACAGTTCCGAACAACACGCGGATTTGCACGACTCAACTTGTTTGATTTCTAACAACTCCGCCAATCGAAACTTCTGTGTCTACGACTTTCTATCCAGAAACTCCGTAGTCTCACATTTTTTTTGAGTCCAATTTTTTTCTCGTGTTTAACAATCGGATTGATCACCCGATTGAGCAAGCATAGCGCTTAATTACACCGGTTATACAGAAATACCAGAATATGGTATCTACGCGAAAGAAGACCTACGCTTCAGTCGCAGAGACAACTCGGACCCTGCAGAAGTCTATTCTGCAGGAGGTAGCCGAAGTTGGGGCATCATTCAACGGACAGAATGAGCCCGCAGTCTTAGCAGCGGAGGGCGAGCTCCAATTTGGGAGTTTACCCTCTGTTGATCAGCACGCATTACGCGTTGCTCAAGGCCCTCGGATTCACGGATCAGATCTTGACGAGCTAGTCGCTACGTACGAGAATCAGGATGCCGACGATGATGAGGAAGAGCGAGATGAATCACCCACCACGGGTGATTCCGGGAGCGGCGCAGATGCTGCCTCGTTGGAGAATGTGGAAGCTGAATCTGCATATATCCTCCACTCGCAAGGCAGTCTGGACTGGGAAAGTTCTGAGAACGGGTTTGTAGTACCCCGGATCACTGCCAAGAAGTATAAGTGGTTAGTCCCAGAGAGGATGGATACCGAATATAAGTTCTTCCCAACATGGTTCGACCTCAGTGAGGATGAAGATCAGCTTGGTCCGATTCCTGGGTCGTGGGTAAAGAAAGAAGAAGTCGATTTCCAGAGCGCGATAGAAGCATCCATCGAGGAAGTCAAGATCAGTTCGGCCGTGCCGGCGAGAAGCATGGCAGTGATCGTTGAAGTTCCCGAGGAGGCAGCAGCTAAGCAATCAACGAAAGGGAAGAATGTCGACGCTGCAGAGCGCAGCGCAGGATTTGCGGCGTACTTGCAAGAGATGCAGAATAGTAACGCCGCCAGAGAGAAGCACCATAAGAAATCCAAAGATGCCAAGAAGGCCAAGGAGAGATTTTCGCGGTCAGAGTCGCAAGTACCGGAAGGTGGTTGGTTCCGGGCTACGACAAGCAAGTCTGGGAGCCCACCGGCGCCTCCCAATACTCCAAGTAGTTCGAGTGACAGTTCCTCGAGTTCAGATACCTCGAGCTCAGAGTCAGCCCAGTCAGATCCAGGTTCTGACACCAGTTCCTCCGGCGCTTACAGCGGAATTCGCAGCAGGAAGTTGCGAAATAAGCTCAGGGACAAGCGCAAACTGGATGAAATGAGAAGTATGAAGAAAGCCATGGCTGGAATTAAGATCAAAGCACCGTTCATCTGGGATGGGAAGCCTGTAATGGACACATTCGATCATTGGACGTACGAGGTAGATACGTGGATCGAGCTTACGGCTTTGAGTGACAAATTAGCCATGAAATTGATTGTTAATTTCATGAGCGGCACTGCAAGCAAGTTCTTCATGGACCATGTCGCAACGAACTTGAAACAATGGACTATCAAAGATGTCTATAAGGCGTTGTTCGATTACTGCTTCCCCACCGATTTTAAACTTCGGTTACGGAAGCGATTAATGAGCGCGTACCAAGGCAAAAAGACAGTCCGAGATTTTATTCGGGACATTAGGTCGTTGGCGAAACGGTTCCCCGATGTAACAGAGAGGCATTTAGTCCAGATATTCTGGGATGGTGCTGATCAGTACATACGGGTCAAGTGGCTAGACAGAGGCATGAGTCCGGAAGAATCAAGCTTGGAGAAGCTTGTCAAATGGGCAATGCGATTCGAGAAATCGAAGGAAGCACTTGACAAGGAACAACGGGATTGGAGACCCAAGCCAGAAGGACGCACCTGGGGGCGATTCAAAAATAGGGCTCGAGGAAACGAGCCTTGGACGCCACCGGATGATAACGACAAGGAGACATCGGACACAAGCACCGGCCGAAAGACCGATAAATCTGCGAAGAATAATCAATCAGCCGGAAAATGGGCGAAGGACAAACAGAAGGAAAAGTCCGGCAAACCCAAGAGTTTTAAACCGAAGTGGTCACCGGAAGGAATGGATCAGATGAGGGCAGAGAATAAATGCTTCACCTGTGGAGAGGTGGGACACCAGAGTCGAAATTGCCCTGACAAACACCAGGCCAAAGCTCCCACACAGAAAGTGTCAGTCGGTGTAGCTCGGTACGATTACCTGAACTCGTTGGGTCTGGACGATCTCGCGAAAGCGAAAGACGAGTCATCGGTGCACACGGATTCGGTCCGCGTCGAAGATTCTGACGAGCTACCCGATCCTTCGACCCAGGATAAAGGTACCGATAAAGTTTGGCTGAGAGCGCCGGCTTTGGAAGTATGCTCTTATATCAAGAAACTGTGGATGACGGCCTATCCTCCGGATGAAGCGATAGCCGAAGGAATGGTCCCTGACGAGAGGTTCACGGTCATTGAATACGGTTCCGCGTTCGAAGTAACGGACTGGTTGAAGTCCCAGGTTCCCTATTTGGTAACCCGAGAGGATCTGACACGCGTGGATTTCAGCGTAATGGATGTGGTCAACGATGCTTGGGATAAACACCTTTCGGCACCACGAAATCAAGGTTGTTTTGTCGGGGATGAGCCGGACCATGAATATCCAGCACTGAATTGGCTGCTGTTCCGTTTTGCTGGGGCATTAACAGAACTGGACAATATGGAAATGGATTCCGCAATGGAGAGACTAATAGTGGATCCTGCGACTGGTGGTTATTTAATTTTTGACCAGTTAACCGCGGACCACTACTTTGTCACTCACAGCCAGATTAGGGTACCAGGATTCTCAGCACGTGAGGTCTTGAGTAGACCGCCACCTGACGAGACTCCCAGCATGGAATCGATCGAAAGGATCCGGCGCCGTCGGCGTATTATGTCTCAACCTCGATGTGCGGCTGTAAGGACACGGGGAGGTCAGTCCCGAAAGCGTAGCCGAGCAGAACTGAACGAAAGTACTCACGATCATATGTACCGGACGGCGATGCGAGAGAAAGACCGGGATAGAATCTTACCGCGCCAGATAATTGTCGAGGCTATGGTCAATGGCCAAGCCGTCCGAGCACTTTTGGATACAGGCTCGATGATGGATTTTATCTCGACAAAGGTGGTGGATCAGTTAAAGATCAAAACTGAGATCCTCGTGAAACCTGTACCGTTATATATGGCGGTATCAGGTTCTCGCTCGATTGTGAATCGTTCCGCAACGGTTGATTTCACATACCAAGGCATAAATGGTCAGCGGAGCTTCGACGTATGCAATTTAGACGCTTACGATATCGTTCTCGGTACGCCATTCCTCTTTCAACACAAAGTCGCTGTTGGGTTCAACCCAACACGTGTGGTAATTGGCTCCATGACACCACAATCGCTGGAGGGCGATACAATGGTCAAAATTATATCGGCTGCAGCAGAGGTGTTGGATGGTAGATATGAGGACTTACGCCGCAAGATTCGGGCGGAAGTGGCGGATTTGTGTCAGGATCCTGCGCAGACGACGTTGCCGCCATTCCGAGCAGTAAATCATATTATTCCGATTATCGACGACACAAAGGTATATTCCTGGCGCCCTTCGAAGTGTCCTGACGCGCTAAAAACGCTTTGGCAGGCAAAGAAGGAGGTCTATCTCCGATCGGGAAGATGGCGCATAGCCACGGGTACAAACGCCATTCCTATGTTGATCCTGAAGAAGACAAGCGCGAAAGCAGGCGAGGTAAAGATACGCACTGTGTTTGATAAAAGAGAAGTTAACGCAAACACTAGGAGACTTACTGCCCCGCTGCCAGATATGGATGGAATTCTGCGTAATGTGGTACGCCATCCAATACGGTCCTTGTTAGACGGGAAAGATTTTTATGAACAAATTAGGGTGGTTGAAGAACATGTTTCGCACACCTTATTTGTGACGCCGGATGGGACAATGGAAAGCTTGGTCCTGCAGCAGGGAGACTTGAACGGTCCTGCGACATGTCAACTATTGATGAACCATATTTTTGCGGAATATATTGGCGTATTTATGAATGTGTACCTGGATGATATTGTGATATACTCCGACACGGTAGATGAACATTTGACTCACCTCCGTAAAATCTTTGCGGTATTGCGAAAGGAAAAGTTGTATCTCAGTGCGGATAAGATGCAGCTGTTTTCTCGTGAATTGAGAGTCCTCGGCCATATCATTGACGAAAAGGGCATCAGAATGGATCCGGACAAGGTGGATAAGGTGACGAACTGGAAAACACCGACCAATAAAACCTTGTTGAGTAGTTTTCTGGGTGCGGTTGGATTCTTGGCACCAGATGGTCCAAGTATGCGAATTCCGATGTCTATCCTCTCAACGATTAGTGGTCCTGCAGCGGTCTGGCGCTGGCATCCTACACACCAACGAGCGTTTGACGAGGTTAAGAATATTGTGCAAGACTGGCGGGATCATCACCGCATTGCCCTCGATTATTCCGTGGGGGCTGAGATGATCAACCTCGTCACTGACGCCTGTCTGACAGGTGCGAGTGGCTATTTGAGCCAAGGCAATGACCTGAAGACGGCGAAAGTTAGTTCTTTTTGGTCTGGAAAGTTCAACTCGGCGCAGCAGAATTACCCTGTTCATGAACAGGAATTATTGGCAATAATCGAGTCGCTAAAGCGCTTTCGAGCCGAGTTGATAGGGGCGAAATTTAGGATATGTACAGACC